>OZ020521.1:758835-1127812 GCA_963971425.1 Bryoerythrophyllum caledonicum | reverse complement strand
CGGCCGTCCGATCACGCGGACGACCGAGGTGCCGTCCGATCTCTCCGACGGCGGGGTCCGGTCGGACGACTCGACGCATTTCGACGGCTGAGATCTCGCCGCGTCGCACTTCGTCGAATCTGACGGTCCAGAAAACTTACTACGGCCTTCGGTAAATGCATTTTACCCCCCCCGGACGCTGCGTCCGACGTGACGTCAGGACGTCCTCGTCCTAGGATGCCCTAGGACACTCTCAGACCCCCAAGGACGTCGGATTGGTAACCCTGATCAACGTGGACGCTCGAAGAAATATCCCACTTCTCTATCATCCCGGTTTGGACCAAACCAAACCCCAAAGACATGACCCTGCTACAACTCTCGCGCGCTCTGAACCAAGATCTGACGGGTCCGCGGAAGGAGCAGAGTTTTACCGAGCAGCTGCAAACGTGCAGAGTGAAGTGGTTTGAGTTCGGGAAACCCGCCCCCCAACTCTATGGCCATCCACAATCTGACGAATTCTCGGTAAGCTTACATCCTCCACCTGAATATATTTCAATTTCATCAATGAGCTCAATCTTCAAGCAACAAATCCAATCTACCGGAGATCTCCGGGTGCTCACACACTTAGTTGTATATTATTGCAGACGTTCCAACGGCAAGTGGTGCCGACGGTTTTCACTCACCTCGGCAAAACTGACCCAAAAGACGCGAAGGTCCCTCTTCTATTCGAGATGGACGACGCGGTGGTCCAGAAGTGGATCCAAATCGATAGGATGTTCGTCGCTGGACTCCTTCCAGACTCGAACGGGAAGACTGGCGACCCAGCTAAGCTGAAGCGGAAGCCTTTGGTGCAGAACGACTTCAAGCCACTCTATAAAATGCGCGCTGAAGACCTTGACTACCTCGCGGAGTTAGTGCTCGCGAAGAAGGTTTGTGTGAAGTCCTCCAAAGCGGCAAACCAAGGTACTATGAAAGGGCAGGCCGAGACACTCGAAAACGCGACGAACAGGGATAAGAGAATCCAGGCTATGAAGAATGAACTCATGTTAAATTACAAGTCGCACCCGCTTTCCTCGAAGGCTGCTGACTTCGTCCCTTACACGAAGGAGCAGTGGGACACCTTTGCGGCAGAGTGGGATATTGGATGGGTTCAGCTCGAGTCCTGGGTGGACGCCGCTAATCACTCTGCCAAGGGTAAAGCTTGGCTTGAGGGTCGACTAAAGGCGATCAACAAGGAGACCGACCCCACCCCGGACGTCCTTGTGTCCATCTGGAGTCAACACATCGTTGAGGATGCTGCCGAGGCCACACCCACGGATGACAAGTCCTTGTTCGACTCCAAATACACCTGCAGGGTTATGCCAGAGAGAGGGGGCGAGATCGCCGAAGTACTCATCATGCCGGACATTCAGGAGTGGCGTAACGTCAATGACCCTCACTTGTACTTCTTTTTCCTCTATCGCGTGAAAGACGACATATGCCGTGCACAGGTCCTGGATGCGTTGGACTTCAGAACCATTTTCGACCATCTGGAAGTGGACACAAAGGACGGGAGGACGAGGGTCAGATCACCGTCCGTCCTAATCACCGATGTCGCGGGATTCGTTGAATTGAAGAGATATATCAGTCTTCGGTAGAGAGAGTCCAGGGGCAAGGTGAAATTGTGGGCGACGCATGTGGTCTACTACTTCCCCCACCCAGGTGATTGGTTTCCGACCCCAGTAATCGGGGTCGAGGAGGCAGTGTATTGAGTATTCCTATATGAATACGACTCCAGCAAGACGCCAGCGCAGTCATTCAAGAGGCTCTACAAAGTCCACGCAGACAAAATGCAGGCCTTCTATTCAGCTGCTCAACATCCAGAAACCATCCAGCGCTGGAAGCAAACCGGTGTCCCACAGCTGAGGATCTCGGTCCTTGATTTGCTGTTCACGGGGTTCATTAGAGAGGATATGGTGGTCGTCAATGTCCATGGTGGACCACATTTCACATACCTCGGATTGGTATGCAGAACATCCTTCCCAAGCACTTCAACGTCATAGATTTCTGGTCCGTCTTCTGTTATATGTTTTGGATGTTGCCTTACACAGGCTTTATCTTGCAGACTCACGACGCCCGGATCCTCGAGATTGTGAGCAGCGAAGATGCCAAACTCAAGGCAGAATCCTGCGCAGAAGAAATATTCAAGTACCACTTGAATCTCTTAGCCGACGTACCCGACGTACCCGACGCCGCTGCAGAGGAGTCAGAGGAGACTGCCATCACTGGATCAACCCGAGGCGCTGGTGTTCTAACACGGGCAATGTCGAGGATGAACTACAGCGGCGAGGTATAACAGCTAATAAAACTTCATGACCCGGAGATCTCCGGCTGTTCATACGTTTAGGATGCCCTGCATATATTAGGGCTCATATTTCTCATCGCCTTGCTCAGATATAGTTTACCCGGTAGACATGGACCACTTTGAACCGGAGATCTCTGGGTGTATTATACCGTTCTCATTTCAATTGCATCCTAATGTTCTTCACACTGACTTCGTCAATGTGACGCAGACGCCTGATGCCACGATGATTGAAGTTGATGTGCGGTATCAATCGAGTTCATCAACTGCACCCAACATTGGACTCCAGTCCTTGGCCATTGCCGCGCGGATCGTCGGTGCGGGCACCCCATCCCACCCCATACAGGTAGACGTTGATGAACCACCGCTTCCTATCAGGTAAGCCTCGCCTAGTTCGAGAAGCAACTCTACTCCGGCCGCTAGACTCGGTATTCCTGAAAAGGAAACCAGTTGGCATTCCGGCATGCCACGTTCTCCTTCGCGTGGTCGGGACGATGACACGGCAATGTCCGATCGCCTGGACTTTGACGATTCCCAAAGAGCACCCGGAGATCTCCCGTTGGCCGACCTTTCGAGGACGCGTCCATTAGTGGAGGTTGTGTGCAAGAGTGCCGAAGACTTGACGTTGCGTGACACCGATCAAACGATGGATGAGGCGTCGGCGCAGCAGACATTGCGTGAATTACATGCTATGAGCCCTCTACGCAGCCCTCCGCGGAGCCACGGGCAACTGGTTCAAAAAGAGAAGAAAAAAGCAATCGCGAAGAATCCTACGGCGAAAGCTCCTCCACCTCCACCTACAATTCGGACAAGGGCCCAAAAAGATAAGGTGAATAGTTACTTGTCCATCAAACCTTCTTCATTGTTCTAAGGACAGTTCACTCGATGCAGACCTTATTCTTACCACTTCCTTACTAGTATTCAGGGGTCCGCAGGATCAACACAGTCGAAGGATGTCAGTGACAGAAACCCCGCACAAACTGCTCAAGTTTCTGGTGTAGCTCAGACTTCTAGGGATACTCCACCTACTGTCCCAGGTGCCTAATATGTACATTCATACTTATGTGCCATCATCTATATTGTGCTCATTTTTCCATCCAACAATTCTGGATTGTGAGTGCAGAACACTTCTATATGTATAATTGAAATTTCACTTTGCTGAACAACTTCCTCATCTCAGTCTACGTACTCGTCTTTTGGGTTCAGGTTCGACGAAGCCTACTACGATCGTCCGAGAGCCTCCAACCGAGGATCAGGTAACATCCAATCGGGTTTATCATGTCGTGTTTGACTTAAATGGAGTTCTTGTGCACAGGGGGGAATTCAAACAGGGACAACCGAGAGACATCAAAGTAAGGCCTGGTTCCACTGAACTCCTGAACTTCGTAGGAGAGAAGGCTACTGTCTCATTCTGGAGTAGTGTGTTGGAAAAGAATATTGTGGATATTATCAAGGAATTGCGCAAGAAAGGTGCTGTCATTCCGGAAGGCGTCACAATCCTGACGCAGGCCCATTGTACAAAAACATCATATACGCTCCCATCCTATCCATCAAAGCCAATTTTCCTTAAGGACCTGACAATTTATAACGCCAAGGCGTGGCCCAGGTCTCCCAAGGATGTCTTGCTTGTGGACGATACTCCACTAAGAACGTCCTTAACGATACATTCAGCGCAGTTCATCCGCCATCATGGACTGGGAATTCGAAAGATACCTGGGTGTCCACCATTTTTCTCCCATGGCTCTCCGGACTGCTAGCGTCGAATGAGGATGTTCCCGACTTTGTTAGACGTCATCCATTGATGTTTGCCAGTGATCCAGTAGACAAAAATTCCAAAGAGGCCCGGTCCGTGGTGAAGGGCATAATTTCGGCTCCCTAGAACAATGAATTATACTGGTTATTTTAACTCTATGCTTTGTAAATGTTACGTCAAGGATGTCTGTGGGATTTCGACCATTCAATTTTGAAGATAAATGTTGTTGTCAGTAACGTTATTTGTTGAGGTCCTTCTTTTTATTTGTTATTGTTAGTGTCTCGCCCCCAAGCTTCACCTTCCAATATCTGTGATCACTTCTGAGTATTCTCCTCACCATTTCGACTGCTGAACGTTGGTCTGGGAGGGTCACCCGGAGATCTCCGGTCGAATTCGTGTCACTTGAACTCCTCCTACCATATTTTCTCCTCATTCCAGTGCTCTATTTCTAATTCGATGGTCTTGCCTTCTTATTTGCAGGTCATAATAATATCACTCCACGGTCCTCTCTGCTCGGACGAGGTCCTTGACTTGGCTAAATCCTGCTCCATGCAGCTGCCTTCCTTTGATGACACGGCAGATGTTATTCGAATACTACTGCGGTATTTCAATGTCGGGATCTGGTCTCCTATGCGTTTAGATAGGCTCATGGAGGCGGCCCAATTGTTATTGCCCCCAGACATCTTATCAGATATTCTTTTTTGCTATGCCAGCAAACAGACTCGAAGGCCCATCTATGTTAGGTTTCTCCACATCTTCAAGAAGGCTTCATTTAATCCTCGAACAAGGCATTATTTGTGGCCCAAATGTGTTGTTGTTGCAGATCTAGATCCATTCAAGAATCCTAGAAAGGCTATAGTTCATTATCTAACTTATGGGAGACACCATACTGGACGGGTAGAGGGCATCTGTAAAGCACTTAAATTAGAATAGTTGAATCGATTTTCCATAGATTACACGCGCCTCTTAGCAACGATCACCCCTCATTTATTGTATGACACTTTTTTATAATGAAACAGTTTAGTATTGGACTCTTACTCTGATTTCATCCGGAGATATCCGGTTGCATGTTCTATCAATTGCGAGTATTTTCTGTCCGCAGCTCTGTCCCAGTTTTCCCTACCACATTTTTCCCAACCACACATTTGTGATGTACAGTATGTCCATCAATTTCTGTTCTCAGGACTCGGTTCTTCTTCTGAATTCCACCTTGATAATTACCCGGAGATATCCGGCTGCATGCTGCGGACTCACGTATTGTCTAAATTCAAATTTGGTCGCTCTAGCCATTTCTTCCTTCATAAGTGTCATTGGTGATGCATTTAATGCTTGAATAGTACTCTAAACTCCTCGACTTTTATGCTTCACTATCTTTTATGAGGCACATCTCCGGATCTATCTTTTAGTCCTTAGTCCAGAATTCACCTCATAGTCCAGAAATAGTTAAATATGGCATTATATCAAAACACCACATCCAAATCACATTGGACATACACTCCTTCAAAAAATGATAACACTCATAAAACCCCCCCCAAAACACGTCCTCACAAATTACAAATTACAATACACCCGTATACTCTCTTCAAAGAAAGTTACAAATACATTTCTGAACATAAAACCTCATTCCATAAAGACTCATACAACTTCATCCACTTTGAAATACCACCTCCAACATTAGGAAACACTTCAAAGAAAATTCCCTTTTTTCCCTGATACAATGTTAAAAGAAGCCACAAAAATCTTTGACCATATACTTGGATACTCACATCCACCACTCGCCTCTTTCTCCGTCCAACATACCCACCTTAATAATTCAAAACAATCCTATTGATAGCCTCCCCCCACTAACATTACCACATAGAAATATAGCCAAAATACCCACACCGGACTATCAACAATATCTATAAGGTGGTTCCTCTATTCCCAACTGAATAAGCTGATCTTGCATGGAAAATTAACAAAACCCAGGGGGGTAAATTTATACAAATGTGCCAAGTACATAAAAAACCAATGCAAGTGGTTTGGGAATTTTCGGAGTCATTTCAAATTACTTATGAATTTCTGAATGAACTAAGGTGGCCTTTCCATTCCCAACACTTAGACTCCTCTATTTTTGCCGCTTTCCAATCCATAGTCCACCATGCTTTGCCTATTTTCACCTAGGTATTCCTCAAAACCACATTCAAATTAGAATCAACCGTTTACCCCATGCTGTCAACCATGTCCACTAAGCCATGGTCCCACACCTTGTGACACTCATTTCCAACACCCCTTCTACCCCTACCTACTTCCCACATGTCATTCACACCACGTACGCATGACCCATTTTCAACTGCCCATGACCTCTGGCTTGGAAGCAGCGGTTTAGGATCCTGCCCAGCCGGGAATGAGCTGGATCAGCCAATGGCTTTGCCCCCCGAGCCCGGTGCCGAGCCCACCTTCCGCTTCCAACGGCTAGCTGGTCCCAGGTCTGATTCCTGCGCGTGAACTGCCGCGAGATCCCACCTTATAGCCCTCCCCTTAGAACTCCGCCCTCTCAAAACTCCGCCCCCCTTGCTTACTCCAGGCCCACCTTGCGAGAAGAAGCCTCATTGCGATGCGTTCTTACTAACAATCTTTTCATTTCTGCTGCTTCACACCCAGCCATGGATTCGCTCTAAGCTGCCGTGAAGCGGAAGGCTCCAAAAATTGGAAGCATTTCCGGGAAGAAGTGGTGCGTCTTGCCTTGCCTTCTTTGTTTTCCTTCTTGCTATGGCAATCTACTAGTTCCAGTTGCATGCTGCTGATGGTGATTGATAGGTCGGAGCAACGTTCGGATTTGCTGTGGCTTCCCTTATCAAGGTCCAAAGTCTCTCCCCCGCGGCCTTGCATGCTTTGGATGACCACTTTTTGTTAAACTCTTTCACAGCCTCCCGTTCACCGGCCTTTCTAATTCTCTCTTGTTGTCGCTGATCCTTCTCTTCAGCGAGTTTTGCTTTTGCAAGCTCAACGTCCTTCCGTTTCAATTCTCTTGTGTGCGCATGTTCCTCTCTCCGCTGTCGTGAAGTAAATTACTAAATTGTGTGAAAATATTAAAAGTGTTGCCTTTGACATCAAACTGATATTGAGGATAAAGAGACAAAGTATTGAAGTCGTGGAGAAATCCACGGTTTGGTTGAATACAGAGTAGCCGGAGCTCAGTAGCATATCTTGGAAGCCTGCATCTTGTCACTTTAGCTCAGGGCGCGTAGGTGGCCGGTTGGCTGCTTATTTCCTGCTTCACTAGCAAGTGCCAAGTTGCAACTATCCAGGCCGTTCAACGAGTTGAAAAGAATCGAACTCGGAACCGGCAAGCAACGTATAATGGACCATGACAGCCAACCAAGTCCGCAACTTGGCGACTGTAAGCGGGCTCGAGGCGGTTTTATACCATTACAGAGGAATTGTGTCAAGTTGTAACTTTGTCCTTTAGTCAAATCTTTTGGTGCATGCTATTTTTAGTTGAAATGGTATTTTTTATGGCTATTAGAGTAAATTTAGTGAAGGCAAGCTTCTTAAAGAAGTTACTGTAAGATATAAAGGGAAGGTATTTCCCTTGCCTCACATAGTTTACTCCAAGCTAAAATCTTAGATAGTTTAGAGTTGGCAATATGGGTTCTCAAGACCCAGATGAGTGGGAGTTGTCGTTATCGCAATTACCGAAGGATCCGTTTCAATCTTCTCAGCCATCAACTTCCAGACGGCGAGTGCGAGATGAAGCGGGGCCTTCCGAGCGTCGTGTTCAACCACGTCCAGATCCAAATCTGCGGCAACTTGCATTTGTGAATCTACAACCGGACGCGAGAGCTTTAGTGATTGTATTGGAGGCTGAAGCTTCATTGACGGGTGGCCGTCAGATGGTGTTTGAAGGGTGTTTTGAAAATACCAATGAAGGCCAAATGGTGAGTCGCTTTTCTAATGAGATGGGCCACCGTCTTTGGGTTCGAGGGCCGCTGACCTATTTAAGCGATGAACGGAGAGCAAGTTATGTTTCTGCGGTACTCCGTCAAATTCTAGAGTTTTTATACGGTTAGATGAAGGTAGAATCCATTTAGTTGTTAATATAGGACTTTGTTATGTGTTTATGTTTATATTAGATCAAGATCCAAGAAAGAAAAAGAAAGAAAACTAAGAAAAAGTTTGACCGTCTTAGAATTCTTTTGGAACCACAACTTTTGAAGCCCAATGGTTGGGGTTTCTTTCCTATCTTATCTTGATAGACTTTAGAGTGCTTTTGGAGGTTAACCAATAGGCTTTAGATGCCCATGTGGCTTAGGCATGGGCTGATGTGGAAGGATAAGGGGGCGACTCTCCTTTCCTCTTGGTGTGTATTTTTGATGTGTAGAGAGTGCTGTGAGAAAAGTCCCGAGAAAGAGATCGGGCGGTGTGTACTCATTTTTAATGAGAATGTTATGAAAGTTTGTGAAGTTGTTCCTTGTGAAGTTGCGCTTCTTTGAGCGGTATTTTTGTTCAATTTGGAGTTCATACGCAAAAGTTATGAGAGATTGAGTGAGGAGTAGTTGGCCGCTACCCAATTAGAGGAGCAGCAACTTCGGGCCTTCACCACGGCTTTGATACTTTGTGTTTGGGCTTGAAATTTGAGAGAAGCATACTTCATTGTATTAGCTTTCTAAGAAGCTATCACTCGACTCATTTAGATGCGCTATGAAAAAGTTATAGCCATCTAAGTAGAGGAGAGTTCTGCCGTCTTGGAAGTGGGGAGGCGTGAGTTTTAAGCTTACACAACTTTTAGTGAGTAGATTAGTTCGAAGTGAAATTTAGAGGAGTTGTAGCTTATTAAACTAGCTTTCTATAAAGCTATTATACGGCTCATTTAGAATCGTAGTATAAAAGTTATAGCCGCCGAAGTTGGAGAGGGTTTGCTGCCATCGACATAAGAAGGCACAAACTTTGAACCTCCATAACTTTTAGAAGGTAGTTTAGAATAACCTGAGATTTTGGAGGGTATTAGCTTATTGCACCAACTTTCCAAAAAGCTATAGCAGTTGGCATTTGGCGGCTCAAACCATCTGTGGCATCGATCGGAAGCTCGCAGCTAGTGTGGAAAAGAACTTTGGGAAGTCTTTTGTGTTTTTGAACACTTCAAGACTTGAAGATAAGAAGACATGAAGACTTGAAGATAAGAAGACTAGAAGACTTGCGTGTTGTGGCTTGTGGCTTTGTTATTCCTAGCCGGCTTTGGAGGCTCGTTGTCTTTATTTGTTATTCCCAGCCGGTTTTGGAGGCTAGTTGTCTTTCAATTCTGCTTCGTAAACTTTGTTGCGGCGAAGTGGGGTTAATGGCCCACACGGTCGTGTTTATGTTGTTCCCACCGGTGAGGCGCGATTGCTGGTCACCGTGGATTTGAAGTTTAGGAGCCAATCTTTCGGACGGTCAGCTCGTGGTTTGGCCGTCCTGTTTTACCCGTCCGAGGCCGTGGTTTCTTATCACCTACCCTTACCCTTAACCCTTTAGAACCACCACAAGATAGGCCAACGTGGACTAGTTTGAAGAAGGTTGAAGAAGATTCGACGTTCAAGAATCGGCGTTTTACTGAAAGACAGCCTTTGTTTTCAAATCATACTAGCAGCAGCCAGAATCCCCGTGATTTCCCAAAGCAAAACTCTCTCTACACGACACCGCGCTGCCTGTTAAAGAGGGATTTCACCTCAAGTTCTAGTAGAAAACAATGTACACTATACTCTATTAAACTGTTGTTTCAAGGTAGTAGACAAAGGTCCGGATCAGGACCTTTACTGAGTCTAAAACCCCAGACTCGACCTAGATTTGAATCTAGATCTGAATTCAGGGTTAGTTGGGACTTCGTTTCTGTAGTTTTTCTCAAGTTTAATCCACAGATCTGAAGCTTCTGCACTCGATTATGGTAATTTAGATCCTAATCACAACAAATCCAAACTTATTTCTAACTCCCAACCACTAAGAAGGTGTAGGGTTTTGCAGATCGGGCTAGATCTATATCAGATCTAGTGCATTCAAGCCGAATCTGCTATACCCACAACCACATCCTTTCCTAAATGCTTCCCAAGCAACAACATCTACTCACAACTTCAAAACCTAACACAATTTGCACAATAGATAGTAGTAAGTCTTGCTTTACTTCCTCAAAACATCCATACCTCACACTCATACACACAATAACTCCAGATTTGCATGGTATCTCTACTTCCTAGCTCTCTAATCTTCCTCCTTCACTCTAGTTGCAACACCTTACGAGCTCCACACACACACACACAAAGAGAGAAGAGAATGGAATGAGCCTCCAAACCCAAGAGGGCGGCTCTCTACCCCCTCCAAATCCTAACCTGCCCTAATGGATGAAAGATGTCCGGATGGATGACATCCAGGTCCGGACAGTTTCATCCAAAGTACAGACAGTTCATCCACTGTCAATTCAGGACAGTTTAATCCATTGTCATTCAGGACAGTTTCATCCACAGTCCTAATTCATCCACTGATTTACTTTTTAACCATAACTACTTGGTAACTTCAAAAAATTACTACCGGGACCTTATAATAAGCCTAAATCTCCGGTTAACATTATCCCCCTTTTGAACAACATCTGCCCTCAGATGTTCACGTGGTACTGGAGAGAAACATAACTCTAGACATAAAAATACTGGTACTAACATCCAGAGTACCCAATCACCTCTGAAGCTCTACTCGACATTTCTAGCCACTTGAAGGAAGAACTACCTCGCGGGGAAGATCTTCAGTGCTTGTCAAACCGACTCCAGGTTCTGAATTGGTCGCTGCCTGCAAATCATGTCCAGAACTGGATGCCTTCGCCTTCAGCTTGATCGATTCGGGTCCTGAAACTGCCTTCGGGTCGAGTAGCTTCGTCAATTCCGTCCTTGGAGGTGGAATTGGCGTCTGGACTGGCCCTGGAAAAGTAACTCGAGGAGCCATCGGGTAATACTGCTGATACTGCGGTGCATGTCCTCCCGCACTAGAACCGATACCATAATGTCTAGATACTCTACTAAACGGATAGTGCCCCGGAGGTGGATAAGGAAACGGGCCTCCGTAGCCTCCTGCTCGAGCGTAATGCTCCATAGTAGCCATGTTGAACCCTGGTGGTCCTCTACCGCCTTGAACGTCTGGAGATCCAGAAGAAATCCCCGCTTGACTGTGGATGGGTCCAGAACTAGAACCACCCTGGAAAGGATAAGTGGATCCCCAGAACGGAGTAGCCGGAGGCTGAAAATCTGGAGTTGGGAGAGGAGTCGTCCTGTCCCAAGGAAGGGTCACCGTCCTGGCAGCAGGTGCCTTGGACTGGGGAGTAGCCTGCCATCCAGTCTCAGTGTCGGATGCCAGTGCAGAAGTGTCTTGAACACTTCCAGATGTACCACCCTCTGGAGTTGGATTAGTTTCCTGCTCTAGAGGTTCATCCAACTTATCATTGGAGCAGTAAACAAACTCCGGGTAAGCATCGACAAACTTGAGGAGATACTTGTTCAAACGATCCAGATCTGCCTAGTAAGCATCCACCTCACTAAGCAGTTGTCGTCGTGAAGCAGCAAGGAGAGGCTTGGTTATCCCACGGCTGGAGATCGTCTGACGCCCCTCCACTAACTCCAGTCGACGAAGAAGTTGATGGTTATCTACCACCAACTGGTCAAATGCTCGAAGTCGAGCACTCATCTAAGTCTCCAGTTCCACCCTCTTGACATGAGCTGCTGCAACAATCGCGGGGTCAAATCTGGACATCTCCAATCTCGCGGTGTCCACCTCTTTTCCTTTGTCCACCAAGGTCTGAGAAGTGATCTGCAGTTGAATCTGGAGTGCCTGAATTGTTCCCTGGAGTTGAGCCTGATCCTTGATTAATTGAATTCGCGTTGGCTGCGCTCGTTCCAACTGGCCTTGGAGTCCCTGAGTTCTGGACAACGTCTTGGTAGTGAGGTCCAGATACCGCAATGCCTCCTGAAACCCTGCTGCAACGTCTCGTGACTGCTGCTGGACTTGGATAATTGTCAATTCCAACGCCATAGTCGTTGGAGGAACCTCTGGGGATTGGCCCGTTGGCTGGGAGTCTTGAACGGAGGGTAACTCCTCGAGCATCGCCTTCTCTGGTACGATAAGTGGTTGCATCTGTGGAACTGCAAAAGTACTTGGTATGTATTGTGGTGGAGACTCCTCATCCGTCTCCAGATGGGTCTGGACTAGCCTCCGCAATCTCTTTGGAACTCTGGGTACCGGGCTGGAAAACTCTACTCTCATCGTAGTAGCTGCTGGTGAAAGCTGTCTTTGACTGGAGGTGACTGCACCTTGCTCTATCTGTCGAAGCTCTGAAGAATCCAGGTCCTCTGTTGTACTGGCTGCAAGTGTCTGGGGAGTTCCTATAAGCTCAGCATGTCTGGTCCTCTTTCGGGTTTGGATGGGGCTCTGTGGGGGACTCCTCTTCCTGGATTGGTTTCTTATGGACCGTCTGTCAGGAGGTGCAGTCGTTGGAGGAGGTGGTCCCTCTGGAGATGGTGTGAGAGGAATTGGGTTCCCCACAGTCCAGCTTCAAGAGCCATCACTCTCATGCAAATCTATGGGTGTGCCAGGTAATGGGTTCTCGTGGTCAACCTGGACATCTGCATCACTGTACTCCTCGACATGTGGAAACCAGCCCCTGAGTAAAGCGTTGATCAACGCCGCACCTGGAATCTCAGACATTCCCCCGAGGTATACTCGAGTTAACATCCGCCGCAGTCCAGAGATCACCAGTGGTGTCCAGTCGTGGTTACCACCCTTAGACTCCACCGCCGTGTACAGATGAGCCATGAGGTCATTACTGGTGTGTGAAGACCGTTTCTTCACACACAGTACCTCCACCAAGGCCTGGATGCGGGTCTGATATAACTCTAAAAATCCTGCTATAAGAACACCATCAGTAGAAAAATGCTTGGATGTGAGCTTAAACCATTTCTGATACAATCGGTGTGTATCCTTGGCGCTCCTGGACATAATTAATGTCTGAGTACCCTCCAGACCCAGGGCCTCCTGAACCACCTGATAAGTAATGTTGACTGGGATGCCTCTGATCACTGCCCGTATTGGTGACTGTGGAGTTAGTACCTCGGGTCTCTCGTGAATGAATCCTTCCACAAAATCCCGCACCAACTCCTCCCGAGGTGGAGACCATGTGTACTCATAAAACGCACCAAGTCCCACCGATCCAGCCCAAGCATCATCCTAAATATCCCGCCAATTCTTCCAGAATCGTAAAGGTAAAAACTGGAGGTTCAATCTACGGTTTACCTGCCGAGGGATGTGCACCCGTCTGGGGACTCTGGCATCCTGCTGAGTGACTTTTCGCCGGACTGGAACTTGGTCTCCGGTGTTTGACACTCCAAGAATACTCCTCCCAGGTCCTGTGCTCCTTGGTACCAAGTCTTCCTGCAACTCCGCAAGACTAGACGCCCCTACAGTTCGAGGTATCTCTTCAAGGGGTCCGGTTGGTAACGAAAGTACCTGATGCTCTGGATCTTCTCTTGGAAGTACAGTTAGTTCGGGAGGTGCTCCTCTCCTCGGAGGAGTCATCAGAAATGTCGCAGACTGTGTAGGCTGGACTCGATATGGCGTTGAACATCCTGGATCACGCGCGAGTATGTCGGGGTTGGTCTCCAGAGGTATGGTTACTGGAATGGGCTGTCCGGGTTCCAGAGATCTGGACGGTGCTCTCTCTTGCAAAATTTGCTCAGTTGTGCTCTCCTGTGACCCTTCCGTTGCGCGCTTTCATGTAATCCTTTCCGCTGTTGTAGTCGCCAGGGTCCTTGGAGCCTCTTCTGCCGCTGAAACTCTAGAAGCTCCCGCCGTTCCCTCAATCTGTTCTCCCTTCTCGCCAACCCATCTTGTTCCCAACACTTGGGCCCTTTCCTTGTGCGCTCGTTCTACTCTCTGTGTCCTAAATCAACGACGCTAGTTTGTGAGCTGTGAGCGATGAGCTATGAGCGATGAGCGGTCATTTCATGAGCAACGAGCACAAATTTACTAAAAAATTATATTTATTCGAATAATTTTGGAGAATATTTCTATTTTAAGTAAATTTTTTGACCTATAACCGTGGATTGAACTCAATTGTTGGGATTTTAGGGCCTCTCAAATCATACCGTAAAATCATCAAGCCCCCCTATTTTCTGAGATTTAAAGAAGTTCAGTATTTGGAAAGGACATTACTTATAGGAACAGTGGAGTATTTCAATGGCTAGCAATAGTGATGATGACATTGACTGTAGCAGATTTGTACATAACGCCAGAATTTCTAAAAGAACTAGTAGACCAAGTTGAGAGAGAAGATGATGATGGTGGTGCGAGGGAGCATCAGGCTTTAAAAAGAAGCAAGATTTTGAATAGTATAGAGAATAAGGGGTGCTAGGGGTTTAGATTTATCAAGGCTTGGATATTACGAGTTTAACATTTTAAGTTGTTGGGAAGTAGTGAAGGGAGGATGCAAGCCCCATGAGAGGTAGCTAGTCTAATTGTTGGCGCCAACAATTAAAATCAAGAAAAAGAAAATGAAAAAAAAAACTTCAAAGAATATAGGTAGACAACATAGTTTGAAGTGGCCAAGTCTTTTACATTTTGATGTTACACTAGGGGGCATGTACTTCTTATGAGTGGTAGCTACTTTAGTTGTTGGTACCAACAACTATATTATAAACATCATAGAATTAAGGACTTGGAGACACATCCATAGTTATTAGTGATTATGACCTTGGCTAACTTCTACATGTAGTCAATAGAGAAAACGACCCACACCGCTGTCCATTACTTTCTTCACTTCGTTGAAGCTGAACGTCGGTGCATGAACAAAGTGGTCATCTTCCAAATGAAACTGGCACAACACACGAAAGATGTAGTATAAATGCTTGCAATAGTACCAAGCGCCTCGCTTCTTCGTCCAGACGAACATATCCTTGAAGTCCTCACAAGAGCAATCCGGGGTGGTCCCAATAGTCAAGCGATACTCCGTCGTTCTCTGCGCCTTTTTGCAGTGCAACAAAACTATACCTCCATTGACAGGGTATGGAATGGGAGTAACCTGGCTGATGCGGGCATCAATGATGGCGGCTGACTCCCAACGGTTCCTTTGCTTCACGGACACCTTGCCTTGTGGTAGACGTTGGATGCGGCGCCCATCACGGAGTGTTGGATATGCATCGGGCGCTTCTGGAGTTGGAACTGCAGTAACTTCGGCAATGTGACTCTTGGAGTGTCCAAAGAGACGCCGAGGTGAAATTTCTCGGCGCTCTTGAAGTTGGAATCCAGCCTGCTCAAGTCTAAGAATCTCCCCCTTTATGAGCTTCGTGCCCTTGAGTACGGGCCAAACGTTGGGCACCTGGGGTCGGGCGCCGACCACCCACTTTTGGTTGGTTCCCTTCACACAACGTTCGATATCGTCCATACAATGGAAGAACTCCATCATCTTGTCTTTCAACAGACGGCGAATGTGCAACACTCCAGTATAGGTAGGGGCAGGAGTACTCTTACCTAGACGTATAATCATCTCTGAACAAGTTCTTCCAGTTCGTGCTTGTTTGGCAAAGCATTTCTTCTTGGAAGTCTTTAGGAGTCGGGCAATGTGCCATTGCCTCACATCGCAGTCAGATTCTTGGACACTAGTCACATGCTTCACCTGTGCACTTACAACATTGGATGCTGATGCTGGTGGAGACAAAATGCGAACGTCGTTAGAAGAAGTAGATGAAGAAGGGGGAGATAAATCAATTGCTGGTGGAGCACTCTCACGGCGGCCCTTCCTTGTTCTCGTCTGGACCTTGGGACGGGAGAAGTTCATCTTGTTTGAGCGGTGACTATCAAACTCAGATCCAAGAGGGAGGTCTAGCTTGCGTGCGGTAGACCCGAAGACCTCCTCACCCTCAAAATGTGGGGTACGGGTGCACCATTCCTTCCCCTCTGCCATCGTCTACATTGCGTCAACAACTTTATCTAGTCTGCCCGATTACTGGGCTTGGCGTAGCCTCAACTCTTCTTTTGAAGGCCCAGTTCCGGGCCGCCCACCCTTTAGAAATTTGTAGTAGTTTGTGCACTGCATGAATGCACGTACGAAGTCGTCCACTGTAGCGTCGTACAAATCGTTCCCCCTATTGCCAGACTGTTGAAGCCAACGGTTATGGACGGTCTCCGACAAGTTGCAGGAGGGCATTTCAGCACGCTCTTCATCCGTGAGGTCCTGGAAAAGACATCCAGGAATTTAGCCAACATTGATTGCTAGCACAAACAAGTGAGTCCACGGGACAATGTACTAGGCGAAAGAATGAATTACCAGCTGCATGGAGGCTCCCCATTGCCGGTAGCGATAATGCCAGAAAGCAAGCCACTGGTCAAGCTGCTTGAGTGCTGTATCGTCTACGGCTCCACACGATTGCCACCATGCCCGAATTGCAAGGTATCGAACCTCAGCCTCGGCGGAGGTCTTCGAATTTTTATATTGCTTGCATAGGAGACGATGTTGTTCTTGGAACTCACTCTTGATATGATTGTCTGTATGGCGGTTCATGGAGGTGGTCCAATGAAGGAGGCATGTGCGCTCACGATCAGGCATCTCCTTGTGTGGATCTCCGGTTCCATAGATCTTGCGAACAGCATTCCAATTGGCACCAGCGCTATCCGCCATGAATCCCTTGAAGTTGACAATCATGAGCCCATGCCTAGCCATGACTTCGTTGAGGCACTTCCACATGACACATTGGGCCTCACAATCCTCAGATTGCATATCACATACTGCAATAGTCATCACCCTACAGTAGTGTGAATCATAGACATGGCACGCCATAGTGGTCCAATTATTGACGCGCTTGACGTGGTCAAACATGAGCCAAGAATCTTGCAAGTCTCCTCCTGGCTGCATTCTAGTGACAAGGTCAACACCGGAGCCAGGTCCTACCTCACTCATCTTAAAGACAAAGACTTTGTCGTTGTCAGCGCCTTGTCCCGGAAACATATTTCGTTGGACAAAGGGCCAGGTCGTACATCCTCTCATCTGGCGGATGCCGTCCATGGGATTAGTGCGCCCGACGTGCTTGAAGTTTGATATAGCATTCTTGATGTTTGGAGAGGCGAGGTTGGCGTACTTCTCCATAACGGTCTTCATGTCCTCCACAGTCATGGTCGTATCGCACTGTTGTGGACGGAGGAGATGCTTCGCAAGGAACTCCTTACTTGCAGCCATGGCAATGGAGGAATTTGTTGCGGACGGAGTGCGCTCCACTTGCTCGCCGATCAAGGAAATGATAGTATTCTCAGACTCGCGGCAGACGCCTAATGCAACGGGGTGATTATGGACGCCCAAGTGCACACAAGCTCGGGTCATACCCGGTGGTCCAATGACATAGTAAATAATAGCGTCACATGTAGCAATGGCCTTAGGTGGAGTCTTGCATACCTTGCAACATACGGTGGACAGTTTCGGAGGGTCTTCCTCCCCGGCACGAAGGGAATGGGAGTTGTCCCTTCCCACTCCTTTTCATTGTAGGGGTCTTCACGATTCGGTCGTTTTAGGTAATCGCAATCCAGATTTCCGCACTTGAGATGGCCAGCACATGAGGATCTCCGGAAGGTAAGGCCCATGTCATTTGAGATGTTGGAGGTCTTTGTGAGGCACCAACAATGGCCATCGTACTTCTTGTCCATACCCTGCAAGTTCTTGGCCTTGGACGAATTGGCACCAGCAGCAACGGGTGGCAACTCAAAGATGACATCACCATCGTACATGGAGGGTAGGAAGTCAACTGTCCGATGTGGCACTGAAGCATAGTTCATATTCTTCAGCACATTCTTCGTACTTGGTCTAGACTCCAAGCTCTTCAAGCACGCAACAACACTTGTACGTCCCAATGTTTGAGGATGTAGGGGAGGTCGTGCAGCGGAAGACGGTGTTGGGGATTGCCGGTGCTCGTCGAACGTGGATGGCGGCGGGGTGCGAAAAGAGGTGGGAGTGGAGGCAGTGATGTCCTCCACGCGGAAGTCATCATCGCTGTCGTCAATGAAGATTGGAGAGTGCGCCTGATGTTGCTTCAAGGGCGGGGGGATGTCGGCTACGCTAGTTGCTGGAGTGCAAAGTGGGGCGTGGATGCTAGACGTTGTGAACTTCCCGGGCGTCAACAGGTGCGTGGATGCCTGCATCTGCATTTGAGACAAACCAAAGACTTTGTAAGTACCCTCCTCCAAGGACCATGTCTTCTGACCATTAACTAGGGAACTGAGCTGAGTGACAGTGTATTGAACATTTCCGTCCACATTGAGAACCTCTTTCTCAACATAGATAGACTCTTCCTGGAAACCAAAACGGACTGCTAGGTATACGGAAGGAACTATGGCAAGACCGTTAGGTCCTAGTGGATGTCGAATTGGATGCTTTGCTCCTTCAGTGCTAAGTGTAGCCATCTCTAAGGACAATGCAATGGGGCAAAGAAGATTCGTAAAAATTGCTAACAAGTTACTGAATGCTACGAGCGATGGTGGTGTATATGTTGGTAGTGGAGTTCTAATTCAGTTTAGAGAGTGACATTGAGCAGTGTGAAGAATGTGACAAAAGAAAATAAAAAAAAACAATGATGGATCTTTTAGGAGAACGTGGTTCAAGGTTTAGGCGGCGGATTGTAGTGCAAATTAGATGTACTAAAGCAGGTGGCCGTCGCAAGGATGGAGTTATTAGTACACATCCGAGTTTGTTGAGGTGGATGTGAGTTGGAAAGTAACTCTCAGGATTTTTAAATGTTATGTTTGGAAGAGCTATGTTATAGAGTCTACATAATTTGAAAGATGTCGTCAAAAGTGTCAGAGTGTAGGTTGTCAGGCTACATCTCAATCTTAGAAAGTTGACATTAAAGATATGCTTTTCTTGGAGGAGGCGCCGCCTATTACCTGTACTCACATTTTGAAAATATGAGTACAGGTAATAGTAGGCTGGTAATTTAAATATAGTTTATTGCTGGGCGGGTAGTGGACTAAGGAAGTGAGAGGGGATAGTTATGGGGAGATGGTTGGATTGTGATGTCTAGCTTGTTCCACACACCAATGCAGGAACCTCAGTCTCGAGTGGCACCTGCTCGAAGAAGGGTTAGGAAGAGTGCATTTAGGTTCTCCTCGAGAAAGATTTTACGTCAGTCGAAGATGAGGTCAGGTAGACGGTACGAGGGTATTGATAAAGTAACATGTACTCCAGACTTTGATAGAGATATGCAGCCTTCACAGACGGGTCCACTAGAAAGTGTTAGAGGAAAATTTCAGAAATGTGGAAGAGGTAGAGGGAAGGGAAAGAGTGCCAATAGTACAGCAAGTGTGGAGTTAGTGGAAGATGGATGTGAGCCAATAATTTGGTTCACATTTAGTTTCAGACCAATTTGTTAGAAATTAGTGAAGTAGTTAGATTAGTAGGGATTGGATGCGATTAGCAAGTGGAAAAGCTCTGGAATATCATTAAGTTAGTATTAGTGTAAGAATATAGGTGTTAGTACAAGAATTAGTTGCGAGAAGCTGAAGAGACAAAGAAAATACCGAAAGGTGGATTCTTATTAGTGGTAATGAATGCATTTCATTGTAAAAGGTAGTGGTAGTAGTTAGTTGTGATATTTTAGTGGAGGAAAATAGTAGGAAAGAAATTATTTTATAAAAGAAAATTAAAAAAAAAAAAAAAAAAAAAATTTAAAAAGGGGTTAAAAAACAAAGACAAAGAAGAAGAAGAAGAAGAAGAAGAAGAAGAAGAAGAAGAAGAAGAAGAAGAAGAAGAAGAAGAAGAAGAAGAAGAAGAAGAAGAAGAAGAAGAAGAAGAAGAAGAAGAAGAAGAAGAAGAAGAAGAAGAAGAAGAAGAAGAAGAAGAAGAAGAAGAAGAAGAAGAAGAAGAAGAAGAAGAAGAAGAAGAAGAAGAAGAAGAAGAAGAAGAAGAAGAAGAAGAAGAAGAAGAAGAAGAAGAAGAAGAAGAAGAAGAAGAAGAAGAAGAAGAAGAAGAAGAAGAAGAAGAAGAAGAAGAAGAAGAAGAAGAAGAAGAAGAAGAAGAAGAAGAAGAAGATCTTCAAGAAGAAGATCTTCAAGAAGAAGATCTTCAAGAAGAAGAAGAAGAAGAAGAAGAAGAAGAAGATCTTCAAGAAGAAGATCTTCAAGAAGAAGAAGAAGAAGAAGAAGAAGAAGAAGAAGATCTTCAAGAAGATCTAGAAGAAGATCTAGAAGAAGATCTAGAAGAAGATCTAGAAGAAGATCTAGAAGAAGATCTAGAAGAAGATCTAGAAGAAGATCTAGAAGAAGATCTAGAAGAAGATCTAGAAGAAGATCTAGAAGAAGATCTAGAAGAAGATCTAGAAGAAGATCTTCAAGAAGAAGAAGAAGAAGAAGAAGAAGAAGAAGATCTTCAAGAAGAAGATCTTCAAGAAGAAGAAGAAGAAGAAGAAGAAGAAGAAGAAGAAGAAGAAGAAGAAGAAGATCTAGAAGAAGATCTAGAAGAAGATCTAGAAGAAGATCTAGAAGAAGATCTAGAAGAAGATCTAGAAGAAGATCTAGAAGAAGATCTAGAAGAAGATCTAGAAGGATCTAGAAGGCTCCCATGGAGAGAACCGTGGCTAACCTTTTGATTAGAATAGTTAGAGTTGAAATTTTTGTGGGTAAATGAGTGGTGATTGAATTATTGATTTCCAATGATCTAGAACTTGGATTTTGATGTATGAATAGTCAAAGTTGAGGTTTAAATGTGTTTTAAACACATTGGTGAAGTTATTTGGGTAAAAAATATCTTATTTTAGGAGTTTTGGACGTATCCAGCCCTAAACTCGGGTTTAGGGGTTAGGTTTATTGTGGACCCTTAGATCTTGATTAGAGATTGTTGAGGTGGATGGTGGAGATGTGGCCGCCACCCTTGAGCTTCCTCCCACTTGTATAAGGGAGCTTGGGCGGCCATTCTCCCTCTCTCTCTCTTCTCTTGGGCGAAGCTATGTCAAAGTTTTTCCCCTTCTTCTCCCTAGTTGGTTAGGCTGCGGTTAAGTGTGTGTGGCGTAGAGGACAGTTAGAGTTAGGACGTGAACTTTTAGGAGGACCTAGATCTCATTGTTAGCTTTCTAGAGACACTAAGGACGCTCCATTTGGAGCAAGGATGAAGAAGTTACAAGGTAGTTAGTGGAAGGAGGTCTACTGCCAAGGCAGAATCGGGGCGCTCACTTTGGCGGGCGATTGCAGGCAGGCAGCAACGAATTTGGATTTGAGATCTAGAGGGCTTGTAGAACTTCAAGTGAGCTTTCCAAGGACTGCACGCACATGCAATTTGAAGCAACGACGAAGGAGTTACGGCTACTAAAGTACACAAGGGGTGGTGGAGGCGAGAGTTGAAGACTGGCTACTTTGGAGGTTCATAACTTTTTATTGGTGAAAGATTTTTTGGTGTTTGTTTCGTGTTCTGAAGTGGAGTTTAGCTCACCTTGTGTTGGTTAAGTTTGGAATCGATTGAACTAGAAACGAAGGAGTGGCGGCTGATCTACTTGGAAGGGGTCAGCAGTCAAGGGTTTTCGGAGCAGCAACTTTGAGGCTCTGTATCTTTTGCGTGGCAAAAGCTTTTAACAAGTTTTTTGCAGGAGCTGAAGCACCACCAAGTGAGCTTTACAGTGAACAAGTTTCAAGTTGTTTGGAGGATAGTCGAAGGAGATACGGCTAATCTAGTGACAAGGGGGGTCCTGCTGCCCTCCCGACCTCTTTAAACTTGAATATATTGATTTGTTTTCAATTGTTGCAAGAGTATTGTTTGGTGTGGGTTTAATATGTGAATGTTGTTGGTTGATTGATGTTGAATAGAATTGCACATATGAAGCCCCGGCCTATGGCACGGTTCTAGTGCAATTTTTATTCATGTGTTGTATTGCAAAGTATGTTATTGTGTATGTTGTTGTGAATGTTGATTGCATTTGAAAGGGTCTAGTAACTTGGATTTTCACTAGACGGCGTGATAAAAAGTAAAGTAAAAAGTAAAAAGTGAAACCTAGTTTAACTTAGAGGTAAAGTCTAGTTTACCTAGGTAAAAAAAAATTTACTTGAGTTGAAAGTATTTACTTGGATGAATTTATTTACCATAGGTTAAATTTAAGTTACTAAACACCATATTCATTAAAATGAGACAAAATGTAAAAATTGAGACAAATACCCTAATATTTCGGAATAAAAACAAACGAAAAGTTACTGTAAACTCAAGCATACAACATACAACATAAGTGAAAACATCACAAATCCATCATATCAACAACATGATCAACCCAACACTCGACAACAGCATTACACACATATACTGGTAAAAGATAAGTACATTGTCTGGAAAAATATGTTATTTCTCAGGGACTGGATCTAGTACAAAACCGAACCACTCAAAATATAATTCAAGTCACTGTTCACCTAAAGAACAAGGATAAACCACTACCTAATAAT
The DNA here is from genome assembly GCA_963971425.1 of Bryoerythrophyllum caledonicum. Lineage (NCBI taxonomy): Eukaryota > Viridiplantae > Streptophyta > Bryopsida > Pottiales > Pottiaceae > Bryoerythrophyllum > Bryoerythrophyllum caledonicum. The sequence goes on along the minus strand of OZ020521.1, from coordinate 1,105,298 downwards.
AGAATTAAAATATATTACTAATGTGTCTATAAGTAAGGGGAGAATTACCCAAGCGACTTCTATAAGACATCCAAAATTACACTATGACTATTACCAAGACTTGGACAAATTTGATCCAACTCCACGTGCCTTCAAAAGCAACGCCTCTTGTGCTTTCACCTTTGCATATCCAATCATAATTTCTTTCCTCCGAGAGTAAGGTTTATACCAATCATCAACTTCCATGTACTTCACCTTCGTCGAAAGAGCTGATGGCGGACACTGATAACTATCGGGCCCAATACCATCACCTACATGGGACGACATAGACTTCCGACGATATTGTGCAGATGTTGAACTCGGACATCTTGGCTTAGTACCCAATGATTGAGTTTCCCACTCGCTTGGAGGAATAGGAGGTTTTCTAACTCCAAAAGCACCTTGAGATCGAGTACACTCAAGCCGCCGTTGCTTAACAGGGGGGCAAGAAGGCTGAAGAGGCGTACAAGAAGATAGAATAGGATCAGAAGTATTATGCACAATTTCGTTCACCCGATTTCCTTCAACAGCTTCATCCACATAAAGCTGCCGTTGAGAAGCACAATCGACTTTAGGCTCTATAGAAGAGCACATCCGCTTGAGAGGAAAAGGGGATGCCACAGGAGTTATGCCAGCCCTACGCTCTGGAGGGCTATCCACGACACCATCATCGACCATTTGCTTAGAGAAGTCCATGATAGCAGAGGCAGCATCAGTTGCAGTGCACATAAGATACGGCTTCGATTGATAGGACATGGCAATACCTCCATGAAGAGACCCCGAGTACTCAGAGAACGAGCCAACGTTGGAGGGTAGTACACTACAACCACTCTTGCATGGGGTAGGAGTAATGCTAGCCTGCACAACCTGCAATAAGAATGACATGACAAAAGAAGCAATAAGAATGACATGACAAAAGAAGCAATAAGAATGACAAATTTGCATTCAGGAAGAAAGCAATCCAACATAATGCTCGACCCAAGGATAATATACATGATCCAACGATAACAACTCTACTCGATCCACCGAAACATACTAGCCTCGACTCATCCATATCTAGGAAGCCCGAAACCACAGTCAATAATAGGCTCGACACAAAAATAACTAAGAAGCCCTGAACCACATTCATAAGTATGCTAGATCCAACACTGAATAAACATCACCACGACTGAAACGAAGAGCATGTGAAATGACAATAGAAGACAAGACGGGAACAGTAAAAACAAACAAGACATCTATATATTCACTAATGAAAAATATATATACAAATTTCACAAAGGCATATTGTTCGTCATTATAGAGTGTCTCTTGACGTACATAAAAATACACTTCTACAACCTAGCTGATGATGCCGCATCATCTGGAATCTCAAACTCCGCACCAAGGTTCTTAGAGGAGAGGGCCATTCCATTCGTGATATACTTCATCGAAGGACTATTAGGACTCAATGGACGACTGCCTATACGTTTGCTATTCACGTAATCCTTCAACTGCCCGACACCGCATTCAGATGTCAAACGTCGGAGCCATGGCAGGAGTTCTTGAATCAAAAACTTATCATTCTTAGCTCCGTGCCGCCATGAATGAAGGAAAATGGCATTGCCAGAAGGATTACAGACGCTCTTTTCCGGGCTGTCGTCCAAAAGTAGAGTGTTGTCGGAGTTCATGATACCGAAGTCATCTCGACGATTATACAACGAAGAAGACAACGTTTTTAAAAAGATCATCTTCTTCGAATTATATTGAGACATCAAAAAAGTATTCTGCGACGTCTCAATCTTCCCACAACTCTCTTGACCAAGAATGAGATCTGGAGGAGACAGATCACGAAAGAGGTAATTTGCAATCTCCTCAACGGTGGACTTCATCATTGAGCTCCAGATGACAACAGAGTTTGAGAGATCTCTGATGGTCGCCAGAAACTCACGGACGCCAGGGCGAGTATATACAGCTTTAGGACCTATGTATGCAGGGATGGTGGGCGAAAACTCCACCCGACTCCCGGAGGACCTTGACGAGGCAGGTGCAAATGCTGCCTCGCACAAGATACCATTCAAATCCAGAACAATATTCAGCCACTTTCGGGGCCGAATGTTCTGGGCAATAGACACACTCCTAGAAGGATGATCCTGGTACATGACCAACACAAAAAAGAGTCAATAAAAGGAAACATATGAATTTACCTGATGAAATGCAGATTGAGCAACATGAGACGGAACTGTCACAGATTGCATGATTTCCACTCCACAATGCGACTGCTGGAAAACATTTCCAATCCGAGGCTTCAGTGCAATGGGACGGTGGACAGTGTCATCCAAAGTGATCTGAGGAAACAATTGAGTAAAATTGAATTGTTAAACAATTCTATAGATTGATGAAAAAAACGTTTTACAAAAAATTTGTACATTCCTTCTAGTGTACATCAAAAACTGTAAGGATTCTACACCTGCAAGCCACCACAGAGAGAGATAAGACCTACTGTGCGCTAAAAGCAGTCATTAGAAAAAGACAGGGCTAGATAACATCAAGAAAATCGATTAACAATTCCGAAAAGGCTAGCCAACCTTATTTTCCTCTGCCGCGTTCTGCCCAGGACCTTCTGGAGATGGTTCGTAGTCTACTCGATCTTCATCTGCAATGAGGACATCATCATGTTCCGAAGGCACATCCACCCTACAGGACTCTCCGACGCATTCCTCAGATCGTTTGACGCGAGCAGGTGATGGCTGTGGCGACGACCTCGGAGCTGAAAGAGCCCCATGTTCAGCTCCTGCTAAAACCGCCGGAATATGGAGTACGCGACTGGGACTTCTATCCTCGGATCGAGGATACTCCATTGATCCTCTTGCCGAGGAAGAGGGATCCACCGGAGCAACGAGTACATCTTGATCGCTGGACGAGGTAGGATGGTAAGGATCTGCGTGGGAAGGGACCGAAGTCGGAATAGAAGACGAGCACCGCAGTAAAGCAGACGACGAAGGTACTGCAGGACAAAGAGCAAAGGCAGAACTATCCTCGATGCGAGGATAAATCGAGGTCTGAGGAATTGTGGACAACGTTGGACCCGATGAGGTTGACTGACTGAGTTGAACGATTTGGGAAAACATTAAAGCCAACTCCGCTTTCATTTGAGCTTGAAGCTCAGCTCGAAGCTCAGTCGCCAGTCGGTCCTTCTCCAGAGCAGACTCTTCTCTCTGCTTCTCCAGAGCAGCCACCATCTCCACCTGCCTTTTCTTAGACGCTTCCAACTGGTCCAAAATGTCCTGCTTCTCCTTCTGCTCCCGAAGGCGCTTGTTGAGAATATGCCTAAAGTAGTCACCTCCAGGTTCATACTTTACGGGCTCTCCAGGGGCAGGGGCTTCTCCGGCTGCGTTGAAGAAGAACGGATCGCCTGATCCGGAAGCGTCATCCAACCCCATTTCCACCAAAGGATCGTTATGATTCGGATTTGATGTCCAACTGGCTGGAATGGGTTCTCTTCCACCTTCGTCGTCACTCGAGTCCGACAGCAGAATGATGGAATCATCTGGCACATTGGGAGATGGTCCCCCAGGAGTCTCTAGAGCCGTTCGAGACTCAACCCCAACAAAGTCACGAGGCGTACTAGGAATACGGGAGGGCTCGACTTCATCACATCTTTGCATATCCACATCTCTAGCACCAGGAGAGAGTGATCGAGATGATTCATTATTGTCGTTGAGCGCAGGGCGAGATGGACCTGCGTCATCACCGCGAAGGATCGAAAGATCCACACCCTCATTCGTACCATATGGATTAAAATCCAGTTGGTCCTCCAGGACAGACTGGTTTTCTGGGATTGGTGAATGGGGGGTAGGCCGTGGTGGAGGGGACTCCATGGTCTCATCTTGCTGGGGCAGAGCCGTTTCTGCATCTAATTGGGGAGTGGGGGCAGTACCAAGTTGTGCTCCGGTTCTGCGACTACGAGAACGATTTGGTGCAGTTCGAGAGGTCGAGGTAGTTCGTCCTACTGTCTGCGTGGTCCGTAAGTCCGAACTACTCCGGAGTGCTGCGTTCCGGGAGTTCCTACGAATTGAGGTGTCACGAGGTTCAGCGGATTGCGGAACTCCGGTCACAGAAGGCATCGTCCCAGCGTACGCACAATCCCTATGAATGAAATCATTCATGTCATACTTACATATCATTTTGGACTTGAACTTGTATGACAACCGGTAGTCTTTGTCAATGACACCGTAGAATGAGGTTCCAAACATCTGCAAAATAAAGAAAACAAATTTGTGAATGAGGTAAATGAGACAAACGCATTTAAACGGAAATGATGGTTATGAGTTTATCTTCGACCCGAGGATAATGAACATGATATCAAATAACTTTTACAAATTTGTCATAGAATAGGAAACGTTGATTTGAAGATATAGTAAACACATAAGACACATCATGAATCCACAATACATAGTCAGATTAAGTTATCCTCGACCCGAGGATAAACTGAAATAATGAAGAGAGACTCAATTACCTTGCTGGCCAACACAAACTTTGAGCCACAATAAACACCGAATACACGCTCTCCGTAATTGCAGAATTGTGAAATGAGATCGAGGTAGAACTCCATCCGCAATTCAGACCCGTGAACGGCGTAGCATGCCTCCAAGTACTTATTTTTCTCCGTGTAATAAGATGTATCCACGGCAGAGTAGCTTGGCATCACTTTCTCATCAAGAGAACTGACTTCTGAATGGTCACGTCGAATGAGGAAGAGCAAGTAAACCTCCGAACACTTGGACCTTGACGTCCCGAGGTTCAGTCGCTCGTACGCTGATGGCATGTACGCCGCCGAAATCGGGATGTACTTCTTCATCCATTTCTCTGCATACCTTAGAGCATGCATCGCTCTGTCCTCAGAAGAGGTGATCCAAACCCAAACGGTAGGAGTGTTTAGAGTCGGGACCTTTTTCTGGGACAACAGTGTCTTCAGAAATGCGGAGAAGTATGGTTCCTCTGCAGAGTCGTCCTTGGACGACCACCCAGGGACCTGACGAAGGTCAAGCAGTCCAAGAGGCCACGGTCTGTCCTCCAGCGGTGGCTCAAAATACTCGCCGAATTTCATTTCTTCACCATCAAAGTCCCGAAGCTTGGATGGACCATCATGGTGAGAGAACTGGCTCTTAACGAAGAGAAACTTCGTGAAGAACGGAAGAACGTTGGGGAACTTCTCCACCAAGTGGGAAGCACGCTTTAACTTCCCCGCATTAGTCAACCGCATGGAGAAGAACTCCTTGTCAGGACGACAAAGGAGCATGTTGTAAGTTGCAGAAGACACGCGATGATTTGCCTTCCACGACTTCCACACAACGTCGTCAACAAATCCGTCTGAAAGTAAAAACTTCAACGACGGGTCAATTGCGATCAACTCCTGCATGACTATGCGCTTCTTCTTCCGGCGGTCAACCCAGTCTTCGTAATGGAAGCAAGAGCCATGAACCACTGCCGTTCTTCGTAGAGTGACTTTTGGGTACCCATACGCTCGATCGTTGTCTACCAGGTAGGTAAACAAATCTCTCAAGTCGTTATCGGTTAGGTGACCTAACCTCTTGAAGAATTCTCGATGGATCGGTGAAACTCTGCTTCCCTTGGCTTCGTTGTATGGAGCCATGGTGTCAGGGTTTATAATCTCACCCCTGCTGTGCAAGTCAAGGAAATCCTCCCACAATTTGAAGATGTCATCAGGAAGTGAGATAACCTTGATCTCATTTGTGAGGTCTGATGACTTGCTAACCTGCTTCCCTTCCTTTGTTGGATCAATATTCTGGAAGCGGTTTACAATGAGCTTGGAAAACAACTGCAGTAAAAAAACATGTTTTGTCAGGTCATTTTTAGACTGAAGAATCACACCACTCTAAAAAAATTGAGTCTTAATATTTTTCATACATCGCATTGCATACCAGTATCCTCGACTCGAGGATAATCCTGAGGTGGATCACTTACCAGGTACTTCTCAGTGTCGAATACAGCGCCATTCATCCGAGTTGACCCTTCTTCTTGCTGGTAACTTGGACGTCCAGAGTTAAGCCAAATTCGACGGCAACTAGCTATCTGATTACCCCAGGTAGGTTGCGCATGGTCGAGGTAGTTGGTGTCATTGTAGAACTTTGAGATTCTTTGCAACTTTAATGGATCTCTTGACCAGAGCACGTATGCATCCCATCGCTGCAGGTCCCTCTTTCGAGATACTCCGCAATTTTCATTGTCTTGCAGTCTCTTGGATGCCTCAACGCTATGTTGTCCGTTAATGAGCATGAACTTGCCATCCTTGATGGAATCCCATGAGATGGGCACAGCCTGAATCGGCTCACCATGCTCATCAATTGGACAGATGTAGATCTTCTGACGTTGATTGACGTCGCCAAGCTGCACGAGGAAATCCATCGTGCTTAACACAATGGCTTCCTCCATCCCCCTGATTACGAACTGCGCCTTCGCGACAACGCACTGCTGAATTCGCACTGAATACGATGATTCTAATGGAAAGCAGCCTCTGCATTCCTCCCAGAACAGTCTTTGTGATTCCGTGATCTTCTGAAAGTCCACCTGCGGGTCATTTCTGGCTTTCTTTGGGGTCGTGGACCTCGTCATTGTGGATGAAGAGCTACCACCGGCTGTTGACTTCCGCTTCTTGTTTGAAGGTTCCCCCGGCGTAGTAGGCGCAGTCGAAGGGCGCCTGGGAGGTGCACGACTTGAGGTACGGGGTGCGGTTGAACCTGACGGATTTCCCTGGGCAGTTGATTTTCCTCGTGCTTGACGACGTGCACTGGCTTCGACTGGAATTGGTCGAGCCTCAAATGTTGACAGAAGTTGGTGAATCCGCGCTAATCGTCTATTTACTTTTTCAGCATCCACGTTCGTCCAAGGCTCATACTTTTCGAACGCCTCCCTTAGTGACCCCTGTCCGTTTCGCGTGACACTTTCAAGCAATTCGGAGAAGTCGAACTGACCGAGAGTGGGCCCAACTTTGACAACAATGGAGTGGCAATGTGGCAGATCCACTCCAGCTCCATCAAAAGCCTGAATTCCAAGAACTATGAAGTCTTGTCGTTGCTGCTCAACAAACGTAACTCTCTCTTTTCTGTTGAGTGGGACATAAGGGATTTCATCGTTCACCTTGATGGTTATGTGAACAGACTTCCCAAACTTCGAGAACGACCAGCTTTTTACATTATTCTGGAACTCCCATAGAGTCCCATAGTTTTCAACGACATCGTCAATGAACGGGGTTGGTACTAGAGGATTCTCAAATCTCTGAATGAATATCTCGGAACCAGAGTAGTCGTAGGAATCCTCTTTTGGCTCAAGTGAAGATGCCATCTGCAGATGACACAATTTTGAACTGATTAGTACAATACTTTTACACGTATTCTCGAGTCGAGGATAACTGGTATCTTCTTATCTTCTTTATAATTGACCACGGTTATGTTTTTTATCCTCGAGTCGAAGATAGCTTTCGTTTTGTTGTTAACAGGTTTCAGACTGTAACTAGGAAAAGCAAATATCACATATCGGTATTTGTAGGATTAAATTAGATGAGGTAGATTGATACCATGACGATGGTTATCGGTTCATGACTGTCAGCTCGACTGGTTAGAAAGTTTTGAATTACGTAAAGTAAACTTGACTTGTGCATGATTTGGGATGTTGGACTTGTTAGGTTGTTATTTAGGACTTTTATAGCAGCAAAATTTTCAAACAGACATTTTATCCTCGACTCGAGGATAAGCTACGACTCTTGTATGGTTGGATAACTCTTGTCCTGACCTTATCATACTTTCAGTAACGGTATAGTGATGTCAGACTTTATAATTTTGCACACTATCGTTAAGGGAGTTTATCCTCGACTCGAGGATAAATTGCGCCTGCGGTATGGTTGTATACTGAAAGACACACTTTAATACCCTTGATTCTTATTATTAACAATATTAGATGTTCAGCACTGGCCACTGCAAGTAGATTCATGATAGCTGGATTGCTCACCTGTAAATTACCAACAAGTTTGTGGGTATGATATGCAACTCAATGAGTTTCGAATCGCCCTGGAAAGCAAGTTGAAGTGGAGAACATCAGTTTCATGAGCAAAACTTAACACAACCAGACGCACACACACAAATGTACACATACGTTGGACCACACAAGCGTAAAACATCACATACATACTCATACTTTCAATAAACAATCTCAAAAGCAGAACTTAGTTGAAGTCGATTACTTACTTGATGTGTATAGCGAATATCAATCGACAAGCTCCTCCACAGTATATGAAATCAGAGTTGAAATTCCTATCACTCGCAGAATCTAGGTACCCAGAAGCTTTGCAACACTAGAAGCACAATCTCCTGATTTGGTGAGACCTTCTTCAAAACCCTCGCAACACTCTACGCGATCTGCAAACCCTGAAATCTTGTACAAAACTCCTTTCAAATCAAACCCTAAGCTTGTACTTACTAATCACCTTCATTCTTACAATTACAACCGTAATCAGACCTCACAAAACCCTGGCGACACTCTTTCACACAGTGCTCAACGCAACCACAATTGACAACGTATGTGTAGCACGCGCGCTCACACACACGCACTCACAAAGCAGCACTCACTCTCGCGCACTCACAAACATACACTCTCTCTCACGCACTCACAAACAAACGCTTACCCTAACGCACACACACCAACACACGACACACAATGACACACACAAAAACCTAACACACCACCCTCACACAAAAACGAGCCCTCACGCACCCTCACAGCAAAACTCACCCTCATGCACCCTCATACAGAAACTCACCGCACGCACCCTCATGCACATACAAGCACTCACAGCTCGAACGAGGAGGAGGAGTGAGAAAGGCGGCGGCGGTTTTAGGTCAGGTTTGCGCCCATGACCGCGCAATAGATATCATCCGTCGATCAACGGTTGCGACGGATGGATGACGAATCACATTAAGTTCAGAAGTTTCCTGGAAATGGTGCGTCGGTTTGTTTAACACTTTGTAATTTTATTTTATATTTTCACCTTTTATCTTCATTGTCTTGCCTTTCCTTACTACTTTAGTTAACACCTATGGTACCGTATTAAGAGTTTGATACCAATTCCCTTCAAACTTATTGGATTCTCTTGCTATAAAAAATGAAGGAGACGAAAACTTTTATTTTTAGTTTTGACCGTAGGATCTCAATTAACCCCTAAAGGACCACTACCACTTTCGCTCTAATACCAGTCCAAAACTGGCACTGCCAAAATGAGACATGAAAATCACATTTTAAAGTGAATTTCGGATTTTCAACCGTAAGATCTTAAAATAGACTCGTGCATGAACAAACCATTGAATTTTGGTTGCAATTCACTGCGCGGATTGATAGATTTAGTGTTTAAAGTCAAAACAATTGTTCATTTTCTTTGAGTAGATAAGCAGAGTTTTACTTCATTTTGCATCAAATTTTTGCATTGTACAAGGTCTAAATCTTTTACCATTGTCTTAAGCATGATGTTATTTCCCATTACACCTTTTTTTAGAGGTAAAAAGCGGTGTAGTATATTCAAAACAAGTGTGCAAGGAGTGGAGGTTCAAAAATTGCTATTTCACGATTTTTTATTTTTGTGAACTACGTTTGTATTGAATGATAATCCAAACGGTCAAGATGAAGTTTTCACCACATATTGTTGTTGAAAAAATAAAAAGTGAAAAATATGTAAACCTTTAGGTTTTATGTAGAAAAGATGAATATTTTTTCCCCCCTTCCCCAACAATGTCTGAAAATGTTTGACTTGGAATAAAATGCCTTTTAACACTAAAGACAATAATTTTATTTAAACAATTCGAAAGAAGGAAATATTCTTTATTTGTGGGAAAAATCTCAATGTCAATAGAAACTTTTGTCAAAAACTTTGGAAGTGCCATGGTCCCCAGTTTTCGCTTTAAGTGATACTAACTTTCAAACCACAAATCCAAAAAATAAAATAATAATATCTCCACGAAGCTCTTATCAAAGGCAATGTAGAATAAGAATTTTCTCCACTGTGTTTACTGCAGCTGCACAATTCGACTTCAGTTGGTGTCAAATTTTTGCAGTACACAACGTCTAAATCCATTACCATTTGTTAACCTCTAAAGGACCAAAGTCTCCTTCTAGGGGATTTTTTAATTTTTGGGCAGGCTCCTAAAATTCGGAAAAAAATCAATTTTCTCTGAAATTTTTATTCTAGATTGCCTTTCATAAGAGCTTCGTGGTCATATTTTTATTTTATTTGTTGGATTTGTGGTTTGAAAGTTTGTACCACTTATAGTTTTTGAGGGAAATTGTCAAGGAACTTTAGGGGTTTAGCATGATGTTAGTTCCTTATACACCGAATTTTAGATGTAGAAGGGGAGTGTAGCATATTCAAAACAATTCTGCAAGGACTAGAGGTTTAAATTTGGCAAATCCACGCTTTAATCCTTCAAAACTTAAAATGTTAGAGATTGATAATCCAAATGGTCAAAATGAAGGGTTACACCACATATTGATTATTATGAAGAAATTAAAAAGTGAAAACTATAAAGATCTCTAGATTTGATGTTGAAAAGAAGAAGTATTTTTTTATATCTCGCCCGACAATGAGTGACGATGTCTAAAAATGTTTCCCTTAGTTCTACGCTATTTCTCAATCAAGTCGCAATCATTTTTTTGATACAAAGAAGGAAAATAATAGTACTTGCGAGTATTGAAATTCTCACATTCACTAGAGTGTCCTACCAAAGGTTTCTCTAGCATGGGGACGGAATTTATAAAATCCCTCCTCCCATATTCTCCATTTTCTAAGAAGCTCATTGTAAGGACTTAGGCTATTTATTAGCTAAATACAAGGACTGCTATCTCATATTTGTGGCACTGGTTGTCATAACCCCTAGAAATCTAAGCGTTTTTGGGACCTCCAAATCTAAAAGTTGCCATTTTCTACCACCTTGTAGAATTTGAGGTAAGGTCAAATATGTTTGAATGTTGGATGTTTATCATATTATGTAAAATCATAACTTTCAAAGTTGATGCATATTATTTTATAGCTTAGAATATATAGTCTATCTTATATAAATGGAGACTTGATAATTGTTACCCCATACATTTTGCTCATATTATATTTCTCTAAGAAGTAGATAAAGTTGAAATTTCACTTGCAAAATTGCAAAACCTCATAGAATTATTTCAACATTCATCTAAATTGTTTTATAGAAGAATGTGTAAAATGATTGAATGTAATAAATTTGTGAATAATCTCAAGTTGTCTAATAAAAATAGTGTATTGTATAAAATTTTCACACTATGAACGTCAAAAGCATGGAGGCGAACGTCCTTCCATTTACTGCATTTCCTAGTATGTTGCTGCAATAATGTTTCTTGCAAAGCTATTCATGGCTCAATGTCCCAATATATTATTCGATTTTTACCTAATCATGGTATGAAATGTGATTTTAGAAAGTATAATTCTACATAGAAATCTTACCAGACCAATTAAGAATTTCATTTGTTGCATGAAACCAAAATCAATAAAAATTCGTTTTTGGCAACATCTTGGAATTAATTGATAATATATTTAAACCTTTATCTCTAAAAGAAGAAGGTGAAATATATTTAAAATTCATGCATTTTTTATGAAAGTGAAATATCATCTTGGGGTATGCACTAGCAAAAGTTGTAGAAATCACGTGTGATTAAAAGTACGGTCTAATTTATTCCTTACATTGGATAAATATTGTAACAAAAGCACATATTTATGACATTGCTATTTCATTATGAAACATGGTTATAAGCATGATAATAGCAAACTTTGATTCAATACTAAGGATTAATGTAATCAATTGTAAAGAAGAAGAAGAAGAAGAACGTCGGTCTCCAAAGGAGGCCGACGTGCATAAAGTGTCTGTTGGTTCCACTAGTAAGACCATGCCCATCGGATTGGGAATTAGTGATCCACTATACGTATTAAATATCATGGAAAATGGGGCATAGGGAGTGAATGATAGATTCTTATGAATATTGTTTGTCTACATTTCTAGAGCTTGAGCAGCTACATGTATAGTTTTTATGAATGTTGCATGTGTTAGATGCTTTGCAAATTTGAAATTTTTATACTCCTAGAATACATGCATCTTTGGTTGCACACTTTTCTAAAGTATTTAAGAGAACAATATGCTTTGATTTCTCCCAAAAACTCGTGGTTCTTGACTACGAAGACTTTTTAGATTCTTGGAATCTGTTTTTTCAACGCAGATTCATGTTTTTGTAGTGTTTGCAATGTGTGGATTTGTTTTAGCATTCATTATCTTGGCTTTCTTTTTGTTATATTTCTTCAACTTCTATGGACTTGCACTATTACGTTCAAGTGGTAAGAAGATATACATAAACAATAATAGTTACTTTTTTTATGACCCAATAAAGAAATGATGAATACCTATGTAGTGCAAAACTTCACTATGATAAACAAACTTTATTTTAAAAAACACAATGCTATGTTATCTTTTCTAGTAGGTAAATAAATAGTCCTCCGACAAGACCGCAGTACTGCAGGTGTATACAAATTTGAAGGAGGAGTGCCCCCCCTTGAGAATATTATTTTTTTGGTCTTGTACATAGAAAGACACAAGTGAAAATGTATTTGTAGTTCTTTCAAAAAAATTATCCGTTTTGTAATTTCCATTTCCATTGACAATTTGTTTGATGATTGTCACTTTCCAAGAGTGGCTTTTGATTTAGACTTTTATTTTATTTTATTATGTTAGTATAAATTTTTTAGATAAAGTTAAATAATTTCAATTTTAGTTGAATATTTTTTAAAACGTGTGCTCGAACTAGCCATTAAGTAAATTTTGATTTGATATATTTTTAAATATTTGGCTTTTTGGTTTGTAAAAAAAATTGCTATTTATATATTTCCCTTGACTGATTTCAATTTAACAAGATTCAGAAGTCTTCCTTCATTTGGCAAATTCTATCGGAAATATATGTGTGAGACACAAGAAGTTATTCCCTTCATTAAAGTTCTTTGCATATTCAAGAGTAATTGAAATAGTGAAAATTGTAATGAATTTAAGTAGTTTCTATCTTGAATGAAAATTAGATTTTGTTCAATGTTTAATTCACAAAGAATATTAAAACGATTAAATAAGATAAAATCTTCTGAAATTCTAATTACTTTTTATTCAAATTATTTTAATTTACATAAAGTCAATTTTAGAGTTATTTCAATATATTTTTTCCCCTAATTTACCAATTTAAGATATGTTTTTAATCGATATTTATATAATCGTTTTTGTTTATTTTTAATTATTTTTAATTATGAGAATTGATATATTTGCTTTGAATTTTTTTTTTGGAATTTTTATTTAAATAAGAATATTAAAACGAATTAAAAAGTTATAATGTTTTAAAATTACAATTTTTTGTTATTTAAATTATTTTAAATTACATGAAGACAATTTTAGAATTCATTTAGTTTCTTTAATACTCTAATTTAGTAATTTTAAAAGTATTTTCTATCGTTATTTTAATAATCGTTATTTTTTTCCAATTTAAAAAAAATTAATTAAGCAAGAGAAGTTTTTCTTTGCTTTATATTTTTGTTTTTTTTTTGGAACACAAATGATAAAGATTGGTAGCTAACTTTATTTTGTTTTATTTGGGTTGGTAGCTTTCTAAATTAGTGTGACCCTGATACCGAGAAATGCTCTTCGTCAGCTGAAAAGTAGTGACATCAATAAAGTATAATTTTTTTCCCTCCAAAAAATGTTGCCGTTGAAAATTTCCTTTCCCGCCCACCTCCGGTTTTCATGCACAGCTCCGCTCATGACTTTCATACTCAGTTCAAGAGTGTCATTTCGTACTCTCTCCTCTCTAAACATATCAGCATCACCTCGGCTCCCTTGTTCGTGCATGAAGCATCTGCTTCTTCGGAGTAAGATACTGTATTTGTCGATATTGTTGACTTAGGGTTTTATGTAGAAGTGTAATTGTGTGCGACTGTGTTTCTTGTACGTTTGCTAGATTCATATTCTCCTATAGTATGCCATTGTCACACAGAACATTGATCTGTGGGGCGCTTCTTGTGTGCTCTCCTTGTTGCGGCCGTAGGCATTATGTTTATTACAGTTGTGTTGTCGGACCTCCGTTTATGGTGTGAAGTGCATAGAGAGTGATCTCCTTACAAAATGTTCCGAAAATTTCGGGAGCACTGTAGCATTGCGATCCTCCGTGATTATTGTGTGTCTGTTGAAATTGTTATCTTCGGGTCGAGGATACCAATATTTCACGTGATTGTATTAGAGGGTAACGTAACTATCTAGTTAGTAAAATTTTCATCACATATATCCTCGACTCGAGGATGCAACTTGAGTTAAATCATACTTTTCCACACGTGAATAATTATGTCATTACTCATAATTGGAAATAAGATCTTTTTTAAACAGGTAAGTTATCCTCGGGTCGAGGATAACTGAATCCAATTTGTTGCTATTCAGAAATCAAAAATCTAAAAATTTCAGACACACTCATTCTATTCAGAATAATAATGACTGTTTGTAATTTCCTCAAACATATCTGATTGGTAAATTATTTTAAGTATATTCTCTTGGTGAGGATATAATTTATTGGATGGAACAGATTCCTACACATATACTTCTGTGAATATCCTCGACTCGAGGATAACTGCATTCATTTTTTGGATTTACGAATTGCATGACGAAAGTATAATATAGATTTATCTTTACTATGGCTACGCTTGTTTGTCGAATTTGATATAATATTTGTGCAGATAATATTCATCTATTATCCTCGTGTCGAGGATAATTGGAAGTGTCCTAATTGAGAGAAGTATTATGTCATTGATGAGATATTCCAGACCTTTATGTATAAATTGTGATGATTTCAGTCAGCTTGTAACTGTCTAGTTAGAAAATATTTCATCAAGTTTATCCTTGACTCGAGGGTAAAACTTTAGTAAAATCATGCTTTACCACACGTGATAAATGATGTCTACACTGACGATTAGGTGTCAGACTATTGAGTAAACATGTTAGTTATCCTCGACTCGAAGATATCTCTTCTCAACCAATTACCTTTCAAAAATCTAAATCCAAAATATCACAGACATTCTCATTAAGTCCAATAGAATGATGACTGTTTTATAATCCTTGAATCAATGAGATTGGAATATTATTTTTGGATTTTCTCATGCCGAAGGTAACTTTATTGGATGTTTTTAGTTTCCTACCGAAATGCTGTTTTGGTTATCCTCGACTCGAGGATAACTGGATTCAACCTTCTTATCCAATATTGCATGACAAAGGTTTTGATCAGATTTATCTTGACTTTGGTTTTGCAATGGTATTGTCCATTTTGATCGACTCTGTGTGTACACATTATTTACAGATTATCCTCGCGTCGAGGATAGTTTAAAGCGTCGTGATTAAGAAGAGAATAATATCATTGATGAGATATTCTAGGCTTTTCTGTGTCTATTATGATGTTTGTAGGGAGCAACATTTTTGCGGAAGTTGTGATGACCACAATATTTTATGTGTTATATATATTTTGATTGTTTTTTTGGAGAACAATTATATGTCTGTTGTTGTCCTAGAGTTGAGTAGGACATAAATGCCGTTGGAACTCATTTGAAGGTACAATTGAACTAGGGTTATTTTTGAGTCATTGGTAATCGGTATTTTGTTCTGTGTATTCCCTTTTTCTTCAAACTGTCTTCTGACATCTTTTCATACAACTGGTTAACCATTCCTTGATCCCTTCGAATGTGATCTTTTGTAGATGGAAGAAGCGTCATTTGATAGCGGTTTTCAAGTGCGACCAACCTTGCCTCCAGGTGTTGTTGCATGTGAGGGTATTCCTCGAGCGTCTTGGTTTTCAAAGCGCGTTGTCCTTCGAAACTTATCAGGCGCTGATGTTGGAATTGGCCTCTGCCAGAGTGTTGATTCTGGTTTTGTTCCTGAAACTGGAGGTCAACCACTTGGAAGTGATCATGTTGCGGTTATGATTGCCGAGTCCTTAAATGAGGATGACATTCCTTTGAATTGGATGTTCGCTCTCCGAGCATGGCCAATTCGACACGTCTTCCTTTGTAATGTGAGTTTGTATGACCAAGAACAAACGAGCATTTACAATGCTGCTCTTAAAGTATTTCGTCGTGGACCAAGAGTTGGTGTTCGACAGTATGAAAGCAATCGTCAAAGGGCAGAGCATCATTCCCCATCGCATAAGAAAGTCCTACTCACTACACAGTCGATTAACTCTGTGGCAAGCACCGTCTGTTGTCTGAGAAACTGTACCCAACGATTTCCACGGTGTACAATTTCGGTACTTCGCTCTCAAATTTACCATGACATTGGAGGTGTTTATTTTCGGAAACATGTTTTGCTTGATGTGCATAGGCAGATGCACATAGATTCCAATGGAAACCGTGTGGTGACGCTTGATGGAATTGATGTTTGCCAAGATGCATGGTGTACTATCATGGGGGTTAGCCGAGCTACATTCTACCGGTACAAAAGTGATGCAAAGGATGAAGTTCGAGCAGGGCCTCATGGCAATAGTGGCACAAAGAAGCCCCGCACTCATACTCTACAGGCAATTGCTACTTTGCACAACATACTTGACGATGCTGCCGATCATAGTCCTAATAAGACTACTACACTTGGCAGTGGGGAGAAGGTCATCTCAAAACATCTTCCGTCATCCTTTCAGTGGAGTGCAGTGCTACCCAAAGTGAATGCGGTGAATGCTAGGTTTGGCCTCAAACCAGTATCCTTATCAGGTCTTAGTCGAATTCGAAGCTCTGAATTTGAACAATTCTCCACTAAGAAGCCTGGTGACAACTTTGCTCGTTGTGGGAGATGCGACCAACTTAAGCAATTGAAGAAGGCTACTACGCGAGGATCCTCCGCATATTAAATGTGGGAAGTCAAATTACAGTTACATCAAGCCTCTCAACAAACTCATCGTATCCTATATTATGGCAACCGAAAGAACTCAGAGGAAAATCCAGATGAGGTTGTGTGCATCATTCATGATAAAATGGACCACAGCAAAACCGCATCTCCCCATTTTTCTCATAAGAATAAAGCAACAGAGTCTTTTATGAAACTTCCTGTGGCTGTAACAGGGATGATTGCGCATGGACATGGAGATGTCCGCTATGCACATTATAGTCTTGACATCTTTCCCACCGACTCAAATCACACAGTTGGATCCATTGCTAAGTTACTTCGGGACTTAGAGAGACCACCCGTGTATTCCTCTCGTCAATTATTTGTAGGAGGGAGAGCTTCTCCTCTCTTTGAGGCAGTGCTTGCAGATGCTAATATGTGCTTTGGATCCCTTGCAGTTCAACCAGTTGAACCTATTCCTGCCAAACAATTGCCGCCAATTCTCCAGATGCAGTTGGATAATGCCACAGGGGACAATAAGAATAGATATTTATTTGCTTTCTTCTCCCTCCTTGTTCATATGGGTATTTTCCGTGAAGTGTACGTCAACTTCTTGCTTGTTGGTCATACCCACGAAGATATTGATGCAATGTTTGGAAGATGGAGTACCAAACTTAAGTCAAATAGCTATCCAACGATCCCACTCTTGATGAAATCATTCATGGATGCTGAGGAGAAGCCAGTTATTCCACACCTCATTGAAGAGGTGCCTGACTTCAAGAGCTTTTTAGAAGGCTATTTGTGTGTTGGCAAGGAGGCCCTTATAGGTCATACAAAGGGCCAACAATTCAAGTTTTACAAGGACTCCGATGGTTTGCCCAAGATGCAGTACAAACTGCTTTGTACAGATAGGGATTGGTTGCCAATAGAGAATGGAGGAATTCAACTATGGAAGGTGGCGGCGGATGGTAGGCCAATATTGCCTCGTGGAGAGCCACTTCCCCTCATTCCACAACGTCATGAGAATTATGATGAGGTTATAAAGGGCATCTCTGGGTTTCTAAGTCTCTGGGAGTCTATGGCAAACGAGGATCTCTCAGGTGAATACAGGAGGAAGAATGAACATATTATGTACTATTGGAGGGGTGTTAAGGCTGCTCTCGACGTGCCATTGGAAGAATCGCCTTCCCTACGAACGGGATTTTGGCCACTATCTAGATACGCACCATCAATGGTGGATGAATTTGAGATTGACGGTACATTGAGAGAGGATTACGCAGAAGACCCCCCATTCATTGGACAACGACGTCATTGTCCCCCTCCATCGTTTCGGGTCGGTAGAGATGTGCAGGAGGGCTATTTACTTGCGATACGTCCTGCTGATGGAGATTTGCGCCCATTTTGGATTGCCTTAGCATTGACAAATCCGCATCCAGATCGTGAACATTCTCACGAGATTAAAGTGCAATACTACAAACCTGCATCCATGCGTCATGTGAGTCCGGACACATACAAAGGGTGGGATTCTAGTCATGGGAATAATTGGGTCGAAGAAACTGAATCTGAACCAACGTGGGTGTATACAGATTGTATTATAACTGCGTGGAAACCTAGGTTGCGTGGGAGCTTGAGCTCGTCTAGACCCAAAATTCCAAAATCACAGGTGGACATCATCAAGGCATCTTTAGCTGATTATTAGATTTCAACGGGTTTTTGTGGATTGAAGTTATTCCTGAATATGAAATTGGTGGGAGTACGTGTGGTTATTTGAATTTGTTTTGCCCTTGGATGGAATATCCTTTTAAGGCTTGTAACAAACTCAATGTATCTAATATGTGATGCAATTGTAGACTGTTGCATGCGTAGCATATTTGCAGACAAAATTTAATAACAAGTTGTTGTTTCATCAAGTGATGTATTGTGTTGCTTTCCATAATATAGAACGTTCCTATTATTTTGTTACATTGATGACAAATGAACCTTGGTCCAGATTGTCACTGCGATTGATTGTGCATTTATCCTTGATGCTTTGATATTTCCTTTTAATAGTAAGTTCTTAATGAATTGCTACAATATATGTTATCTTCTCAATGACCATTTTGGCTAGAAGTTGTATAAGCTTTTGAAATTTGAAAATATTTCTCTTCAATATGTGAAGATATGCATTCTAGGTGGTTGGTGAATGAGTGTATATGTGTATTTCAGTCCAATTTTGAGTCCAACTAGGGTTCCTAAAATTCATTGTCGCATGTGTTTTCATGAAGTCAAGTTTATTCTTGCTATGCAATTTTTTTCATGGTGTATTATTGTTCCTTAAATAATATGCTCCATATCTAAATATATTTTTTGATACTCTACTATCTTTACACACGAAATCATATTAAATGGCCTACTCAATTAGATACGAAAATTATTCAACAATCTATGATATGTCCGGATTCTTCAAGATTTTGAAAAGAGTTTGAGTCTCAATTTAATACATAGTCTCAAATTAATGAAATAATGAAATGACTAAAATTAGGTACCATGTTAAAATGAGACTCTGAAATGTCTCATTTTAATGAATATGGCGTTACTACAAGTAACTTTAATTACTTGGGTTGATTAAAAGTTACTTGGGTTAGTTAAAAGTTACTTCACCTAATTTACTTTAACTTAATCAAGTTTTATTCTGGGAATTAATATATTCTACCTCAAGTATAAATGATGGGTGAATGTTAAGATAGATTGCAACTTATCTAAATTACGTGTGAGTGAATTTAATCCACTTGACTACTAAACGCAATTAAGGTGGAGAAAATTAGCTCACAATGGAGCACATGATGAAGGAAGAGAATCAAGAATAGCATCACAGGTAAGTGCTCCAGTCACATGTTTTTGTTTTTAAAGTGCTATGCTTGTTGTACTTTTAACATAATTCTGAAAGAGATAGGCATGATTTTATGAATATGTAGGAAATAGAGACAATTTGTGACTAGTATGGATGGAGATGGGATGGTAGAGGATGCGGAGTTAAAATTAGACTTCAGAAGGACTCATTGGTGGTCACGGTATTCTACATAAATAGCATTGTATTCCAAATTCATTTGAATAGGAAAATTTAACTTGATTGCAAAAGAAGCATGTTAGCCAAAATACCCTAGATTCTGAAGCTTTTGAATTCAGATTCTTTTGTGTTATCAACCATTACTGTCTCGACGACTCCCCGGGGGGATTGTAGGGGCGAAGATAAATTTACTAAATTTAGTAAAATTTGCCGAAATTTCTATAGGAAAAATTGCTTTATTTTTTAATTAGATGGGTTTTTAGGATATGATCCATAGTCATTACCTTTCCGTCATTCCATACTTTTCTGACGAGCAACTGCTGAACTGAGAAACATGCGGTACACCAACATTCATCCCACATTCTCCCTCCCGTCCAAATTTGTTTTTAAAAATCACGTGCCCCCCTCGCTGCGATGGTTTCGAGGCGCTGCGAGGGTATTGAGGTGCAGCTAGGGTTTCGACAGGCAGGCCGAATCGCAAGCAATCTTCACGAGGCGTTGTGAGGGTTTCGTGGCGAGAAGGTGCTGCGTGGGATTCTTGGGAAGGCCCTTCGGATCCGAAAGTCAGAATTCGAGGTTCCTATTTTGTAAAACAGATTCAGTTTAGGGATTCCGATTTTAGAGCTTACTGATCTTTTACCTACTTTCGGAAATCAGATTCTGCGAGGGTCTGTCACATGGCTCATTCACTTAATATTGTTGTAGAATTTGTTGCTGAAATTGATACCTTCGGATCCGAAACTCAATCACCTTGTTCGGCGACCTTACTGATGAGAGATATTTTCTGTCGTTTTTATAGGTGCGTGATTTTGAAGCACCAGGGATGGAGGATGGAGCGAGCCATGCCGACTTGCGAGGCGAGAGGTGCACATCTTCACCGACCTTGTCTCCTCGTCATGTAAGTGACCGAGCCTTAGCAGCAAACCTGTTATAAATTACATGAAACCCTTAACCATAGAAACTGGGTGTTGATGTTGAAGGTCCCAAGTTTTGCATCGTCGGTGATGGAGGAGGAAGCACTGAGTGCCGACTTTGCAGGCGTGCAGTGCACAACTTCACCAACCTCGGATCCTGCACAGGTGTGTGACATCTGTTTCTTGAAACCGAGTGGGATAACTGTTTCATGCACTTCAATGTGCGGTGAAGTTTGATGCTGCTTTGAAGATGTTTGAATCTGAAAGTAGATTGCAAGGTTCCAAACTTTTAAGAAATATTAAGAGTCATTGTTTCACATGGTTCATTATTGAGTGAGAGTTAAAAAATTCTTCGATGAAAATGTGACTTTCGGATCCGAAACTAGATGTACAAGTACCTCATTTTGAAAAAAAGTATTTTGAATCACTGTTTCTGTTAGTTCATTAATTTGGGTTAGTTGTAAACTTCTCTGCTGCAAATGTGACTTTCGGATCCGAAAGTAGTTCACTAGGTTCCTCATTTTCGAAAATTTAATTTGAGTCACTGTTTGTGTTGGTTCAATAATTAATGATGTTTGTAAAAATATCTAATTTTATTATGACTTTCGGATCCGAAACTGCATTCACCGGTTCTTCATTTTGAAAAGAATTTGTTTGTGACTATTACAGTTGGTTCCGTATTTATGAATGGTTAGAAATTTCTTTGATGCAAAAGAGACTTTCGGATCCGAAACTCGATTATTGTCTTCCTGATTTTAACAAAAACTTTCAGCATCGTTGTTTTCCATAAGAATGACATGAGATAAGCATTGTGGGCAATGTGGGGTGATTGAAGATTGCAATTGCTTCTGAGAATTAGTTGGTCAATGATATAATGACTGTCATGTTCATCAAATGTTGCAGTTTTGCCACTTGTTGAGTAGGTGTCATCTTCGTTTTTGTAAAATTATTCACACAACACCTGACTTTTGGATCCGAAAGTCTTGTTGATGATTTGAGGGTGTTTGAAATAAATTCTTAATAATTGCCTACTTGTCGGGATTTGTGCAAGAAAACGTGACCGATTAAAGAACGAATGGAATCAAAATTATCAATGTTGAGTTTTTTATTTTAAATCCTCTATCAATAGTGTCTATTTCATATATAATACTCTCATATCTCCGTTGGCAAATGTTGTCATTGGTCATGTGGGTGTATGGGCAGAGTGTTCCGGTCCTCTTTGTCATTGATCTTGATTTGTATTCCAAACACTTGATACGTAGAATTCAACATCATTGATGAGACATCTATGTTGTAATCAAACTGTTTGCTCTATTTTGTTGTGTAAAATGTGTTGATGAGGATGTTGATCATCATTGTTCTGTTGTAGATGGCCGCATGCGACGACCAGGCCGTCAGTGATCTTGTGGATGAGACCGGCTTGGCATCAGCTTTGCAGTCATTGCGGAGGTCAATTCGTGGTATCTCTTACGACATTTTGCAGAGCTCAATTAGTTGCGCGGCCGGTGAGCTCCACATTCCGCTTTGTCGGATGATTCCCATGACTATGGTCCGGTCACCACTACGAAGCGATGTGGAGAAGCTTAAGGGGGAGTTTGTCACGGGGTATAGACCAGGGTCCGCGTGTTTCTACGTATCGTTGAAGAGTTTCTCGTTGGTGGAGAAGAATGTCCTTCCCGAAGATTGTGAGTCATGGTCCGCGCTATGGCGGCAGGAAGACCAGAAGTTTGAGGCGCTCTTGAGTACTCGGCCGGAGTTTGCAGCATTCTCTAACAAGTTCTTCTTCGTTTGGGATGGCAATCACCGTCACATGGCATGGTGTGAGGTGATTTCTCAATTGCACACCACGGACCCAAACTTCCATGTTCCCATGAGGGCAGTTGTTATTGAGCCGTGCTTGGAGAACCAGCACATCTTGCTCAACGCAATGTCAGACTGGAACATGTATGTATAAATTTTGAAATCATCTCAATAAAGTATTTCAGCAATGTGAATTGTTGAACTCCTGTCATATTTAACATTCTTTGATATGTATTGAATGCTTTCATCTTGGCAGGCAAAAGGAGACGGACCACGTTTCGCAGCACCTAACACACGAGTTGAAGCGAGTCCAGCATTTGGGCCTCTTGGACTTCGAGCAGTTGAAGGGCCTCATTAGTGACGACGATTATGAAGCTAGCATCCTGGAGTGGTCAAAGAAGGGAGGAAGGAAGTGGTATCACATGACTCTTGATGCGTTTGTGAAGCTCATGTATGAGGTATGTTGTAAAGGACTCCTTGTTTTGTAATAAAAATTATTGGTATTTCTTTTCTTTAAATCGAAGATTTCTAATTGGCCATGATTTTCATTTTCATTCCAGCGTGACCTTATTGCGGTCCAAGAAGAGCAGATTCAGAAGTTTAAGGACAACTTGGTCAGTGGTGTTGGTGAAGACCGCCATGGTAGTACAACTGAATTGGTGAGCCTTTGCGCGGACGCGGTGCAAAGGAAGAAGACCTCGTGTCAGACGCAGCTAAACCGTTATCTTGCTATCGCCAATCCGGCCAACGGAGAGGATTTCTTTAGAGAGGTACAATTTTGGCCTTCAATGTTCGCACTCTCTGTGGTGAGTTTATATTTAATGAGTGTGAAGTCTTACTGCAAACCTTTTTGCTTCAGGTGAACCGTCACTTTGATGTGTATTAGAGGAAGCCTGAAATGACACTGGAGAAGCTCCAGCTAATTGCCACTGCCAAAGTAGCCGCGACTTTCAAGGGGCGCTGGTGCAGGTGGTGGAACTTGAGCAAGGGTAGTAGACAGGAGTACAACTTTCCTACGTCGCCGGCATCGGACCTTGTTCTGCGTGGTTGGATTGACAAGGCTGCGTTCTTTGCTGGGGTATATTCCTTTAATTAATCTTGTCTAGTCCTCTTTAAAATACTATGTCGTGTACTCATGTTTTGACTACTTGAAATATTGGTTGCAGCTAGAGGAGGAAAGCGAGAAGCTCTTTGGTGAGATAATCCTTGAGGACAACATCATCCTCAAAACAAACGGGCTTCCAAATCCTATTCCAAGCATTGGAAAGTGGATTGAGGCAAAGAGCATGTCATTATGGACAAAGGTTTTCTCCAGCCATATCGGAAAGGGTGGCTCTTACTCAAAGAGCTTGGAGTTTATGGCGCAGGACCATTGCGACAAGATTGTGAAGCGTGTAGTAATGCGTTATTTCTGGAGGGTACTAGTTGCAAATGGAGCCTTGGCTGCTGGAGATTTGCCCATCCGCTTCACAAAGTGGTTGGACACCTCTACATCGGAGTGTGTCTTTACAGATGCTCAGAAGCGCCGGTTCTCGCATCACCATCTTGTACAGTGCCCATGGTACTTGGAGATGAGAGAGTCCGATTCCACCCCGGGAGACGAGGTTGAGTTCCGTGCTGCTTGCCAATCGATCACATTATCTTCTCGTGAGGGCAACGTGGCTCTACTGTCTATTGTTCCTGAAGCTATAGCAGAAGATCCTGCGCTCTCAGAGAAGGCAAAGGCAACGCTTGTAGAGAAGGCAGCGAAGGCGCAGATCAAAGAGCAGGAGCGAGAGGAGAGGAGGCTACAGAGGGAGACCGCGAAGAAGGAGAAGAAAGAGACGAAGGAGAGGTACAAGGAATTTGCGGCATTGGTGGCAAAGGAAGGCCCACAAAAGTTGTTTACTCAACTGGGGGGTGCGGCAGCATTTATTGGCACTCCTGAAGTTGCTCCTTCGCAGGGAATTTCACCATCAGC
Organism: Bryoerythrophyllum caledonicum; assembly: GCA_963971425.1. Lineage (NCBI taxonomy): Eukaryota > Viridiplantae > Streptophyta > Bryopsida > Pottiales > Pottiaceae > Bryoerythrophyllum > Bryoerythrophyllum caledonicum. The sequence goes on along the minus strand of OZ020521.1, from coordinate 1,080,626 downwards.
TAGCAGCCGCCCCTCTCCTTATGTCGCAAAGCCCTCTCAAACGGTTTACACAATCCCAGTGATTGAGCAAGGGGATTCTTCGGTTGGAGTGACGGTGATGTGTCAGAGCGCCCTTTCTATCATGCCTCTCTTTAACAACATCACTGAGGAGGGTGACCACCCAGCAGTTTGGACAGAATTGCTCCAGTTTGTGAAAGCTCACTCTGGCTCAAAGATCCGTTGCTTGCGTGGTGAGCCGTGTGACTTGGTAGACATGGTTATCATCGACGTGCCTGAGGGGTTGCCGGTCCCTGGAATTTATGCAGATTCCACAGTTCCAGTTTGGAACGAGCATCCAACCCGGCTAAATGATAGAGGGAGGAAGGAGTCCATCTTCATCCACAATTGTTTTGAGATGGTGGGAGAACTTCTCCGCGACGGTGCGCCTTTGATTGTATTCTATCCAGACTCAAAGTTCATCTCCAATGAACTTCTGGGTTGGGCAGATTGGGCAGGCCTTGTGGAGGAAACAAAATGGTTCATTATCAACGGCCTCCCACTCTCTCGCGATGGCCAGCCTGGGCGTACTCAAAAGTGTTTCATGGCCAAGTGCTTCGTGAGGAAGTTTGACGGAGAGGCTCCATTCTCATTCTATGATAGGGTGGAACTCATCCGCGAGGGAATTCAGCTCTCCACCGACGGTCACTTGACCAACCTCATAACGGAGGACACTTTGACGTTGAAGAAGGGCACGATGGAGCCATGGCGTGGAGCGCGGGAGAAGTCCGTCAACCTCATGCAAGCGTTGATTGACATGTGCACTCGAGAGGATGACATTGTCCTGGACTTGACAGCGTCGACTGGTAAGTATTCTTAGTACTTCGTATGGAATTGCATTTCATAATGGTGTTCAACAGAAATACCAATTGACTTGATTTTTCATACAGGGGCATCCATCAAGGCTTGCAAAGCCCTAAAGCGCCACATCTTGGCTTTGGAGTCTGATCCGACTTTGGTTGAGGAGGTGCTCCGACCCTTGATTCCTTGCACCGTGGAGGTGGACTCAACTCCGTCGTCTTCAGAGCAAGAAGCCTCTCGCAAACGCCCCCTCGAAGTGGATGACGACGATCTAGAGGTGAAGACCGCTCCAAAGAGAACTTGTAAGTAAGTCCTCTTCCTCTTATGTTCATGTTGTTGAATGGTAGTTTACAACTTCTATATTTTTTCCCTAACTCTAAATATGATGTGCCTTTGGGTCTTTCTAGTCGGTCGGCGTCGTTGATGGCTACACAATCAACAATGCACGCGGCAGTGCTATCACTACACTCCGAGGAACTGAAGAGCCCTCTACGCTCATTTGATTTGACTCCATGGGATGCTACAGTTGCTGATGCAATGGTAGCACAACCATCTCCTCCAAGAATTGTTCGTGTAGCCCGTCGTATGTCCGCAGCAAGACATTTTGTAGACGATGAGGCAGCTGATAGTGGGTCTGATATTGGTGCCCCTTATTTGTACAAGTGTGACTCTGATGAGTTTTGAGCGGAGGATTCGTAATTCTTCTATTTCAACCGTTGATTTGTTTTTAATGGAGCTCTCAGTGTTTTCTCTTTGAATCTTTGTAATTGCACGCATTCTTTGATGTGAAAGTAAATGTTCTATTTTACAACATTACTTAACAACTGAATTTCATTCTGAAGACCTCTATAAACCAAGGGACAGACTGGCATACGTAGAATTTATGGACTGTAGATAAACAATAAGAATTTCTTGTAATTTGGAGAAATGATCTCATCTCTAATATTATGGTATGCCTACAAGGATGAGTTTTCAATCATTCTATTGATTAGTTCTTTACGTATAATATGATTATCATAAATGCCTACTATTATACCCATCGGTTGGTAGTGCACACCTTCTTTCAAAGTCCTTAATGTTTTTAAAGAATTAAATAGTCTTTTCTAAAAATGTTCCAATGATGTGTATTCCATAATATGGATTTCAAAAATATAAATCAAAACAAATTTGAAAACAAATTGAAAACAAGTAAAAAATGAATTATTATTAGGTGGATTTATTGAAATTTTTAAAAAGATTCAGGCTATAATTTCACTACTTCCCACGATTAATAGGCTATAAATTGTCCATATCTCCACGGTTATAGGTTCCTCTTTTGGCATTTTTCCACGGTTAACCACCCTGCTTCTCTAAAAATCTAGGCCGTCGTTCATCGCTCATCGCTCATCGCTCACGTCCCACTGCTCATCGCTCATCGCTCATTGCTCACAAACTAGCAATCCTGTGTCCTAAATCCGCAGTACTGCGTCGGGTCTTCATCCTGGATGGATGAAAACTGTTCCACCCAAAAAATTTTGTCCGCTTCAGAAAACGCATGCTTTGTCCTCCAGTCATCATTTGTTTTGGGTGTTTTCTGTATGGACTCACCATTTCCAGTGACTGGTATTGTCCACCAATTTCCATCCCTTTCGGATGAAATTAGCTTCTGTTCCTGGTCTTCCTCCATGTTAGGTATATTCAGTGGGAACGAAAATTCTTCATCCAACGGGGATGAATTTTCTATCATCCTCCAGTGTTCATCCAATCTGGACATCTTCTCATCTTGTGAGCACATTTCCTCCACTATCGATGGAACTTGCGCTTCTCTACTATCTTCAACTAATTGGGGTGAACAATTCATCATACAAAGGGATTGTACCTTAGTAGTAATGTTTCTGTTCGGTCTGGACCTTTTTCTGCTTCCCTGTCCATCCTCTTTCTCCACCACTTCCACCGTGTTGTAGCCCAATATTAATCCCCAACGTTTCTCCTCTACTTCTCCTCTCCATTCTTCCTTCTCTGGCTGCTTCTGGTAGTGGCTGGACTTGCCCTCTTCTCCCTTATCACTCCCTAATTTGAGGTTCTCCAACTCCAGTTGACTAGTGCCCTGCTGATTGTTTTTTGTCAATGTTGACGTAAATACTGGACTTTTCCAATTGCCATGATTCCTTAGTACCACTTTGTGGTACTCGCCCGGGTTTCCTGTGTTTCCCAGGTCCTCTTTAAACTCTGCTTCCGCAAATTCCAGACATCCTAGTCCTTCCCTGTTCACCTGATCGCTTAGGCTACCTTCTCCCAATGATTTCACCTTATCTGGACAACTGTAGAGTGGTTTTTCACCACTCTAATAAAACACCCAAGTGTACCCACACCTCATAGGATTCGTTACGGGGATGATCATACACCTAGTTTTAAGTAATTGGAGATTAATTGTGTCGTTAAAGCTATCTTTTTGGTTAATTCTTAAGGTTATCTATCTATTTTTAGGAAATTAGGGCTGTTAGCATCACTCTTAAGGGATCCACAAACAAAGTCTAAACCCCAAGGATCTCTCGTGCCTTAAGACGGAACATTAGTCGTTTTAAGATTGTGCTTATGCCACTAATCCTTAAACACTTGCCACACTGGGCTAATGGAAGTTTCCATTAAGTCTCATTGCATTGGTTCTTTAATTACAATCTTTAAGAATTCACATTCTTACCTCATGCAAAAACGCTCCACTTTTCACGTCCGTCCACTCGGTCCACGTGATCACGTTCTTAAGACAATGGTTAGTCTCAAAAATCCCATACACAAGTTAACTTAAGTCTTAAGAAGTTCACCTCTTAAGTCTCCACTTAAGTTCACTTACCCACAATTATCCCTTAAAGACCACGGTGTTCCACACTTACTCGTACCACTTAGTCTTTAAGATGTCTGAATTTTACTTAAGACTTCTCTCTCGGTCGGGTCCATGTTCTTAAGAACACAGTTTCTGTCCTTGAGTTCTTAAGCACTCACTTTCTCACTTAGGAGTGATTCTTAAGAACCTGCACTGTCTAGACCAATTCGGTCCTACAGTGTTCTTAAGTTTCTGTCTTTAAGACTTCCAGAACCGGGAATACATCTCACTGAATGCAAATGTTGTCCTGTATTCTCACTCATACGAACCTTTAAGTCCAAGCCCTTAAACTTAAGGGTCTCATGGTACTTAAGGTCTCACTCTTCATAAGTTTATGTATCCAAACTTGGACTTAAGATTCTTAAGTTTTTATGTTTTCTTCTTAAGTTTTTCTTTGGGATTTGCTCCTTATTTTCTCTCTTATGTTAGATTCTTAAATACTCACAACTTAGTCTATCTTAGAGAATCCCTTCTATTAAGACTAGACTTAATGCCAATTTTTTGTATGCATAATATGACACTCTTGCCATGCATCAAGGTATGCCACTCTTGATGTTTATTGCATAAATTGCATTAACATGAATAAGATTTCCCCTCTTATTCTTATGATACTCAAGTTATGCTCACTCACACTTGAGATCTTATTAAGTACTTATGCATCACACATCTCATGCACTAAGTCACTTAATTCCACATTATCTCCATTAATCTTCACAATTATAATTATTGCTCCAACACACACACAAGGTCACACACACGACCTTAGTAGTTAGGGTATTTCCCTAACTTATTCCATGAAGAATAAATATACAATGCATTCATGCATAGGAATTTTATCCACAATTAATACCTAATGCATGCAATTGCATTTACAACACACAATGTCAAATTTATGCAATGAAGTTCACATATTATTGCAATTATACATATGACTCAAGTTACAAGACTCTACATATGCAAATTCAATAATCATTATATATTCATATATAAAATTAAATACTCTTACAACATTAAGAGTCATCAACTAGCTCTTTTACCTAAAGCTAGGGCTCACTCCAATCTTCCTCCAAGGAATTTCTATGGTAATGGCAAAGAATGCTAAAAATTCAAGCTAGTCATTCTACTCAACATCCAAGAGGTACAACTCTTGGAAAGAGGTTTTCCCTAGTATTAACCATTAAGATTAATTCCACTAAATCTTCACATCTCTTCATATCTATTCATGAAAAGGTACACCCTACCCAAAGGGTGCGAATTCAACCCTTTTCCCATTATTTCCTTATTCTTGGATATGAATAGGTACTTTCCACTTAATTAACTACTTAGTGTAAACTTAATCATTAATTTTTTAATTCTCCATATATCTACAACCTTTTTTACACTTAATTTTCGGAAAAAGCTAATTTTGTCATTTTGGCTCTACATAGCCCTCCTCTTAGCTTGGAGACGTCCTCGTCGACTTCAACGACCTTTGTCCTCGAACTTGATCTTTTGCACTCCATCTTCTTTTCTGTCATTTTCTTGTAGTCTCTTTAAGCTCCATATAGATTTCTATAATTTTTTTCATTTTAGCTTTGAATTTTTTTCATTCTCTTTTAAATCTTCATTTTTAATTATCATTGCTTTCCAAATTTTTCTTTTCAATTTATTTTTTCTTCCATATCTTCCTTTACATTCCACTTGCAATCATTTTTTATATTTTTATTTTTTTAATTTTTTTTTCTTTTCACTTCATTCATCATTTTTTCTTCAAATTTAGAAAATTAGCACTTATTAGTCCTCACATCTCTTGATTAGTAAATTAGTAGTGCATCCTCACAACTAATTACTAATCCTAGATTACTAATCTTCTTTCCACAATCTTTTATTTCTATTTTCTAACTTGTGTGAGCTATCCTATCATACAATTCAAGTAGTGTGTGTATTACTTCACCACTAATCGTCTCATCTACATTACTCACATTGTTTTCCATAGCCTTTTTGCTTTATCTCTCAATATTATCATGTTCTTTCTTATTTTTCCCTTTCATGATACTCTCTCATTAGAATTATCATGTTCTCTCCCTCTTATTTTTTCCTTTCATGATACTCTCTCATTAGAATTATCGTGTTCTCTCCCTCTTATTTTTTCCTTTCAGCTATATGCCTTAAGTTTATTATATTATTTTATTATTTATTTTTTATTTTTACAAATTTAATTGAAGTTGCTCTTTCCTTAAGACACTATCCCTCCACATATTCTTAAAACTCTCACTACATGTAAGTTTTAAGATTTTTGTTTTATCCAAAGTGTAACTGACTTTGGTTTTGTTCTTAAGAAAACTCACTCATTAGAGGTTTTTAAGAACTGACTTACTTAAGGAAAATAAGGATCTATCCTATTTGTTCTTTTTCCTTAAGGAACTAAATTTCTCTTGCTTGTCTGGTTCTTAAGGTTCTAGTCTGCTCAAGGTTGTAACTTAAACTCTCACTTTCCTTAAGGTCACAAGAAAAGATGAGCTCACTCAAAACAGTGTTTTTAAGGGCTCTTACAATTTTGTACTTAAAGGGATCTTTTCTAAAATTTTGAACTTAAGGAGTTGGACTTTAAAGTATAAACTTACTACGTACTGGTTTTTTAATTAGGAAAATTATCTGTTCTTTCAGCTGGTTCGTTTCTTCCTGAACATGTTCTTACCCACGTATAGACAGAGCTCTGTCTGTATTGACAGGTTCTTTATAAGTCACAGACTCCGAAAATCAATCTTCTTTTTCCATTCTTTCCTAAGTTCTTTATAATTGTTCCTTCATTGTGATTCATCACGCTTCAGATTGTGAAAATAGGTTGTGCATATGTCTCCAAATAATTGAAACAGTGAGAGAAGTTATTATTTTTCTGTATACTAGGTTCAGCATTTGTCCCATATCGTTTGGTAAGGCTCCTGCGGCTCACGATATATAGGCTAACAGACCCGATACCTTCATCTAGCAGGCCTTGGTGGTCGGTTAACGTGTGCCGCGGGTACATACTGTCGTGGCAACCTCCGGGTGCTAGTGCCGGGTATGTATCATCACACGTGGCTTATCCCACCACGCTTGACTAGAGTACTGACTCCTGTAATTACAGGCAGTTCAACATGGTTTTTTTTTTTTTTTTCATAACTTACAGCTTAATATTTCCTTCTTTGTATGTACACTCCCAAGTCACCGAACCTCCTTTCAGCTGACTTCCACTTGTATATATTTTTTTATTTTTATTTTTCGTAGAACATTCCTAGAATTCCCAGACAGTTTCTCCTCTTAATTAGTTGTTGATCCCATTTCTTCGTGTTCATAATCTTATGACATCGTATCATGCAGCTAATGTCATTCATATTTCCAGAAGATTGCAGCTTTACAGATTTTTGTTCAGTCTTTCAAAATCAGCTATCAGCTCATTATCCTGGCTTCCACAATAAGCCATATCCTAAGTTCTCGAAGCTGCAAACTTCTAAACTCTAGCTGCAATCACAAAATTCCATCATAATATTTACATTGTCTGCACAGAGCTTCTCCTAAAAAACCTCATGTCTACTCAAGATCTTGGTCTGGCTTCGAGTCGAGGACGCTTATGCTTGTACGCATCCTTGAACTCACACTCCTGGAGAATCAACTGCAGCTCAGCCATCTCCACATTACGACGAACATCTTCATCATGCTTGAAGAGATACGTCTCGTGTGCCTTCTGATAACTCAACCAAGCAACCAGCTGCTCTTGACGCTTGCTGGAATTCTCCAAGGCAAACACCGAGCTCGCACCGTGGAGGAAGTTGGTAATTACCATACACTCCAAAGTCCTCATATGGCGACTTGGCATCTGTTGCATCTTCGTCCATAGGTGAAACTCGGGCTTGGTCTCGTCAAATCTGTTGACATTCACCACGCACTTGTATCGCATACACATATGAGATAGAATGTTGCAGAACACTGCAGCTCGAAAACACACAGGATCCGTGTGTCTTCGGTGAATCTCAAAAAAGGCTCGATAGGAATCACTGCATTCCTGGGGAGAAGAAAAACTCCCTGGAATCTGTGGCCAGTTGTAAGGCACTGTGTCGAGCTTACTCCAGGGCGCCCACTTGTAACGCCGATATCCCTTCAAGGGACACTGGTGGTAGCTCATCGTGATCGTTGCTGGTGGCACCGTTGACCACGTCTGGGATGCCTTGGGATATAGTTGATCCCACTGTCTCCAAACCTGCGGTGACAAGCCAAAGTCCTCCAACAGCCAATCTATGGCTTGCCATGAGGGAAATGGCACCTCCTCCTCGCTATTAAACAAATTCTCGTACTCTCCGAGAAATCGTTGCTTGTTCAACGATCCGGTCACTGGTAGTGGCAAGCCTCCCCAGATCGTGTGTCTATAATCTGGAGGGGGTGACATGAAAGTGGCCATCTGAACCGCATCTACCACATCCACCGTTTTCTTCTTTGCTCCCTCGATCGCACGCTTAAGTCGGTGGTGAGCTCGGACCTTGGCGTAGAGATACTGCCCCATGGTGATCTCACCTCGCTGAGCCAAGTCCTCGCGCTCCTGGACTTGAGTCATGCATCCCACAAAGCTCTGCTCGTTCCGTAGCAGCTTTGTCAGCTTCTCCATCTGGTTCTTCCATTCTCCCAGATAGTCCGTGGAGAGGGGAACTGTCTTGAGATCAACCTCCGGAATGACTACCATTCGTTGAGCTACATCCGGTTGATCATACTGCCTCCGCATCTGCAGCTGCCCCTCCAAGTGCCAGTAATATAGTAGCACTCTGGCTCCAATATCACCGATCGGCACCAGCAGCTGTCTCGAGTCCTCCAGCTGAAGGTCTTGTCTCACAATCATTTCGCAGATTAGATTCTGCATATTGGCGAAGTTCGCCGCTACGGTCCACAGGTTCTGAAATTCTCCTCGGCTCAGCTTGTCTCCATGATTCAAACACATCATGGTTAAACAAGCGGTCCTTTGCAACTCATAGGCTCGGAAGAGTGCAAAGGTTGGCGGACTGTGTAAGTCCTGGCGCCAAATTGCCTCTTGGAGTTTGCTCTTCACTCCTCTATCAGTGGTCGTCTGTGCAGTCAACCGGGCATTAGCCTCGGTGACATCTCGTACCTTCTCTTCCAACTCTGCTACCTGTGAAGAGTCAGGCGTAGCTACGGTCGACGCTTCCCTACTCGCCTGCACCTCCCTCTTCTATTGAGCTAGGGATGTCGCTAACTCCGTCGCCAAATTTTTCTCAGCCTGATACTGCTCCTTCACCAGCTGGTGTTGAGTCTTAAGACTCTCAATCTCGAGCAAGTATTCTTCAACTTGTCGCTCCTTCGTAGTGTGGAGATCCTTCCAGTGGGCAGCGCTCCCGGAAGCTTGCCGGAGCTCTTCTTGCAACGTGTGCCAATCTCGCACCTGTGCTTCCTTGTCTCCAGCTAGAGCTGAATTTTCTTTCTCCGACTCCGCCTTGAGGCGATGGTACTCCTGCTCCATGTGGCTCAGCTTCTTCTGCAACTCCTCGCATTGCTGTGCCTTAGTGGTCTGTTCGTTGCACAAGGTCTCCCAGCGCTGAATTTCTTCAGTTGTTTGGGCCAACTTCCCTCGCAGCTCACCTCGCTCCCTGTCCAGCAGCTCTTTAGCTCGCTCTGCTTCCAAGAGCGCCTTCTCTAGCCGGAGCTTCTCGCGTTGGAAGTCCTTCTGCATCTGATCCTTGGCCAACAAGATGTCCTTGTTGGTGGCTTGGTATTGAGCTACGAGATCATCCTTCTGGATCACCATCAGCTCGAGATTCGCCTTGTTCAACTCCCGAACCTCACCCTGTTTGGTGCTATCTGCCCCCTACGATCTCTTCTCTGTCCGCTTGAGAGGAGCTTCATCTTCAGGGTCCTCCATTGTGGCAACCTCGGGAGCAGCGTACGGAACAATCTGCTTGGATGGTGTCTTGGACAGCTTCGCTGCTGCTGGTGGACGTGGTTCCTGTCCTGAGGTGATACTCAAGACACCTCCAGTGGAGATCGGGGGCTTCACCTTCTTCTTCTGCACTTCCGCCAACTGTTTCTTCCCCTTGTCTTTCGCTGGTGCAGGGGCTTCAGGTGACCCTGGCATCTCCTCTTCTGCGTCCTCCCTTGCTGGACTGGTCATGTCTTCATCTCCTACGTCTTCTTCTTCTTCGGAAGCCTCTTCCGGTTCCTCTTCTTCCTCCGGTTCCTCCACCATCTTACGCAATCTCTTCTTCTTGGAACTCCTCCCTGATTCTTCTTCCACCTCCTGTGCTCCTCCAGTCAAGCTCTTCCTCAGTGGGGGACAGATTGCTGAGAAGTACGTGGTCCCATGAAAGAAGATGTTGTGGCGGGTATTCTTCCCTGCTAGCTCCAGTCGGAGATGCGCGAACATGATCTTGGACCAATTGAGTCGCTCTCCATTCCAGCTCTTGTACGCTGCAGCCAATGCGCTGGGTGATAATACCTCCGTTCCATCAAAAGCCATCAAGAGCCGAAGGTTGATAAATTTCAGCCATTCCTTCCACGAAGCCTTGGCCTTCCTGATCGAATATCCCCGTCCCACCTTGGCGTCGTCTGGCCTCTCGAACACCCGACTGAGCTCAGTCTTGGTTAGCAAAGGCAATCCCACCAGCGTAGGTCCCGTCTTTGGCAAGCTTGGGCAATGCTGCTGGACGACCTCGACGTCGAAGCGAACCACTTCACCGTTGATCAAAAATTCGTCTTGTGCGCCTCGCTTGGAGTTCAGCATGAAAGCCAGCACTCGCGGTAGATTCGCCTCCGGCCATTGCTGCTCGATGAATTGCAGGAGACCTGCCTTCTCCAAATTCTTGCGGTTGCCCTCATATACCTTCTTTGGCAACTCCCTCAGCGGAGTAGGATCGATCTCGAAATCCTTCTTCGTCTTCCGTTTCTGGCTCATCTTGATTTCTCTGTCTGCTGTTCTCTTACAACCAACGCCACTCTGTGAATTTGGATTCACCATTTTGCACCTGTCTTTAACAACAAAGCAAAGCTCTTTTCCCTGCAATGTCTACTTCGTTTTTGCAATCTTCTTCACGCTACGAACACTCTTAAGACATGCATCTACACTCATAGAATTCCCTATCATCTGTGCAGACTTATGTCTTAAGATTACATGCAAGGTGGTTACAACGGTTATTCCGTTTCTTGATTTTCTTTAACAAACTCTTTGATTTTACTCTCGTAGATAGTTATCTACTCTCAGTAAATTTTATTCCGTTAATCTCATACCTTAGCAAGGAAGATCAGTTGAATTCTGTTGTCTTAAGCAACCTTATTCACAACGACATGGCATAATCCAGCAATTCTGTGAACTCACATTCAGCATGACTTAAACGACGAACTTACCACCAGAACGTGTGACGACCTCTGCCTTTGCTCTTGGTGACACCTCGCTTCCCCGACGCAGAGTCTCACAAAACTCACAGCTTTGCAACAATTCTTCACGATACACTCTGACTCTCAACAATGCAAACTAACCTCTCGACTCTGCTTCGGCAACTGAACAATGCACTTGTGAATTCTCTCTGATGAGCCATAGCCAAGTTTGGCAGCTCGTTTTCTTAACGGCTCATCAAGTTTTGCCACTTGGTTTTAAGTCCCGTCCCCACTCGTCCTTATCATCACGTTTTTCAAGTCATTGTAATGATCTTTTTTGACGTGATTGATTATTGTTCCCTCGAGTGAAGTGTCCACTTTTGTCCCTTCCATGGCACTTTAATTTGATCTTTCAACATGATGCGATTTCTCCACTTTATGACAAGGTCGCTTCTCACAGATTTCCTACCAATTTAATCATCATTTTTATTTTCTTAAGTTTTTCCATTTTCCATAATTTGCTTCGGCTTACTTCTGTCTTAAGGCATTTCCTTGCTTAAGTTTATTATTGTCTCACAATTTTACTTTTTTTAAGATGAACTTCAGGGATAACCCCAGACTTACTGTCTTAAGGTGTTCACTCAAGTTCTTAAGACAACTGGATTTCTGACATCCTCGCAAATAAGACACTCAAGTTCTTAAGTCATTTGTGTCTTTACGACTATTTTGAGTTCTTAAGGCAACTGTAGATTTGACATCTCTTGAGTGCTTGAAGACGGCTTAAGTTCCTTAAAACAGCTGTGTCTTTAAGAGCACTGAAGTTCTTAGAACAGCTGTCATGACATCACACTTATGATCTTAATTCTGTGACTTAACTTGAGATGACTTCTTAAGTACTGTTCCTTTATGCAAACTGATTTAGCTCTTAAGAATTTTTATTTTTGAATTTTATTTTATTTTTTCAATAATACCTTATGACAAGGTTTCTCGCAAGAAAGTTTTTGTGAATATTTTTTATGAATGATCATAAATTAACTATGACTTAAAACACAAAATTTTACACTTTCCCTTTGGTAGTTTAGTGTCGTTCCGGACTACTTAAAAATTCTTTCTTAAGATTTTCTTAAAATTTTCCTTTAAGTAGGGGTGTAGCCCCCCTCTTTAAAAGGTAACTTGCCCTCAAGTTACGTACTTTTTGAGCCTGTAGCCATTATAGCGTGTTGCATGCACATTATGTGCAAAATCTTGTAATTCCACAGAACCATTAGGATAAGATTTAAGTATTTTGTATGGTCCAAACCATCGCATTTTAAATTTTCCGGGAAATTTCTGGAATCTACTGTCATAGAGTAAGACTAAATCATTTTCTTTTAGAGTTTTTGGTTGTAATTTACTATCATAATAAGTTTTCCTTTGTTTTTGTATAGCTTCCATATTCATGTAGGCTTGACCTCTAATTTCATCTAGACGTTCTAGATTATCTAATCTTTCTCTTAGAGATTGTTCATCATCTAATCTTTCAGAAATTGCCACGCGTAGAGAAGGTAATGCCACTTCTATCGGGAGCATAGCCTCCAATCCATATACTAATTGGAAAGGGGTTGCTTTAGTTGTAGTTTTTATTGTACATCTATATGCCCATAATGCATTATTCAACTCATAATTCCAATTAGATGCATTGCCTTGTAATGTCTTAGTGATAATCTTGCAGAGAATACCATTAGACTTTTCAGTTTGTCCATTAGCTCTAGGGTGATAGGGTGACGACTTACGGTGCTTAATAAAATATTTTTGCAACATTTTCTCAATAGTATCATTGATGAAATGAGTCCCTCTATCACTTACAATTTCTTTTGGACACCCAAACCTAGTGATGATATGTTCATAAATAAATTTTGCCACAGTGTCTGCGTCATCATTTCTAGTGGCAAGGGCCTCTACCCACTTAGTCACATATTCGGTTGCAACCAAGATATAGCGTTTTTGACCCTCACGACTAGGTGGTTTAATGGGACCTACAAAGTCAATTCCCCATTTTTCAAAAGGAATTTGTGCTAAAATTGGTGTTAATGGCATAGCCTTAGTGGCTGTCGATTTACCGACTCGCTGGCAAGGATCACATTTTTTAACATAATTAGTGGCATCGGCAAAAAAAGTGGGCCACCAATAGCCTGCTCGCAATGCTTTTTGAGCTGTAGCCCAGCCCGCAAAATGCCCTCCACAGACATCATCATGACATCCTACTAAAATCATTGACACTTCACTAGGATTTACACATTGTCGAAGTATATCATCTTTGCCTCTCTTATAGAGAACACCACTAATCATGGTGTAAGGCAAAGATTGATGGACTAGTTTAATTTTATCTTTGCTAGTGTATTCAATAGGAAAAGTAGCCTTAGTTAAATAGTAGATGATGTCGGCATATTCTTTTGGAATTACATCAAGCACCTCCACACCCTCCTCAATAGAAAAGATGTGTGCATCTGGAAAGTTATCATCTATGGACTGTGGATTTATAGTCTCACTAAGTCGTGATAAAAAATCTGCATTTTGATGTATTTTCCCCGGTCTGACATTAATGGTAAAATCAAACTCTTGTAATAATAAAACCCATCTTGTAATTCGACCACTTAATTGAGGCTTATTGATCATATACTTCAAGGCATCATGATCAATATGAAAAGTGAATTTATATCCCAATAAATAATGTCTATATTTTTGAACAGAGAAAATCATGCCAAGACCTTCTCTTTCAGTTACAGAATAGTTCCTTTCTGGGGCACTCAACTGTCTACTTGCAAAGTAAATTCGTCTATCATGACCTTTGGAATCTTTTTGGCTTAACACACTTCCAATTGCCATATTAGAAGCATCAACATATACTTCAAAGGGTTTTGTCCAATCTGGGGGAATTAGAACAGGTGCTTTACTAAGACGACGTTTTAACTTGTTAAAAGCTTTAGTGCAATCATCCGTCCATACCCCCGGTAGTAAAGTTTGTTTTGTTAAGACATTCAAAGGTGCTGCTATAAAAGCAAACTTATAAATAAATCTTCTATAATAACCTGTTGCACCTAGAAAGCCTTTTAGTCCCGTGAGATGTTTGGGAATTTCCATTTTAATAATAATGTCTACTTTGTCTGGGTCAACCGATATTCCTTCTTTTGAAACAACATGACCTAATAATTTACCACATACAGTGGCAAACTCAGACTTAGCAGCATTTATGGAGATGCCATACTTTCTACATTGATCAAAACATTTCTTTAAATTTTGTGCATGATCTTTCTTAGAACCAAACACACAAAAATCATCTAAAAATATCTCCATAAATTTTCTAAGATATTTTGTGAAGGCTTGAGTCATAACTCTTTGGAATGTTGCCGGAGCATTACACAATCCAAATGGCATGACATTATATGCAAAAGTCCCCCAGTCCGTAGTGAAAGTGGTCAATGGTTTATCTTCTGGGGCAATCTGCACTTGATTATAACCCAAGAATCCATCAAGGAAGGAAAACACTCATGACCCGCTACACCATCTAGGACTGCATCAGAAAATGATAAAGGAAAGAAATCTTTCTTAGTGGCTTTATTCAACTGTCGAAAATCCTGACAAATACGGATCTTACCATTCTTTTTAGGTACTATGACAATAGGTGACACCCACTCACTAAATGGCACGGGATAAATGAAATTACACTCCAGTAATTTATCAATTTCCTCTTTAACCATTAGAGAATACTTTGGGTTCATCCTATATTGCCTTTGCCTAATAGGTTTAGCATCCGCTTCTAGGATAATTCGATGTTGACAAACATCAGGAGGTATGCCTTTCAAATCTTTATAAGTCCAAGCAAAGGCATCTTTCTCCTTCTTAAAGAATTCCAACCATTCTTCATATTCTTTAGAACTTAATTCATCATATATTTTAATAGGCTTAGGATCTTCCGTAGTGCCTAAATTTATTTCGATAGTATTTTTTACTAAAGGTCAAACATTAGATGTTTTCTTATCATCTAGCAACTCATCCGAGTCTGACACATAAGGGATTTCCTTATCTGACGCTCCCTCAGTAGTAATGTTAAAAATAGGAGCATTTTGCCATGCTTCAATAGCTGCATCCGAGTCATCAACTTGACTAGGAGGGACAAAATACTCCCCAGGACTTAAACCTTTAAACGTAGGCATGTCCTGGATAACATTAGTATCTTCAGGCTCAGATTCTGAGTTTGGATCAGTAGTCCAATCTAAAGCATCATCTTGAGTCTCACCATGATAGTTTGCAGGAAACATGGGAAGAATAATTTTACTTTTGCCCTTCCCAATTGTCAAAGTTCCCTTGCCCCAATCGTCCTTGGCTTTAGCTAATGACAACCAAGGTCTGCCAAGGAGAATAGGATATGTGGAAATAGACTCACTCACCTTAAAGACAATATAGTCAATTTTATAATCAATTCCACCAATTATTGTATTTAATTGTATCAATTTTCCCAAAGGTTTGACTCTACTTTGATCGGCCATTCTTAAAATAATAGGAGTAGGTGCTATGGTAGTTATGCCTAACTCTTCCATAGTATCAACACTCATAAGGTTGACACTACTCCCACTATCAATTTGGACTCCATCAATTAAAGTTCCATCTATAATTACATTGACTGTAGGTGCACCTGGATCTGGAGAGATATCATGAACGTTCACAATTTCGGGTTGAGCTTTACTTGTTTCCTTATTTATTTTTTGTTTAGTTTTTTTAACATTGTCCTCCTCTTGTATTTTTGCTCTCTTTCTAATTAGAGAAGAGGTTAACTCATTCTTACAATAAGGTGACAATGCAAGTAATTGTCTCAAAGAAATTTGAGGTTGTAATCTATCTAAATCTGTAAGGATATCATATGGATGCACACCCACTGCTAATCTCATAATTCTATTATGTTTTCTCTTTTTTAAAGACATAGATGATTCTTTCATTATCTTTTTTCAAGGCTTATAAAAAGTAGGTTGTTCCAATGGTTTCATGGAAGTACTTGTTTTTTCCACATTTGGAATTATAGGTACAATTTTTTCTGGCGAAGAAGGTGTTATAGGTACTTGAGTAGGATTTTCCTGAGAATCACTATTTGTTATTTCTATTAATTGTGGTGATGGTTTAAGAATTTCTGGTCTTTTTAGTATAGTTGGCATATTTCTAGCAAGCACAGGATTAAGTTTTACTTTGCTATAATCACTCTCTGAACTACTAACGGGTTCTTTTTCAAGGGCCTTCTTGGCTTGTGATCTCGTGATAAAAACATCTTGAGGTGTATCAATTGCCATATAGTTTACATTTCTAGTATTGGAAGACTCTACTTCTTGAATTTGAACTTGTTTCCTAACATTAGGAAACTCAGTAATTATGGCTGTGCAAAAGGTAGAAACATGCCCCGTTTGCCCACATCTTCCACATAAGGGATTAAAACCAACTTGTTGGCGTGCATTTGTGCATTCCCTAGAATAATGACCTGGCTCTCCACATCTATAACATACTACTTCTTTGTTTCTATCTTGATTAGGTCCTCTCCAAACTTGGTGTTGACTATAACCATTATTTCCTCTCAGATGGTTATTATTGTTTCCTGGTCTGGTAAAAGGTTGTTTGGATGTAATTCTATAAGGTTGTTTTTGGTTATTATTTTGAGAAGGTTGCTCTTGTACTAGGGCCTTTACTTCCTTGATATTTCTACAAGTAGTTATATCATGGCCCTTAGCACCGCAATAAGCACATTTAAGCTTAGGTGTTCCTCCTATTGGATATTTACACTCGGTGGCCAAGTGTCCATGTCCCTTACAATTACTACACCAAATATTAGTTCGTTGATTAGTAGCCTTAGGTCGCTTATTTCTACCTTCATTAACTTGGACTGACAATTCTCTAAATTGTTTTTGTAAGGCTTGGAGCTCATTTTCCTCATGACTTGGAGGCATCAACGCAAGTTGTTGCTCTCTAGGATGAGGTGGTCCTTGTATAGTTAATTGGGGTTGACTAGATATTGACCTAGGATAATAATCTCTTCCACTATTATCCATCCCATATTGAGTAGTTACAGGCAAAAGATATGGATCCTGATATGGAATCCTTTTTGTCTGTAACAACATATTAGATCGCTGCATAGCAGCTTCCTAATTTCTAGCAGCTTCATATGCTGCATTTAAATTTGCCGGGTTGGAAAGTTTAACCTGGTATATACACATAGGATCTAATAAACCTCTGGTAAAGGTATTAGTGATCCATGCTTCTGGCATATTATGATCTCGCCATCTATTCAATAAGTTTCTAAGCCGAGTATAATATCCGGCTATAGTTTCTGTGGGATACATTTGAAAACTTTGTAACTGATCTTGCAAAGTATTATGATAAGATTGGGGTCTGAACCTGGTAAAAAATGCTTCTTTTAAAGCATCCCAGTTTATTGGTTGAGGATCTAATGCCGCATACCACCTCTGAGCTTCCCCGAGTAAATTACCAGGAAAACTAGTGATGTACTTATCAATTGCTAAATTATTAGCTATTGCTACTACTTGAAATCTTTCCAAGTAGGAATCTGGGTCTTCTCCCAAATCATCATAGAATATGGGAAATGGAGCTATATTAAGCATCCTATGATGCGCCATAGCAAGGGGATTAACAAAAGGGGCGTCAGGAGTAGGAGGGGTTGAAGGTGGTGAGGATAATGAGGACCTGCTAGAAGTAGAATGTGAGTGGCCAAAGTGGGCCCTCACTCTTTTTTCTTTGTTTTTATCGAGTTTTTGATAGTATTGACCCAATTTTAGTTAAAGTAGTAGTCAATCCATCTATTAAAGTCAAATTCCTAGAGTAATAAACTTAGTGCCATGATGTCACACTACGGTTCCTATTTTTCCTCTTCCCTACTAATATGCTTGAAAGTGTTGTGGAAGTGGAGTGGGAATGAAGAGAAAGATAAAAAAGGGAAAGAAAGGTCCTTGGAAAATGACTAAAAATTGAGAAATGGGACAAAAATTATGGAAAAAATTGAGAGAGTGTCTCCTAGCTGGTAGAAGTAGTGGTAAAATTTCTAGAATTTTCCGAGTTGAATTGCTATTTATTTCTAGGGTTTGACTAGTGGATCGGCGGTTGACCGTTCGGGAAAAATACTTATTGAACTCCAAAAATGCTAGGAAAATTCAGGTAGACTAATTAGGGTGCTGGGAGTCCAGCTGTGTGGTTTGTTTTTGAAGTTAGAAGTAAATTGCAAATCATCAGTAGTTAGTACTAGATCTAGTGTAATAGTCTTTAAAAAATCAAAAGAAAAAGAAAAAGGAAAAAAGAAAAGAAAAGAAAAAAGGAAGTGGTTGGATGTGCTTCTCCATGCACATGCCACATGACAATCCTTGTCACCATGGAGTTAATTTTAGAGCGGCTTGTCAGGAGCAAAGCGGCGAATTAATGTTCGTGATAAATTTAAACCCTGCCAAAACGGCTGGAAGTAGCCAATCCTGCTCTTCAGTGGGAGGTCATGGGCTGGCTCATTAAACTAAGCCAGTCTTGTCGGGGAAGAAAAACGAGAAGGATCGAAAGAAAAAGAAAAAAAAATAAAAATAAAAAAATAGAAACCAGCCAGGCTGAGTCGCTGGCGAGGGAGCTGGAGCTCACGGGTTTTTTCGGGGGGCCGTTTTTGGAGCGAGGAGGAGCTCTTGCGAGGAGGAGGGAGGGCTGGAGCTCTCGTTTTTTTTCTTTGGATTGGGTTTGTTTTTTTTGTTGTTGGTGGTATGTGCGCCCTGGGCGCGAGGGAGAGCTGGCCTCTCTGTGTTTTTTTTGGAGAAGAGGCTCCTGCGCGAGCTGGAGGAGAGCGCGCGGGGACTGGCTCTTCACTTTCTTGGGAGCTGAACCGCTCCTGTGCGCGAGGAGAGTCTCGTGTTTCGGGGAGCTGGAGGGTGCGCACCGGCGCACGAGGAGAGCTGGCTCTCTGTTTCTTGTGTGTGTGCGCGAAGATCGGAGCTCGAGCTCTCGTTTTTCTTCTTTTTCTTTTGTCGGCTGTTTTTGGTTGAGTGTGTGTGCGCCGCGAGGGCGTGCGAAGGGAGCTTGCACGAGCTGGGGCTCTGTTCCGGAAGGCTGCTCGGCGAGGGGCGCACCTGTGCGCGCAAGGGTCCGTGATTGTGATCACGAGGTCTGGTTCTGAGCTCAAGAGAGAGGGCCGTTTTTTTTTTTTTTTATAGTTTTGAGAGAGCGCGCTGGAGTGCTCCTGCGGTGGGAGCTTCGGTGTGGAGGCGCTGTTGAAGGTCGGCGTTGGTGATCGTGGAGCCGTGTGCGTGCGCGGTGGTGTGAAGGTGCCGCGAGCTGAGAAGACTCGAGCTGGAGGATCCAGGCGAGAAGAGGCTGCAGCGCTCGGACCAGGGAGTATTTCCTGGGTGAAGCTACTTTCCCTAATTTCCACATGCATGCGGTCGTTGCAGTTCCTTCTTGTGTTGATTGAATTTGTGGGATCTCTAAACTTGTGCGGAAGCGCTGGAGGATTTTTTTTACATTAGGGTTCCAAAACTTGGTGATGATTGCTCTCTGGCCGATGCAAGAATGCCGATGCTTGTAAGTTGGTGCTTGCTGGAATCGTTGAGAATTTGGTGAATGGTGTTCCCAATTGAATGAGGTGTGAACTCACGAGGAAGTTGTGAATACTTGTTGTGGTTGTTGAGTCGCCGCTGTCCGTCTGTATGTGGCAGTCCTCAAGGTCTGGTTGGACATTCTGAGGAGTCCATCGTCAAGAGCACGAAAAACTAATAAGATTAGAAGTTGAAAACGCTCAATTCGGAGTTAACCCTAGGAAGTTAAGATGTTTGAGAAAAAAAAAACACAAAACCTGGGACTCACAGGGACTGTCCGCTGCGACTGCTGGTGGAGGCCGGTATCAATCTCAAATTAGGTATTTAGTGGTTTATCCAAGTTGGAATTGAGCTGGTGATCATTTTAAGAGGAAATTTTTTGGTATTCGGAGTCCCGAATCAAAAGATAAGGGCTGCCGAAGTTGCTGCTCCAACCAGGGTCTGGATCAGGCCTGATCAGCTGACCTAAACTCAAAAAGAAAAAAAAAAACAAATAACTAAATAATAAAAATAAAATGATAAAAATAATAAAAAATAATCATAATAATCATAATAACTAATAACCATAATAATTAGGTAACAAATAATTAAATAATTACTTAGACCTATTTAGATTCATCCAGAGTCGAGTATTTGATTACAAGGAAAGGTTAATCGAATTCACTTAACTGGGTTAAGATAATAGTATTATTAAATTCTAAATGTATAAATAGATATGCCAAGGATCCGAATCCAGTAAGAGTAGAATGTGTGGTTAAGCATAAGGAATGGTTTAAGTGGTGCAACAATAGGACCTTGTAGGTTTAAAAATGGATTCTCTTAGGGGGTCTATTTTTGGGCTCACATAGAACTAGCAGAAGAAGAGTCAAAAGGAGAAGTCCTCCCAGAAGTATGTGAGGGGAGTCCAGTTGGACTCTCTTCTCGCACTGGTGGTTCTGAGTGCTTTTCTTCTTTACTTTCACTATTAAATAAACTTTCACCTTTTTTAGGCTCACTTTGCTCACCTACATCTAACTTTTCCTCTTTAATAGGATTATACTTAAATTCCGCTCCTTCTACACTAATTTGGTCAATCTCTTCTTGTATGTCAAAGTTTAAAGTGGTAGGTCTAAGAATTTGACTAAAAGCTTCTAATAACTCCTTACGAAACTTATGCTTTTCTTCTTCATTTTCCAATGGTCTATCATTCAGAAAATGGTCAATAGATTCTTTTGCTTCACTATGAGTAAATATTGGTATTTCCAATTTTGACTCAAATTCTTGGGCAAAAGGACTTGGATAGGGAGTTTCAAAGTTTGTTTGGTCTGAGGAGTTACCTACTTCGTACGTACGATTTATTAAAGAATGGGGTATGGGGGTTCTAAACAATCGCTCTAACTCATCAAGTTGTTGATCATGAATGTTAAGTTTTTCATCCACTTCTTCCTCTTCTGAGGATCCTTCCTTTTCTAAGGATTTAGACCAAACCTTCTCACTTTGGGTCTCCCAATTTACTTCTTCCGGGCTACTAGAACAACAAGAGTGACTGGTATATTTTTTATCTTTTCTTTTTCCTATATAATTTTTCCTAGGATTTTTTAATGCTGCGAATACTAACTCTTCTGGGGTATATTGTGGTTTCTTTGTGTCTGACTGAGGAGAATTTGGAGGATCGGGTAGTGTTTTATATGTTGTCTCCCTTTTTGTTTGTCTCAATGCCTTTTCTAAGGCTATTTCTATTTCCTCATCTAGTTTGAAGGGAGAAGGAGTTGTAACAGTGTTAAAGGTAGGATTATGTACTCCTAACACTATAGTTGGTTGTTTCTTCTCTACCCTTTTCTTATAACGTTGAGCTCTCTCGACTTTTTGTTTTTCTCTTTTCTCTTTGTCTTTTCCTGACATTAGTAATCCCCATAGGTTTTTTATTTTTATCCTTATTCTGAACTTAATTTTTAAATTTTTAATTTAAACAAAGATAAATTGCTTCCTCTGTAAGCTTCATTCCCTCAACTTCCCATGCAATGTTTCGTGGATACTTATACATAGTTAATAAGGCTCCCATTTCATTTTCTCCCAACCATTCACTGGCTATACCTATTAAAAGGTCTATCTCACTTTCGGCTATTTTCAAATATTTCCCATCATAAGGTCCTATACGGTGATACGCACAAATTGTAGTGATTAATCTTCTAATTATTTTCCCACCATTAACTAGGGTACATAAAGGATCACTCTCTCGGTTCATTTTGTCATTGGGGTACTTGTATGGTATTTCCAGGAATTATAAAGAATTTTAACTTGAACAAAGGTGGAGAGCCTCCATAGATAGGTTTAATTCCTTCTCTTTATTTATGGGGTAACCCAAATATGCCAACAATTCTCCTATCTCAAGTTCACTCAACCATTCTTTTGCTTGTTCAATCACTCTCTATTTCAGTTTCTACTATATCCAAATATTTCCTATCCTGACTAATGAAAGTTTCATAATAAGCTATTCTTGCATATAAAAATTTAAGGGACTTATTTCTTTCACTTTTAGAATTTAGGCGTTCAATTTTTCTCATTTGCTCCATTGAGGTAACAATAGTGACGCCAATCAGTCAGGGTAAATGGTTCTATCTTAAATTCTCGTGACAATGGTTCTATTATTAATTCTCTTGGGTAATTGAATTTTTGTAAAAAAGTATTGATGATTTTTTTTCTATTGATGGAATGTTGGTTGTTTTCCATTAATGCGTTCTATTTTTGTCCCCAAAAGTCTAAATAATTTCCCCTCATTGTATTGAATTTTAGAATAAATTATTAATAATCTTTTCAACCTTGTTCGTTGTTCCTTAAAAGTTTCATTTGAGGAACTCATTTTTTTAAATACATAATAAATCAAAGGCTACACTCACAGGAACTTCTGGATCTTTAGATAAGAAGTCGGGAAAGAATACTTTGCTCTCTAAGTTTTGTTTACTATAAACAAAGATATAAGTTTCTTGATTAAACTTGTATCCGTTCCAAGCCCCTAAGCCTCTAGAAATTAATGGTTGTGTTTGAAGTTTCAATCTACCATATTGAGCAAAAAGGTAGTGTAGTTGATATTTTAAATATAAAGTCTTTTTCTTGACAATTACTTCATTAAAACCCTCACCCTTATTCCACACTTTGTTTAAAATTAATTGTTTAATTTCTAAGGGTAGTTGTTCAAATTTTTCATTAAATGATTGATCAATTTTTAGGTGAGCCCCATAAAATTGAAATCCTTGTCCGTAATACGCACCTCTATAAACACGATAAAGGGCGCTAAACAAATATGGACCACTAAAGAAGTCACTCAATGCTTCTTCAGAAACCTCCCATGGAAAAGTAGACATGTTGTAACAACATGTCTTCACTCTTTACTAAAAGTTTTTTTTTTTTTTTTTTAAATTTTTAAAAAAAATTATTTTTAATATTTAATTTTTAAGTTTTAATAATTTTTTTCAGTAATTCCAAAGTTTATAACTTCACAAAAAACTAAATGCTATGATAGTTTACTTAAGTAATTGACTTAAGTTTGACAGCTTTCCTAATTCAAATCTCTTAAAAAAAACTCGACGGTACCATCCCAGCATGGTCGCCAAAAAAATGTAGAGTGGTTTTTCACCACTCTAATAAAACACCCAAGTGTACCCACACCTCATAGGATTCGTTACGGGGATGATCATACACCTAGTTTTAAGTAATTGGAGATTAATTGTGTCGTTAAAGCTATCTTTTTGGTTAATTCTTAAGGTTATCTATCTATTTTTAGGAAATTAGGGCTGTTAGCATCACTCTTAAGGGATCCACAAACAAAGTCTAAACCCCAAGGATCTCTCGTGCCTTAAGACGGAACATTAGTCGTTTTAAGATTGTGCTTATGCCACTAATCCTTAAACACTTGCCACACTGGGCTAATGGAAGTTTCCATTAAGTCTCATTGCATTGGTTCTTTAATTACAATCTTTAAGAATTCACATTCTTACCTCATGCAAAAACGCTCCACTTTTCACGTCCGTCCACTCGGTCCACGTGATCACGTTCTTAAGACAATGGTTAGTCTCAAAAATCCCATACACAAGTTAACTTAAGTCTTAAGAAGTTCACCTCTTAAGTCTCCACTTAAGTTCACTTACCCACAATTATCCCTTAAAGACCACGGTGTTCCACACTTACTCGTACCACTTAGTCTTTAAGATGTCTGAATTTTACTTAAGACTTCTCTCTCGGTCGGGTCCATGTTCTTAAGAACACAGTTTCTGTCCTTGAGTTCTTAAGCACTCACTTTCTCACTTAGGAGTGATTCTTAAGAACCTGCACTGTCTAGACCAATTCGGTCCTACAGTGTTCTTAAGTTTCTGTCTTTAAGACTTCCAGAACCGGGAATACATCTCACTGAATGCAAATGTTGTCCTGTATTCTCACTCATACGAACCTTTAAGTCCAAGCCCTTAAACTTAAGGGTCTCATGGTACTTAAGGTCTCACTCTTCATAAGTTTATGTATCCAAACTTGGACTTAAGATTCTTAAGTTTTTATGTTTTCTTCTTAAGTTTTTCTTTGGGATTTGCTCCTTATTTTCTCTCTTATGTTAGATTCTTAAATACTCACAACTTAGTCTATCTTAGAGAATCCCTTCTATTAAGACTAGACTTAATGCCAATTTTTTGTATGCATAATATGACACTCTTGCCATGCATCAAGGTATGCCACTCTTGATGTTTATTGCATAAATTGCATTAACATGAATAAGATTTCCCCTCTTATTCTTATGATACTCAAGTTATGCTCACTCACACTTGAGATCTTATTAAGTACTTATGCATCACACATCTCATGCACTAAGTCACTTAATTCCACATTATCTCCATTAATCTTCACAATTATAATTATTGCTCCAACACACACACAAGGTCACACACACGACCTTAGTAGTTAGGGTATTTCCCTAACTTATTCCATGAAGAATAAATATACAATGCATTCATGCATAGGAATTTTATCCACAATTAATACCTAATGCATGCAATTGCATTTACAACACACAATGTCAAATTTATGCAATGAAGTTCACATATTATTGCAATTATACATATGACTCAAGTTACAAGACTCTACATATGCAAATTCAATAATCATTATATATTCATATATAAAATTAAATACTCTTACAACATTAAGAGTCATCAACTAGCTCTTTTACCTAAAGCTAGGGCTCACTCCAATCTTCCTCCAAGGAATTTCTATGGTAATGGCAAAGAATGCTAAAAATTCAAGCTAGTCATTCTACTCAACATCCAAGAGGTACAACTCTTGGAAAGAGGTTTTCCCTAGTATTAACCATTAAGATTAATTCCACTAAATCTTCACATCTCTTCATATCTATTCATGAAAAGGTACACCCTACCCAAAGGGTGCGAATTCAACCCTTTTCCCATTATTTCCTTATTCTTGGATATGAATAGGTACTTTCCACTTAATTAACTACTTAGTGTAAACTTAATCATTAATTTTTTAATTCTCCATATATCTACAACCCTTTTTACACTTAATTTTCGGAAAAAGCTAATTTTGTCATTTTGGCTCTACAACAACTATGCCCAGGCAACTCCCAATTGTCTGAACCCTTCTGTCCGGATGACTCCAGATCGTCTTCCAAGCCACCCCTTCGAAGCCACTCCGTTTGGACTGTCTGAGCCATTCGCACTATCTGGTTTGTTGGAACTCCCGCAATATCTGGATTTCCTGGGAAAGTCAGAGCCTTCTGAACTTGGTCTTTAGGACCACTATCCCCCTTTTGCTGTGCAATCCGTCCCTGGATTGAGTCATCTGAAATGACTAGAAGTGCCTGGTTGGTCTCATAAAACTGATAGGGCTTGAGCTTGTTGATGTTGACCAAAATTGGATTTGGCTCAAAGTTGTCCACCTTCACCAGAAGAGTGGTGTTGTTCGGTAATCTATATTGGATCCGGTAAGGCCCAAACCACCAGCTTTTGAATTTACCGGTGTGCTCCTTGTAGCCCTTTGGGTACCATAAAACATGATCTCCAATCTGGAAGTCCTTCTGCTTGTAATGTTGCTGATTCCAGAGCGCTCGGTCCCACTGCTGTTTGCCAATCTGCTCCTGGGCCACTGTCCGATAAGTGTCCACCTGTTCCAGATATGCAATCCGAGCTGCCAAGACCCGCGTAGCTGTTTAGTCCAGAGATCCTTCCGATGTCCGGGTTGGAATCAGGTACTCTGTGGGCATCATCGGATGTAAGCCATACACCAGCTGGAATGGTGTATGTCCAGTTGACACCTTGTATGTTGTTTTGTAGGAAAACAACACGGTATGGAGATGTTCGTCCCAGTCCGTGCGCTTCTCATTCACCAACTTTGTGAGGAGTTGGCCAATCACCTTGTTGGTAAATTCCGCTTGACCATTCCCTTGTGGATAGTATGTTGTAGAAGTTCGGTGCTAGAGTAGAAAATGATCCACCAGATACTCGATTGCTTCATTGATAAAGTGGGAGCCCTGATCGCTGACAAGTGTCAAAGGACACCCGTACCTGGTCAAGATCTGTTCATATAGAAACCTTGCAGTGACAGCAGCAGAGTTTGTTTTCAAGGCCCGAGCCTCGACCCACTTGGTAGCGTAATCGGTTGCCACCAGAATGTACCGGCACCCTGATTTGGACGCCATGGGTTTGATGGGCCCAATAAAGTCCAGTCCCCACTTCATGAAGGGCTCCGCGGGCATGTTGGTAACAAGTTGAGCAAGTCCCGTCGTTGTCATCCCTCCCACCCGTTGACATTTGTCACAGGCCCGACAATACTCCGATACGTCTCTGTGTATGGCTGACCAGTAGTATCCAACATCCAGAATCTTTCGTGCAGTAATGTCTTGTAAAAAATGGCCGCCTCCAACCCCCATGTGTAATTCCCGCATCACCAGTTCGGCTTGACTGAGGTCCAGTACTCGGCGGATAACCAGATCCTGCCCCCTCTTGTGCAGTATTCTAGATATGAGGATTAACGAGAGGGATTTGAGGATGAGCTTCCGTTGTTCATCCTTGAACAATTCAGGTTGCAAATTACGGGTCGAGTACGGAGGTAGGCTGTCACATCCTGTAACCACTCTGGGTTCACATAGAACATACCTGCATCTCCAGTTTGATCTTCCACTCGAGTTGGGGGTTCACCATTGGGTAATCTGGACAACGCATCCGCGATTCCATGGATCTTGCCTAGTTTATAAACCACAGTGAAATTGTACTCCTGGAGAAGTAAGAGCCACCGTGCGATTTGTCCAGATACCTGTGGTTTATTTACCAGGTACACTAAAGCCATGTGGTCTGTGAGCCAAATAAACCGCCCCCCAATGGGTGGCTTATCTTGAACACAAGACCCTACATATGGGATGCAGCCCCTTGTGCAAACATACTTTAACCATTCATACAAGCATGATGACCCAAGGCATGGTCACTTAAGAGGGTTCGTTAATAATTAGTGATGTGATGGCTGAATTCAGCCTTAGGTTGAATCCAACCTTTAGACAAGCGTAAATTCCGCCTCAAAGCTCCGTTTCCAATGTTTTAAAGCTCCATTAGGTTCAATTTCGCCTTGTGAACTTGATTAGCACCTTAACCACCAATTCCAGGCCCAAGTGCGACCCTGACAACAGCAACCAGCAGACAGGCTCCTCTTTTTATGTTAGAAGTTTAATTCTTCATTATCTTCGTGATTATGACTCCGTTTTTTACGTTTGTTTTTCGTATTCTTATTAGTTTTTCTTGCTTAACACGATGGCAGCCTTCAATTAACCGGTTGACTCAATCCGGGACTCACAACCAACGACCAGCAGTGCACACTTAACATACATATTTATTCAAAATCGTGCACCACAATTCACGTGTATACCACATGCATTCACACAAGTGGCCCTACTCAAACACTATACCATGCATGAGCCTCCAGCTGCCTTCACTTACTATTGTAGATTAAATCGATTGTTTGGTTGAGTTGATAGCAAACCCTAATCCTAATGAAAATTTGGCAGCGCTTCCGCGTGATTTTTGTAACTAGAAAATTTAGGGTTCCTTCTCCACATGCAATCAAGAGGATAATGAATCAATTGGGAGAGGAAGAAGGCTCCCTGATCCAGCTCAATTCACCCTCTGCCGTGTTCGTGTTCGTTCTTGTGCTGTGGTCGTCCTCCTCTTCTTGGTGCTCTTCACTCCGCAGCTTGTAACTTCGTTGTCACAGCTTCGATCCGTACGTTCTTGATCTTGTTGAAAAGCCAACGCTCTAATCTATCTACTCCTAAAATCTCAGCTTCATTGGACAAGAACTCTGCGACTGACAAGGGAAAATCGGAGGAGGCCAAGTGAGATCCGCCGCCGATCCTCTAGCTGGTCGTCCTCGCTCCGCAGCTCGTATCTTCGTCTTCACAACTCCGATTTGCACGTTCTTGATCTTGTTGGAAAGCCAACGCTCTAATCTATCTACTCCGAAAATCTTAGCTTGATCGGACTAGAAATCTGCGACTGACAAGGGGAAATCTGAGGACAAGTGAGATCCGCCGCCGATCCTCCAGCTAGTCGTCCTCGCTCCGCAGCTTGTATCTTCGTTGTCACAACTCCGATCCATACGTTCTTGATCTTGTTGGAAAGCCAACGCTCTAATCTATCTACCATCTAATTTTCGTAACATTTGAATCAAAATCCAGCCCACAAGAGGGGGAAATCTGGAACCCTACCTCTCTCTCTCTTCCACACACCTCTCTCGGTTTCCTAGCTCCTACCACACACACTTCGAATGAGCGCCTCCAAGGGGGTAACCCCAAGGCCCTTGCTCCCTTCTTTGTTCCCAAAGTCGTTCCCTTCGTCGTTCACAGCCGCCAATTTTGGGTGGGCACATTAATGGTCACACTAAACAATAGTAACTAAAAAGCTAATAAATCACTAGCCACCCTTGCATTTAACAAAAGTGGGTGTCCCACTAACCAAGGAATATCTACATCTAAACTTGACTCCATGCCACATGTGTGTGCATGATCTCAATAAGTGAGCTATTAAGCTAAATTCAAGGATGCAAAAAAATCTAACTCTACCTAGCTTGAATTTCCCTTGCTTGGGGGAATTCCTAATTTACTTAGTGATTGGTGAGGGTTTTTTTTTCACTTCTTTTTGGATCCCTTTAACTATTTTTTTAAGGGCTTTTAATGCCTCATTCTTTTTCTTTTCTCCTCACCATCCTCCTTCTTCTTCTCCTAGTTTTTTCCGTGATTTCCTCACCGTCGCCAATGGCGGTCCCCGATTCGGTAGGAGGTAAATTCTTCTCCACCACTTCTAATTCTAATCCCTTTCTACTGTTTTTTTTTGTTTTCCAACCTTTTCTTATTTTTTCCTTTCTATTTATTTTTTTAGTGAACTTCATAAAATCCGTAGTTGCTACAAGGTGGCTCCTATTTGAGGAATTAGCGCATGGAAAGGCTTATTTAGCCATCTTGATCAAAAATCACGAGCTAATCCAATGGGATAACCCATTTCTACTACTTGTTAACCTTAACGCACATGATGTGTGGTCCATTTGTCATCGTGGGCCGTTTTTGCGGCTCACATGGTCAACATAAAAAACAATTTTATTGCCCAATAAGTAGTGTCGGTACTTACTCAGAGCATACACCATCGCCAGAGCTTCCCGTTCAGTTGTGGTGTAGTTCTTCTCAGTTGAATTCAACAGTCGAGAAGCATAGGAGATTGGCTGGTCACATATTCCAGTGAGATTCTGGGCCAGCATGACGCCTACAGCAATGTTGGAGGCATCTATATGTATGTGGAACTCCAGATCCCAATGTGGTACAATGAGAATCGGGGCATTCTGGTACCTTGCCTTGATATTCAGCCAAGCCTTCTCGTATTGATTAGTCCAAATGAACTCCTCAGTTTGGCGCATGAGCTTGGTTATGGGTTCCATGATGTGTGCATAGGACCGGATATAGAACCTGTTGAACTGGGCAAAGCCGTTAAACACCTGAACGTCTCTAGGTTTTGTCGGTCTTGACATGTTGACGATGACCTCAATCTTCTTCGGATCGGGAAATTTGCCTTCTCTGGACACGACGTGGCCTAATATAATTCCAGAGTACACCAGTAGTGCACATTTCTCCGGGTTCAGACTAATGCCATACTCCCGACACTTGATAAAGCACAGCCGAAGCTTCTCCAGATGAGTGAATATATCACTATAGACGCTGAAGTCGTCTAGAAACAGCTTCATGAAGTCATCAATATACTCCCAAAATGCTTTGTTCACTGCCCTCTGGTATGTGGGTGGAGCGTTCTTGAGTCCAAATGGCATGACTCTCCAGACGAAAGCTCCCCAGTCTGTAACAAAGGTTGTCTTGTATCGATCCTCCGGGGCAATTTGGATCTGATGATATCCAGAGTATCCGTCCAGGAACGAGTACATCTCATGACCCGCCACAATATCCAAAACTTCTTCTGTAAAAGGTAATGGATACGGGTCTTTTTTGGTTGCGGCGTTCAGCTTCCGGAAGTCTATGCATATGCGTAACTTCCCATTCTTCTTGGGCACAATGACTATGGGTGATAGCCATGTAGCATCCTCCACTGGTGCGATGAATCCAGCCTGGAGCAACTTGTCGAGATCACACTTGACAATGCTGGCGTAGTTTGGATTCATCCTGTATATGGCTTGATGGGCTGGAGGTATGTCTTTCTCCAACTCAATCCGATGCTGGGCGATTGAAGGAGGTATCCCCTTCAAATCCTTGTATGTCCATGCAAAGACATCCTTATACTCCCGAAGGAGTGTCTCTGCTTGTGCAGCCAATTCCGGGTCCAGATCAGCATTTATCCGCAAATACTGTGGTTCCTCTTCTGTCCCCACAGTGACCTTCCGCAGTTGTTCTGACTCAGGAAGTGTCCAGGCCGCCACGTGCATGTCCTGGACCTTGATCCGCACGGGAGTTTCGTCTACATCGATGTCACCTTCCGTGAATGTATAGAAGTGCTCCGGGTACGTGGCATGTGGACTCTTCTGGTCCTCTGCAGAAGTCTGTGCGTTTGGCGCTGATTCTCGTACTAGCGGAGTATCTGGTATGGGGTCCGAATCTGGACCTACACCAAAACTAGGTAAGGTTACGGTTCCAACAACCAAGACATCTGGTTCTGTATCCAGCCATCGGATCTCCTCTTCTTTTGTCAGTCCAACTTCAAAGCTGTAGGCGACTACGACCTCTGGCAGCTTAGGTCTGGGGCCTGTGCGCTGGTTGACTGGAATGGTCTTGACAGTGCCGCCTCCACGAATGATCACAAGGTTGTTGCCCCAATCATGCTGGACTTTGGCATCTATTAGCCATGGTCTTCCCAACAACATGCTGTAAGCTTCGTTAACCTCCTTATTCTTGATGACCGTAAGACTAATCAGGTATGAAATACCATGAATGTGAATCTTGACATTCCGTATAAGGCCCACCGGTTCCACCACCGTTTGGTCTGCCATACGTAATCTGTACGGGGCAGATTGTGGGTCTCTGAGTCCAAACGCTTCCGCTCCTCTTCTGTGATGAGATTAACTCCAGAGCCTCCATCCAACAGAACATTTTCCAAAGTGCCAGTACCAATTTGCACGCGTAGTACCGGTTAATTCCGGTCTACATCTACCACAATACTCGAGACTAAACTCGGTACCTTGGAGGTATTGGGGTCGATGGTCGGTGTGGTACTTTGCTGTGGAGTTGCATGTGGTTCTGAAGAGGGGAACAAGTGAGCCCTCATAAAGTCACTGAGGTTGGGGGTCATGTGCAGTAGCTGTCCGAGAGTCACCGTCACTGGATTCTGTAATATCTTCCTCCCAACTCCTGGAATGATATTTGTTGGGCCTCCTGACCTAGGTGGTTCGCTCAATGTGGCCTCCTTGGGGTGGATTGGACCTTCCAGGACATCAGAGTCTGGAAAATCCAACCAATCTTCAGAAGAGGAAGATACAACCTCCTTGTCTGGGTCTAGAGTAGGCTGAGTAGAAGTTGTGCCTTGATCAGCCTGCTCCTCCTCTTGCATTTCCTTGATGGTATCCATCATCGCATTTCTCAATCTTTCTTCTTCTTTCCAATGTGCTTGAGTCCATGCGCTCCGAGGTTCAGGTGCTTGGTCTTCCTTGTCTGGTGTTGCTACCCCCGCCTTGAGACGCTAAGCTCTCGTCAAGCTGGCTGCTGCAACTGGATCTTCTTCCTCCAGTAACTGGATCTCCACGTTGCTCACGTGGTGGGCAGGATGAGCCTTGCTCTTAGCCGTCGTGGCTAGAAACTCTTCCCACTCCTTCTTGCACGGACAGTTGTATCTCCGGTGTCCCGGTTGACCGCATAAGTGGCAAACCTCTGGTCTATTATAATTGGAGTCTCCACCTCCAGCGCGCGAATACACCGGCCTTGAGTAGCTTCCGGAAGAATGCTGTTGTGCGCCTTGGTTTGATTCAGGCTGGATTCGGACTTCATTTACATTCACTAATGCTCCCTCCGTGTTTTTTCGGGACAGTCCTTGTGGATTATCTGGATTGAACCAGCAATCGGGCTCCAGATGTCCTGCACGTTTGCAGCGGGTGCAAAATTTCTTGGGCGCTTCTGGAGTGGCTGCCTTACTTGTGGTGCCTCCACTCTTGCCACTAGAGTCGTTTCTTCGGATCTCGATGCCTGTTGTTTTACCATTCAGGTCCAAACAGTTCTCCTCGCATCGAAGTGTTGCATCCAGCAACTCTGTCAAAGTTCAGGCTGGAGCAATGCTCGTGGTGAACTTGATGTACTCCAAGAGTCCAGCTCTGAAGTTAGTAATGCGGAAGCCCTCTCCTGGATCCGACTGCAGACATTTCATCAATGTCATGAACCGGTCATAGTAATCCTGGACTTTTTCTCCCACCTGCTGTGCGAAGGACTTCAGTTCCCTATACACGGCTTCATCGGTAGTCTGGCTCCGGTAGCGTTTTCGGAATGCCGCCTTGATGTCAGCCCATGAGCAGTACAGGTGATTCTCTAGATATGTCTCATACCAGGCTCCAACTTTGTCTCCCAAAGTGGTCCCAAACAAGTTGATGATCACTTGTTCGTCAGTTTCTCCATTATGCCACAATGTCCTTTCGAACTGGAGTATGTGAGCATCTGGATTACTCCCCTCCTTGTTCTTGGTGTACGTTAGGGGTTTCCTATTTGGTACTACCGCCGGGGGTGCTGCGGTTCGCAAAACTGGAGCTGTTGCTGGGGGTCCAGCTAAGTAATCTGGTGGAGGATACGTCCGGATGGGTCCTCTGTAGGTGGTCTTTCCAGGCGGCATCGGTCTGTCGTCTACCACTCGTGGATAACTAGAGCTTGGTTTTGAAGCCAAACCCGGGGGTGGGCCCATACGTACAAACTTTGGAGCCCTGGATCTAGGTCCTGGTATAACGATATAAGGTGGGTAGACCGTAGGATACGTACCCACATACGGCTGTTCCTTGTAGTGCACCGGTTCTGGTGCCCTTGGTAATGTTCCAGTTGGATGGACTAGATCTCCTGGACCTGCACCCCTGCCGTCGGGTCTGGGCGTTGGCGTTGCTCCCATTGTCCTGGAAGGCCACCGGTCCATGTATCCCCATTCCTCCGGGTCTGGTTGTCGGGATGAGTCTCCCAGCCGCTCTGTAGGGCCGATCTCTGGGAAATGTCTCCATCTTTCCAACGGGTCTGGTTGTGGTGTTGTCGTTGATGGCTCCGCTGCACTCTGCCACGCTTCCCACCACTGGAAAGTCTGTTGTCGGGCCTCGTCCTTCCGCCTTTGAATGTCTGCAGGCCTCTGGTCCTCCAAGCGTCGTTGCTCGTCCTGCCATGTCTTCTCCGCTTCTTGCCGTTGGGTCTGCTCTTGTAGTAACCTCATGGCTTCTGGAAGTTCAGGTCCAGCTCTTGTCTGGTAGCCCCACTCTCTTCGGTGCGGTTGTACTGGGCCTCCTTGTGTCCTTTGGCGTCTTGCCTCCTTCTCCGCCCTCTGTAGGGCCTTAAACTCATCTAGCATGCGCCTTTGTTCAAAAATGAACTCTGGATCATGGTCGAAGTCCTTCTCCTCCTTGAAGTGGACTATTGGTGTCCTTCGTACTGGTGGTAATCCTTGATCGCCCCTGTACTGGTCTGGTCCTGGACGTCCCATCTCTGGACCATATCTCTGAAGGTATCCCTATCCCAACCTCTGGCTCATCTCATCCAAACTAGCATGGAGATTGTCAGGAGTTTGAGCTTCATACCTTGGGGTTGGCGGTCTTTCCCATGCCCAGGGATCCATCCTCTCCTCTGGATCTGGATCATTGACCAACATGTTGACATTCGTCTGAACCGACTCCCATCGGTGGTGGAGTATGCCTTCATGGACTGCAAACTCCCTCCGGTTCATCTCTGGTGCTCCCTCTGCTTCTCTGTTGTCGTGCCTTGTCCGAGTCGGGAGCTCTCCTGGATCTCCGAGTCCGTCTGGTCTACTCTGGGGCAACTCGTATGCCCCTTGTGATGAATTCTCGCCAATCACCTCCATGTCTATTGGATGTCTTCGGTTCGCCGTACTCTCCTCTGAGCTTGGATTCCGGTACCCTGTAGTGTCCTCCGCCTCTGCTTTCTGCTCCTGAATCCTTGGTAGAATTCGTCTCCTCTCTTGCTGTGCTTGGAATCTTGCTGCGAGCTCCATGTCCAGATCTTCATGGTCTTCCTCCATCTTGTAGCAGGTGCTGCCACTGTATGTTATGACTTCTCTGTTGTATCACTCCAGTAGTGCGCTTCTCCAGTACTCCAGTGTGTGGTCCTCCAGTCAGTTACCTCTTCCGGTACTGCCTTTGTCACCTGCAACTGGTCTGGTCTTTGCCACTGTCATGTTTCTACACCCAGATCACCCCACTCATACCAGTAGTCAGTAGTACATGCTCGTCATTCAGGTTAGGTCCTTTCTTGGTTCTAGATCATTTGTTTCGCCATCAAATATTCTTTGCCAACATTTTTCTTGGGATAACACTGGTCCAGCCACGGCTTCCTCTTCTGTTCATTTCCCACTGGATGTCTGGATCTAATTTCCAGCTACACCCTTTCTCCTTACCTAATTTCAAGTTTGAGTTTTAGGTCCCAATTCTGCCCTAACTGTTCTCAACTGATTTAGGTTCTCGTTTCTTGATTTTCTTCCCGCCATACACATTTGTTGTTTTTGTTGTTTTGTTCTTCCCTGTTTATGGTTTTTATGTTCTCATATTAATTTTTGTGAATGTCCAGATGTTAATACATATTTCAGGTTACATCCAGTTCATGTCTAGTTTTGTTTGGATTCCTTACTGATATAGCCAATAATTGTCCAGATTTTTTGTTAACGTCCAGTTACTGTCTTTGTTCAGTTGCTGGTATTTGTTTACATCCATAGATGACAATCATCTAAACAACATCTCCATTCCATTCAACCCAACTGCAGAATTTTTGGATTTGGAACTTACCTCGGTAACACTGGACTATCCCCCTTTTGATGTAGGATCAGTCCTCTGATTCAGAGCTGGTCGTGTGTTGGCTGCACTTTGGCGCCTCCAGCGTATCGTCGCCTAGACCACTGCTCCAAGGTACCCGAGTCACGACAGGGGTCCGAGTGTCATAGGCATTGGTGTTGGGGGCACTACTGCTCTGCTGCGGAGGTGTAGATGCAGACTCTGAATGTGCTGGTGGAGAGTCCAAAGGCAGTCTTCAGGAGTTGTACAACTCGAGTTCCTTGACTGTAATCCTAGACGTCTCCTTGTACCGTGGGGTAGGTCTGGACAGACTCTGACTGGGGTGATATGAGTCTGGACACTCCAGATGTCGTAGGATACCCCGTTGAAATTCTTCAAGTGTGAGATGGTCACAGCTGGAAGGGCTGTTTGGGGCCGTATAGAAGGCTTCGTCCTCCTCAAAGCCCTGGTGGCTGCGGTTGCCCACGTAATGGTCAAAGTTCGCAATGGATCGTTCCAATGGGAGCTGCGCCTCACTCTTGAACTCTGTGCTCGTCCTTGACCCATCCACCTGGACTTAGTCAATCTTGTGGGGCTGCTACAGATTCTGCAGAGTCGTCACCAATTTTGAAAAAATATTGTCCATTTCTGGACTGGACTGTACGGCAGGATCTCGTCAGGGTATCCGCCGGACTTCACTTGAGCAGGGTCTCTCTAGCATTTCGGTGGATCTTCACTGCTGTAGGGTATCTTCAGGATCTCTGTGGATCTGCACTGCTCCAGAGTATTTTCAGGAGCTCTTGTGGGTCGTCTGCTGCAGGGTATAACCGGATCTCTGTTGGTCGTCTGCTCCAGGGTCTGACCAAGGTCTCTATGGTCTTCTGCTGCAGGGTATCACCGGATCTCTGCTGGTCTTCTGCTGTAGGGTTTGACCAAGGTCTCTGTGGTCTTCTGCTGCACGGTGTCTTCAGGATTTCTGTGGGTCTTCACTGCTGCAGGGTATCTTCAGGATCTCTATGGATCTGCACTGCTCCAGAGTATCTCCACGAGTTTTGTTGGACTTCACTTCAACATGGTCGCAGCCGGAGTGCTGCTGATCGGTACTGCTGCAGGGTAGGATGAAGATCTCTTCAAGTTGGACAGCAACAAGGTATCACCTCGTCGCTGTCGTTCTTCACTGGAGTAGGGTAGCGAGTAGATATCTGTCGGTCGACGTCTGTCTGTGGCTGTCTGTCTGTCTGTCTGTCTACCTATCTGTCTGTTTGTCTGTGTCTGTCTGTATCATCCGCAACTGTCTGTACAATGTTGCTGCCGCTTGATCAACCACCGCCTGCTACCCTCCAGAAGGCTGTGATCTTGCGCTGCGGGTCACAAGAGCCACTTGATTCGAACTTATGCATGGTCGCCAATGTTAAAGGGGGATTTTACCTCAAGTTCTAGTAGAAAACAATGTACTCTATACTCTATTAAACTGTTGTTTCAAGGCAGTAGACAAAGGTCCGGATCAGGACCTTTACTGAGTCTAAAACCCCAGATTCGACCTAGATTTGAATCTAGATCTGAATTCAGGGTTAGTTGGGACTTCGTTTCTGTAGTTTTTCTCAAGTTTAACCCACAGATCTGAAGCTTCTGCACTCGATTATGGTAATTTAGATCCTAATCACAACAAATCCGAACTTATTTCTAACTCCCAACCACTAAGAAGGTGTAGGGTTTTGCAGATCGGGCTAGATCTATATCAGATCTAGTGCATTCAAGCCGAATCTACTATATCCACAACCACATCCTTTCCTAAATGCTTCCCAAGCAACAACATCTACTCACAACTTCAAAACCTAACACAATTTGCACAATAGATAGTAGTAAGTCTTGCTTTACTTCCTCAAAACATCCATACCTCACACTCATACACACAATAACTCCAGATTTGCATGGTATCTCTACTTCCTAGCTCTCTAATCCTCCTCCTACACTCTAGTTGCAACACCTTACGAGCTCCACACACACACACACACACCAAGAGAGAAGAGAATGGAATGAGCCTCCAAACCCAAGAGGGCGGCTCTCTACTCCCTCCAAACCCTAACCTGCCCTAATGGATGAAAGATGTCCGGATGGATGACATCCAGGTCCGGACAGTTTCATCCAAAGTACAGACAGTTCATCCACTGTCAATTCAGGACAGTTTCATCCATTGTCATTCAGGACAGTTTCATCCACAGTCCTAATTCATCCACTGGTTTACTTTTTAACCATAACTACTTGATAACTTCAAAAAATTACTACCGGGACCTTATAATAAGCCTAAATCTCCGGTTAACACTGCCCTGCTCTGTGTTGCAGCAATGAAGCCTTTCGAAGTCATTAGCTGCGACTGTGACCAATCCACTAAGGACAACTCCACTCTTGGGCGCCGAAACGGCAACAAGATTGTCTAAGGCAACTCAAAGAAGGCTGAGATCCGGCTCCATGAAATCTCACCCTCAACTCATGCCGCTATCGAGACATCTGCAGCAGTGAGATCTGTCAGTGCGACTCCCTCCTCCTCGACAGCACTGCTTGCAACCTCCCGGTCTTCGTCGTCATCTGCATCGGCGCCATACTCAGCCCTGACAAAGAAGTAGTGTCGAGGCAGCAACTCCTCCAGAGGCGTATCGAGGAAGACGCTGTCTTCAAGTATGTTGCCTTCTTCTTCTGACTCCTCCCCATCCCTTGACTCAGTTTCAGTTTGCAGTTCACCTCTTTATGCATCTTCTCCCCTTGCAAAGTTTTGACTTGGCCCAAATCTATCTATGATGGCTGAATCGTTATATGGCCATATCCCTGCCTTCTTGAATCCTTGCTTAATGTTTTGTGTTGATTTTGCTTTGCCTAGGCTCTTGGACACCCACATCACTAGATCTTCCTTTTCCACATGTCTTCCACAATTGCTCATAGTCCACTCATCTTTGTATTTCCAAAAATATGTCTTGAATGGTTTGAAAACTGACAAATCTAGTGGTTGCAAGGCATGACTCATGTGGCTTGGCAATGTCAGCACATCTAATCCCGCCTTTTGAGCTGCCACTTCTACTTCAAGTGTGACATGGCTTCCATGTCCATAAAGAATGAGGAGGTGCCTTTCAGATGGTGAAATGGAGCCCCTTCTCCGAATGCAATGTAAAAAGTGCTCAACCCATTTTGCAAACACGTATGACGTCATCCATGCCTTCGGTTGCATAGCCATTATAGCCCCTGATTCAGCTTGAGCTATGTAGTTGCGCATGATTCTCTTGCCCTTCAACATGTAGAAGTTTAATAGGTGATTTCCCGTTGCGTTTATACAAGCTCAAATTGAGAGCCACTCCCTCTCGTCTGGCACAATGGCATGTACGTTTCTGCACCCTTTCCTTGCTATTACAAGTCCATTGCCGCTCCAAGATGCGTTTTCCCTACTCTCATCACAGTTCCAAATTTTGTCCGGGGTGTAACAATAGGCCATGTAGACTTCCTGCAAATTCACATAGAATGATTTCACATTCTCCTGACACAAGTGGAATGCCCTAGCTTCCTCTAAACCTTGCATTGTTCTTAATGACAAATCTTAAAGTCTCTTACGGAACCACTTTAGCTACTCGTTTCCAGGGACACCATTGACAAAGGACGTCTTCCTCCCTTCACAAATTTGGCCTACTTTTAATTTCAACTGGTTCACATTCAGGGGCCAGCCTAAACGCTGCATTTCCATCAAGTAAGCAACTAGCTCTGACTCCTCTTCTTCAGATAACACTCCTTGCCGTCCTCTTTTGCGCCCTCTTGTTTTGCCCACAGCATGATCTCTAAAACTTCTGACGGGAATGTTGTGAGTCCGAGCAGCTCCTCCCATAGTGGCTCCTTTATCCAATGCCTCCATTGCTTTTTTGAAGTCCTCATCTGTCCACCTAATACTTGGCCGTCTTGGTCGCTGTGACTGCTTAGGAGGCAGTAGTTTTGAGGGTGCTGTGTTTGAGATATCAGTAAGTCCGTGGCGCAACCCATGAGGCTCTCAACTTCTCCTTGCCCGTGGCATCTCCAACTGATCAGGGTTGTGGTGCCGAGGATGCCGCTCTGATCTAGGCTACGGTTAACTGTGGCCCCATCCTCCGTCTAATCCACGGCCGTGACGGTCTCGTGCCTCCTCCCCTGATTATGGGTTGCTGATAATCTGAATTGCTCTGTGCATTGCAGGTGGACGTGCACGGGCTCGCTGTACTGCGCGTCTCTTATGGTGCATGCTGCATTGCGCGGGCCCCGGCCATCTTCAAGAAATCTTACATGGCTGTGACTTGGAGAATTTTTTAGTACTCTTGAATACCTCCGATGCCATAGTCCCAGGGCAAGTCGGTTGAAGGCATTGTCACCTATTTCAATGACTCCTTCCTCCTTGGCAGGTGCTAGTTTGCCATCGAGACGCCGCAATCCGCTCACACGGTTGCCTATCCATTGGAAAAATCCTCCACTTATCAGGTTACTCTGGCCTAAACCTCCAAACCCAACCCTTGATGGAAATTCTTGAGTTGTGAATGTCTGTGGATGTTGAGAAAATTCCCTTGCAGGGTCGAAGTTGTAAATTTATCCATATGCTTGGCCTCAAGCTTGTGTGTACTCACCCCCAAATTGCAATCTCCACCTACTGACCACGTTCTTTAAGCACGCAGGAAAAGCTTCGCAATCCCAGAACATGGCGATCAGGAGTTCACCTTCCTAGGTTTGGAGTCGGCTTAAGCTTGCCTATTGCACTTCTACCGCGAGCTCCAACCTCCTAATCAGCCGTGCCCCTCCTCGAGCTCACCTTCCTAGCTCAGCTCCCTCTTTTGATATGTGTCGCGGCCTCCTACTCCGCTCGGCCTCCTTCTTGCTCGTCTCGTATAGTCTGTGAGTGCACATGATTCACGATGTCCCTCACAATCTGTGAATGCAGAGCCCCTCTCGCGCTTCCTGCTCGGTCTTTCCGGCCTATTGCACAACCCCTCAGTCGCCCACAGCTCACCCTTCAATTCATTGATCGCTTCTCACCAATTGACAGACCCCCTCTTCTTTTACCCGGACAACAACCTCACTATCTAGAGCATGTGTCTCTCAGTGCAATCAACCATGAACCTCACATTCACAATGAAACTCACAGAAAACAAATCCAACATTAACAAGGCTGATGATATTCAACCATTACAAAATATCAGCAGACACAGACAAAGACTCCGGCTCTTTTGAGCAGTGCTCTAACATTCACAGAGTACACATTCAGATATATAAATTCGGCTATTCTCATAAAACGTGAGCATTGTGAACTATAACAAAGTGAAGTCGATGTTGAGAGATATCTTATGCCTTTTTCCATGGTCCTTGAACCACCTTGGCTTCCACCATTAAGCAACTACAACTATTCTGATTAACAACCACCAGCCGCCACTAACCCGTAGTAGCCACTGCCCATGAATGTTGCTCAATTTTGTATTCACTCCTCATGATCCTAGTCCTTTCCACCCCGTAAACCATTACTCCTACTACTATTTTTGTCCAAAACTCAACCCATTTCCAACTGCCCATGAAGCTACATTGGTTTCTAAGTTTCTGGGTTTTCCACTGTTGGATTTGGAGCCACACTGTAGCCGTTGAAATAAGGAGCCATTTGGGAATGAGAGAACCACCTTACTGACCAAACAGTAGAAGATACACAATGGCGGTTGTTCATTACAACCATTGTTGGAGTTCGTAGAGACAATATTCCTCCGGAATGCTTCCAATCGTCACTAAGAGCTTTCCAAAGAAACCGCTCCGGTTTCGTTCCCACAGAGACCTAAATATCTTCTTTCCAATACTCCGGATTACTAAGCTTAACAAAGAAATTCAGTTACGGGTTAGTTGTAGTCTTTACTTACTTAGGGGGGGATCCGGATCCTTCCGGAATCCAGATTACTTACAATAGTTTCCGGAGACTAGGTTCCGGAAATCTGGAGGGTGGTTTGATTAGTCTCTGTTCTCCTCAGAGAGTCTCCTGGAGATTTTAAGCGAGTGGCCGAAGTCCACTGACCCTGTTTTGTGTAAGTGGCTGGGTTTCCCACTGCCCTGTGACTTAAAGTGGCTAGGCACCCACTGTCCGGAACTTATAGTGACCGAACACCACTCTCCCTACTATACTAACTGGTAATTTGATTGCTATTGCCGGACTTCGGCTCTCACGACATCCGAAAAGCCTTCCGGAGGCGGTCACACAAAGACTAATCCGGCTACAACGACATTTCGGGGGGTGTAGTGCAGAAATTTTACTTTTTGAACACTATTAGTCTTTACAGTGTGAATAGGGATCATAAGTAGCACTAGTTTACAAATAGTATGAAACAGTGTGAACCTTTACCCTAATTTTTCGGAATAGTGTAAAAAAGACTAATAGGCGGTTAAGTAAGTTAGTAAAAGTAGTTATCAGTAGGAAGTTATCAGGAGTAAGTTAGACGAGTAGTTATGGAAGTTGAGAGAGAAGATCATTGGTCTAGGTCCATAAACCAATAGTCACGAGAGGGATATAAAGAAACTGAATCCAACTTTGGATACACCACATTTTTCTCACTTTGAATGTGTGTCCTAGGCTGTTGATTGTAACTCTCAAAATTTTCATGGAATACAAGCCTAGTTTTATGAATTCTAAACTGTTGGTGTAATTTCTGCATTACCAGTGGTCTACATTATATCAGAGTTGTAGATTGGAGGTTAGAGGATGACGAAGTCAGAATCCTTGGGATTTTGATGGCGGATTGCAGAAGACCAGTAGTCGTTGATTGAGTCTATTTTCACAAAACGTTGATTTGTGATAATGGTGCACAATTAATGGCTCAAGAATAAACGAGTGTATCTTGGATACAATTAATCTATGCTGCAGTCCATTCTCAATCACCACTTTGAGATTGTTGTAATATACAATTCGTCTTGACTACTACCAGTATCTATAACTAAATTGAATATCATAAATGGAGAAGCTGTGAAGCACAGTAGTAATCGAGTCCTTTTATTATATTACCATTTG
This sequence comes from Bryoerythrophyllum caledonicum, assembly GCA_963971425.1. Classification (NCBI taxonomy): domain Eukaryota; kingdom Viridiplantae; phylum Streptophyta; class Bryopsida; order Pottiales; family Pottiaceae; genus Bryoerythrophyllum; species Bryoerythrophyllum caledonicum. The sequence goes on along the minus strand of OZ020521.1, from coordinate 1,038,508 downwards.
TCAAATCCTTTCCGATGGTAAACGCCGAGTGATGTGACGAATTATAAAAAACCATAAAGTGATAATTACAAATAGTCTTGTATGACTGTTGTAACTCCCCTAAGTCTAAACTGAGATGAATGGATAGCGGGTGAGGTAAAATGCGTACAATTATACTATTTGTCTGATAGAATTGCCGAGTGAAATTACGTCCATAATGTGTGAAATAAGGATTGATCACCCTTAGTCATTAAATTATAAGACAATAGTAATTTTTCCAAAAACAATTTATGTCATTGTAGTATGAATTGAAGCATTAAAGATCATGTGGGTGAAGCATGACAAATAGTGAAGGTAAATTGAGAAGAAAAGAATTGCTAAAAGAGAGAGCAATGGAGAAGTAAGACTAAAGAGCCAAGAGTGGGCCGAGAGAGTCTTGAGAATGACCATGTTGTCATAAGTTGGGCTAGATGCCTTTTATATTAAAGTTTGACCAAGTGGCCATTAAGTCAAGCTAAAGAAAAAGATATTGTTTGTATGTGTCATGAGATTGACGACATAAAACAAGACCATTTGCCATAAGTAAGTATTAGTGAGAGGACACATAGATTTGATAGCAAAGGGTTATCAATAACAACAATTATACCGAGAGTGAGATATAATTGTTGTCCGGTGTTTCTTTGAATGGAAAGTTTTACAGGTATGATGAAATGATTAACTTAAGGCGGACCAGTGGAGCGAAAGTGGGAAGCTAGGATAGAATTCCGAACCCATAAGCTCTTGGCAAAATAAAATAGCTAGCATAGTTGTCAATTCTAATAAAAAGGAATTAGCAATTAGAGTTGGCAATAAAATTGGTTATGATGCATTGATTATGAACAAGACAAATTGTATCACTCACTAAAACACTTAAAGACTATTTGTGTCCTTTAGTGAGAGGATCCCACACAATCACAAATGCATGTTTAACCACTAATTGACTGTAAGAGTGTAGAGTGCACTCACGGGAAAAGCACAAGGGTTAATTAACACACCTATAATAGATAATTTGTTATCGTAAGCAATTTGTTAAACAAAAGACATTCCTATCTAACATGTGACCTTAGTTATTCAAACGATAGACTGAATTAAGCCTCCCTAAGACCCCCCACTAGGAAATTACCTTGGATTTATTTATATTTACAAGACAAATTTCCCCCTACATTTTGGCGCCGCTGCCGGGGAGGGTTTCTTGCTAACGGTAGCTAAGATGTAGACAGACGAGGTTTTTTAATGTCAAAAAAAATTGTAGGTGTAATGATATGTATTAAGTGGCATACCAATACAGCTCTTTGATAATACTTGATTGGTTACAAAGATAATACATATGCCAGTCCAAAATTACAATCCTATTAACCGTTAAACAATTAGTGTTTTACACATCAAAAAAAATTCCCGTTACAAATAGACAGTCACAATGTATGTGACTGTAGACTGAGACCTTGACAAATCGTCTAAATCAGGACTATATAAGGAAATGCAGTCCAGTGACAGTCGACGAATGGTCTTTGTTCTGGCATCGCATCATTGCCTTGCAGTGAACAAAATTTTTTTAAAAAAAATGATGCTCTGCAAGTCTGAAAAGAAATTTGATAAATTTTTTATAGAAAAGATTAAAAATATGGGATTGCTAAAATGTTTCCTTGGGAATTAAAACCATCTGAAATTAATAATTTCTTTAAAGGACCTTATTTATTTTCCTCACTTTATCGAGTATTTAGAGGAGCCTATTTTGGTAAAGGTTTTACCTTAAGTGGAAGACCTCTACAACTTGGTAAAGATTTTCAAAAAAGTTTTGATAATTTACCTTTAGAAATTAAGGGAATAATATTATCAAAAATTTGGAATGGAGGACAACACATAGGGACTTTGATGGTAGATGAAGGGTCATTGTTACTACCAATCAAATTACACTTTATATTTGTCCAATACGGTAGGCTAAAACAATTAACCCAACCCATAATTTCATGTGGATATGGTACTTGGAACGGATATCCAACTACTAAGCCATCTACCTATTTGTTCAATTACGACCCTCCTATCAAAAACTCAAGGTGTTTAATGCCAGATTTTTTGAGTAGAGAAATTGTACACACAAATGTACATGCGTTTGGGTTGCTTCGCTTATGAGAAATGGGGATAAAACCGGAAACTCTTAGAGAAATATTAATAAGATTGAGACGCTTATTAGTATTATACCAAAGAGCTAAAAAGAACGAAACCAATTTAATCCATTTACTAGCGAAAGAAATTGAACAAATTAGCAAGGAAAATCTTGAGGATAATCATAGAAGTCAATTTGTTGAAAGATTAATCTTTGAACATAATTATCCGAGAAATTTTGAAGAGGAACAAGACGAAGAATCTTTTGACGTTGATCCTTTTACACTTAGCTCATGGTTTAATTATAAAAGACCAAAGCAATAGAGTAATGGAAACAAATTGGTTGAAACATGACCCAATCGTCACCTCATATTGTAATTTGATAGATTACCTTTATATCTATTCAACCATAAATAGAAAAGAGAAAAAATTAATTAAATTTTTAACCAAGAGAATTGATGAGCTTTTATTTACACTAAGCCATTCTTACGAAGCAAAGTCGGTTCCGGATATCTTGAGATCATGGAAATATCCCCGTAATTTTAAACAAGAAGTTTATGATTTACAAGCCTTGGAACAATATATTAAATTATATTTGGCACCCCGGGATTAGCTGGAAAATTATTTTGGAAATTTTATCATTAAAAAATTTCAGAAAATAATAATTCCAAACCACCATGTTCAAGATGTGCGCAACATCATTCAATGTCCGACAAGGATAAGGATAAAAGAGAAAAGCAAAATAAAGCACGAGATAAAAGAGCCGAAAAACGTGCTAAACCAGAATTATTAGCCGTAGCTACAAATCCGTACTTTAACGCTACACCATCACCATTAATTAGTCAAGGTTTAAGATTATCACCTGAACCTTGTGGTGCACCAAATTCACCCGAAAATATTTTAGTATTGAATGAATTATTGACTTCACCACCATCTCCTAATTTTGCGCATTCAAACATACTACCTCCAAATGCGGAACAAATTAGAGAGTCCTTAAGGACCTATAAATTGAGAAAAAAGCATCAACAACAATTTCTCAAATTGTTGACTGATTCTCCACAATTTATAATTCCTATTATAGAGTCTTCTAGTGAGCAAGAATCTACCGAAGTCAATTCATCAGGAACTGAAAATACAAATGATGGTGGATCTATTAGTCCTTCTGCCGTAGAATTTTTATTTCGAACCCCAAGTATAAGCCCATCAACTATCGAGAGGACTTTTAATAGTCCTGATGAAAATACAATATTAAAAAATTTACAATTTGAAAGTCCTTTATCTTATTTGGATTTGGCAGTCCAAACTTTTCCGTTCGGTTTGAATAAACCTGAAGGACAAGAAGTTAAAGGAAATTCTGAAGGAGAAATTAGTAAAGAATCAAAAAATAAACAAAAATCTTTAGAGGAGAAATTAGAATATTCAAGTGAGGAAGAAGACGATACACTACCTCAGAAACAACTTGACTATAATAACGAAAAAAATTTGGGTGAAAGTTCCTCAAGTAAGGATATCCCTTATAAAGATATATCGATTGAGGAACAAACTTTAGAGTTTACAACACCTGCACCCGAACCATCATATAGTTCAAGTAGTAGTGACAATTCAAGTAGTGGAGAAAGTTCAATAGGAGCGGAAGAAGGATTACCTGGAATTCCTCCTCCACCAATTGATCCTTTAGAACCTCCATCTCCTCCCCACTTCGAACCAGTTGAACCAATAAACATGGCTCAACCAAGAATTCTAAATATAGCCCCATATCCTATTTATTATGGTTTTCCGGGATCTGATCCCGATCGCCATATAGATAGATTTAAAATTGTGGCTCAAGCAAATCAACTACCTCTAAATTTTTATTTAAGTACTTTTCCAAGTACTTTATTGGATGATGCCTATGAATGGTACATACAATTACCGGCACCATTTCCTACTTGGAATGAGCTGAAAGAAGCATTTTTGGCACGCTTTAGGCCAAGATCATTTATACCCGGATTAATAGATAGATTTCGTACTATACGAATGGCAACCAATGAGGGTATCGACTCCTACTATACAAGGGTAAATGCATTATTAAGAAAATGGAATAATCATGGGCTGAATAATGAGGTCCTAGCATGTACCTTTGCGGGTGGAGTCTGGCCGGAAGAATTAAGAATTTACCTAAATGAAAGGAGTCCTCCTGATATTGATACAGCTTATAATTTAGCTAAAACCTGGGAAGAGGCTCGGGTAAATATGGATTATGCCCAATATGCCGAACCATATCCTCCTCGAAAGATGGGATATGATCACCTACAAGGCATGGATGCTAAAGGACAAGATTATTATCCTACTCGAGTTAGTCCTAAGTTATGGTTAGAACCACCATTAAACATCCAACCTCGTTCCCTTAATGTGCAACCTTTAGCAATAAGAGCACCCCCAAGTGATCCGGTCATGGACAGTGTCTCTAAATTGGAGAAAAAATTAAATGAATTATCTATTCAAGTAACCAATGGTAGAGAAAAACGTCCTAAACCAACAAACCAAAGGACAAATATGTGGTGCTCTAATTGTAAAGGACATGGTCACTTGTCCAATGAATGCCCTACACCAATCAATGATAATACTAGGGGAGGTTGTACCTTTTGTGGAGGGAAACATGATGTATCCAAATGTTGGAATTTGGGAAAAGTAGTAGCGGCGGTTAGTTCCAATCTTCAAGATGAAAATGCAAAAAATAATAACAATTCAAATAATTCTCCTAAACAACCGTATAGCTATACTTCCAAACGACCCTTTACACGACCAAATTCTAACATTCCATATAGAAATGGTGATAATAGACCTAGATGGAATGATAATTATAATGGCCCTCCAGTTTGGAATGGACTACCCTTAAATCCTAATACACACCAGTATGGTCCTCCTCAACAAGGGAAAATACCGGTATGTTTCAATTGTCAAGAATTGGGTCACATGAGTAGAGATTGTCCTAATCCAAGGAAACAAGTTGGATATGTACCACTTTGTGGAAGGTGCAAGAATAATGGTCATACGGCAAATGATTGCACTGCACCTAACCCGATGAAACATGTTCAATTTAGTTCTTCGGATAACACCCGAAATGTCAACCAAGTTAGTAAGGCAAAAATTGAGGAAGTTTATATCACTAGATCTCAGGCTAAACGTGCAATAACTGAGAGTAACGAAGTGAGTAACTCCGATAGTGAATCTTCGGATGTTATAATTAAAAACAAAAATCAAAATAAATTAAAAACACTTCCAAAATCTATTGACTTACCTTTTCAACAACCTAAAATAATTGATCTTCACGGAGAAAATATTATTTTACCGAGTAAGGAGGTTGAGGAAGTAGAAGAGGGAATAGTAAAAAATAACATCCCTCCAATTATTGAGGAAACCATTGTACCGGATTCTATGGTAAATAAAAGATCTATACAATTGGAAGTTCTCTTGGAAAGGCCAACTTTTTATAAGACCCCTAAAAAGATACAAAAAGATACAACCGTGGGGATTAAAAAACGAAAACATAATAGAATCATGAAATTGGCCGAGGGAATGGATCCTTATAATGTTATAGCTAACATGGACAATATTCAACCTCAAATTTCTTTGAGGCAATTGTTGGCTATAGCACCTAAGTGTCGAAGTGAACTAAGTTCTTCCCTAGTTAGGAAAAGACCCAAACTAGTGGAAATTAATGATATATCTTTGGACCCTAGAGCTCCCACCGTAGATGTGATGATCGACGGTACACTTATAGATGGTGTACAAGTTGACAATGGGGCTAGTGTTAATCTAATGAACAAAGATACAATGGAAGAACTTGATATGAAAGGAATGGTTTCAACCTCTATTATATTACGGATGGCCGATCAAAGCCAAGTCGTACCTTTAGAGAAGTTGTATAATATAACAACTACTATTGGAGGTCTTGACTTTAAATTGAATTATATAGTTTTTAAGGTTACCGAATCCGTGCCCTCTTATCCTATTTTGTTAGGAAGACCTTGGCTTAAATTGTCTAAAGCTCGAGAAGATTGGGGAAAAGGAACCTTAACTATAGAAAAAGACAATAAAAAAGTAGTCCTACCAATGTTTCCTACTCAATATCATGGAGAGACACAAGAAGATGACACTGATGTCACTTCTCAAGACTCTTATGATTCGGGGACAGAAACAACAAATTTGATAAAAAAGGACATGCCTAAATTAATTCCTTTGGGAATGGGAGAATATGACACTCCGTTACATCAGATAGAGAAATCTGATGATGAAATAATAGCTTGGGAAAATTCGCCTATTTATAATGTTTCAATAATTGATTCTGGATCAAAATTGGAACCTTCGTATGAAACGGATTCCGAAGAATTAATTGATAATTTAATGAATTTGGAACTCCCCGAATTACCACCACCTAAAAGTACTTGTATAGAAATGAATTTGGGAACTTCCAAAATTCCACGATGTATTAAAGTTTATGATAAAATGTCTTTTCAAGAGTTTGATAATTGATATGATTTTTTTATGGGATGTAAAGACACATTTGCTTGGACATATAAGGATTTAAAGGGAATCCCTCCGGAAGTGTGTCAACATAAAATTATCTTAGAGCCTAATACAAAACCCGTAAGACAAAGACAATATCGTATGAATCCCAAATATTCTTTAATGGTTAAAGAAGAAATAGACAAATTGATAGAGTGTGGATTTATATATCCCGTCCCTCATAGTGAGTGGGTCTCACTTATTGTCGTAGTACCAAAGAAAAATGGAAAATTACGCATTTGTCAAGATTTCAGAAAGTTGAATAGTGCCACTAAAAAGGACTATTTTCCACTTCCGTTTACAGATGCCATTCTAGATGGGGTAGCTGGTCATGAATGCTATTCCTTCTTGGATGGGTTCTCGGGCTATAACCAAGTTGGAATAGCCCCGGAAGATCGCCCTTTAACCACATTCACAACCGATTGGGGGACATATGCTTATAAAGTGATGCCTTTTGGTTTGTGTAATGCACCGGCTACTTTTCAAAGAGCCATGACACATGCTTTCCAAGAGTATTTAAGGAAATTCATAGAAATATTTTTAGATGATTTTTGTGTTTTTAGTTCTAAAGCTAAACACCAAGAATGTCTAAAAAAGTGTTTTGAAAAATGCAAAATTAATGGTATTTCCATAAATGCACTTAAATCTGAATTTGTTTTACCATGTGGTAGGTTAGTAGGTCATATAGTATCCCAAGCACGAATTGCGGTAGATCCGGATAAAGTGGCCGCTATTTTAAAATATCCTACGCCGGTCCATATGACCGCTTTGAAGGGATTTTTGGGTGCAATTAATTACTATAGACGATTTATCTATATGTGTGCCCAAATAGCTGCTCCTTTAACCCATTTAACCAAACAAACTGATACATCGGGAGTTTGGACTCCTGAATGTAGTAAAGCATTTAATAAACTTAAAAAACGTTTAAGTACTGCCCCGGTATTAATTCCTCCTAATTGGGAAAAACCTTTTGAAGTTTATGTGGATGCGTCAAATTATGCCATTGGTAGCGTCTTGAGTCAGAAGAATGAAAAAGGACACGATCAACCTATTTACTTTGCAAGTAGGCAACTAAGTGCCGCGGAAAAAAATTATTCCGTTACCGAAAGGGAAGGGCTTGGAATGATCTTCTCCGTTCAAAAATATAGACACTATCTTTTGGGTTATAAATTTACCTTTCACGTTGACCATGATGCCTTGAAGTACATGGTTAACAAACCTCAATTGAGTGGACGAATAGCCCGTTGGGTATTACTACTTCAAGAATTTGATTTTGTTGTTAATGTAAGACCCGGAAAAAAACATGGGAATGCCGATTTTCTTTCACGAATGAGCATGGAAACCAATCCTACATCTATTGATGATAGTTTACCGGATGCTCATATTTTTTATGTAGATGTCATTCCTTCCGAATATGCGGATATAATACATTACCTTAACACCAACACATTTCCGTTAGAATATACGGATAAACAAAAACATAGATTAATTCATGAAGCACGACCTTATTCCATTATTTCTCATATGTTGTATAAACAAGGCAAAGATGGTATCTTGAGAAGGTGTGTTAATCCTAGTGAGGTACCCCTTATTCTTCAAGGGTGTCATGGTGATGCATGTGGGGGTCATTTTGCCGGTTTAGTAACCGCACAAAAGGTACTCCAATCTGGATATTGGTGGCCAACTTTGTTTTTTGATGCCGCCCAACATGCTAAAAAATGTGATCCTTGTCAAAGGGTGGGAAAACCTACTACCTCAAAAGCCATGCCTTTAAATCCAATATTAGCACAAGTACCCTTTGAAAAATGGGGCATAGATTTTGTGGGACCAATTAAACCCCCAAGTCGTAATGGTCAAAAACGATATATTTTAGTGGCCACCGATTATGTGACTAAATGGGCGGAAGCCTTAGCCACTAAAACCGATGATGCACATATTGTTGCTAAATTTATTTATGAGAATATAATTACACGTTTGGGTGCCCTAAAGAGCTTGTTAGTGATAGAGGTACACATTTTTTAAATGAGACAATTCAATTATTGACTACTAAATATCTCATTAAACATAGAAAATCTTCACCTTATCATCCTCGGGCTAATGGGCAAACCGAAAAAACCAATGGGATTTTGTGTAAAATTATAACTAAAACAGTTCAAGGTGCTAATGTTGATTGGGATGCTAGACTTTTTGATGCTTTATGGGCATACCGATGTGCTTATAAAGTTACCACTAAGTTTACACCTTTTCAACTTGTCTATGGTCAAGAGGCTATGTTACCCATTGAATTAGAGGTTCCTTCTTTAAGAGTGGCCATTGCCGAACGTATGGGTGATGTGGAATCTCTAAATCAACGAGTATTTATGCTTGAAAGATTAGATGAAATTAGAGCCCAAGCCTACTTGAACATGGTTGCTATTCAAAACCAACGAAAAACATATTATGATAGCAAATTGCAACCTAAACAATTAAAGGATAATGATTTAGTTTTGCTTTATGATAGTCGATTTCAAAAATTCCCTGGAAAATTTAAGATGCGTTGGTTTGGTCCTTATAAAATTTTAAAAGCATATCCAAATGGTTCGGTAGATTTACAAGATTTTGCCGGCAATGTGCATGCTACACGTTATAATGGCTACCGTCTCAAACATTACATAACTTGAGGGCAAGTTATTGGATTAGGAGAGGGCAGAGTAGCTAAATGGTGTAGAAAATTATGGTAATTTTTTGGAAATATTTTCAATATTTTTTGAATTTTTTTCAAAAAATTATATAAAACAACAAATTTAAATAAATTGAATAAACTAACATTTACAGAATTGGAAATTCTGAAATTATCAAAAATAAAAATAAAAATAAAAAATTTGAAAATTGAAAAATAAAATTTGAATGTACCATTAATCATAAGAAAAGAGCAGAGGGGTAGTGAGTGGAAAAGGGACGAGTGAACTTAACACCACTACTTTAGGCATTAATGGGAATTATTGATAGGACTGTTGGTAAAGGACTACTAGTCGAAACTGACGCCACAGATCCATCAAGACAAGACAACAAGAAGTCCAAAGTTAATCATTTCAGCATCAACCACTAAACTTGCAATCACGAAGTCACTAATGACAATTAGTCTCGGTGAGTATGCACTAGCACTATAGTCTTGAGAGAAGGTTGCACAGATTGCACAAATGACCAATTGTGAGCACAGCACAATACATTGTGTGTAAGTGAGATCTGAGACTAATCAGCTGAGTATATATGCCGAGAGAATTGGAAGGCAAAGTGGTAGAGATTTGTTGAGAGAGTGCTGGGAGCACTGGAAGCCTCGAGGAGATAATTGGTCGTTTGAGTGGAGAAACGACGGAGAAGAGAGAGACACTGTGGCAAATTGTCTTGAGGTATGACGATACCTCTGTTGTGGTCATTGCCGAGTGTGAATTGTTAGTTGCATGCAAAAGAAGGTTATTGGGGTAAGGTATGTTTTCCACATTGTGTTGACGAGTGATCTGAGGAGTCACGTTGATAGCAAGGTGTCAAGGTGTGTCACTGTTAGGGTTAGCCATTGCCGAGAGATTTGGTTAATTTGTCATCACTAAACCGAAGCAAGGTTGCTCATTTTTCTTTGATTCAGTACCAATTGTCGATAGAGTTGTTCTAATGCAGTCACTGGCCATGACTAAGTTGTACAATAGAAGTTGAAGGGAGTATTGAAGCAAGAAGAAGAAACGAGTGAGCTCAAGGTGAAGTAGACAAATCGTTGAGAGAAACAGGACTGATTCTCAGGTAAAAATACTATCATACGTTGTTATGAGAAGGAGTTGAGGATGTTAAGAATCAGATTATCAATTGTCTTAAAAAACTCAGCTCTTAATAGAACCCTTTACAGTCTGATTATCTTGCAAGAGTGGAAAAAACTAGGTATGAGAGAGGTTCATGACTGTCCTTGTTAAGAGAATTCAGGACAAGTAGTCAAGACCTTAAAAAATGAAAAACCTTTGAAAAGGATGGAAAAAAATATATAAAATGAAAAGAAAAAAGAGTTATGCTGTTGAAAATAAGCAGCTGTTATTCTACGGACGAATTGTATCATGGAAATAGTATACGAATGAAAAGATACAAGTTGTCAAAGTGGAAGGAACGAGAGTTAAAAACAGTGTACAAATAATCAAATGCGATGGTGATATCAACGAACTGATTACAAATTATACTCGTAAGCTGTTCAAGTATGACATATCCATGATGAACGAATTTCTGAAGACTAACAAAGAAGACGAGTCGTCAGAAAAGGAAAAAAGGAAAAAATTATGAAGAAAAAAAAAAAAAAAAAACTAATGTGGAATGTCAAACAGAGATGGCGGAAGAAATACCTCTGCGGTGTAAAACCATCCCCTTTTGAGAGCTACCACCTGGAGCAAGGATGGCGGTGGACAAGAATATGGTGAATCTGCAGAAGGCAGGTCTTTGGGACTACATTCAGAAGGATTGGCACGACTGCAAGAGTGGAGACTTACCAATTGTTCCAGAATTCGTAAGAGCTTCATGGTACGGGCAGTAATCTTCGGCCACAGTGGATGGAGTGAAGATACCATTCACCGAGGAAGCCATTGGTGAATTACTCACCGTGCCTTTTGAAGGACCAATCGTCGAGGCTAAACCTCTAACTATGGAGGAGTTGGCGTTGCTACTTGGTCCCGAGAGAGCAAGACCGAAGGGAGATAGCTGGTACATTGGTAGTATCAGAGGTCCGATTGGTCAGTGGTTGGAGTACATCAACCAGCGATTCTTTCTCGACTTGCAGAAAGCGATGAAGGATCAGGAGCTTGCCATGACGTTTAGAGCATGGCAAGGAAAGGAGTACAATTGGGCTGGAGTTCTCATGAAGGCCATGAGAAGGGAGCTGTTCGTCAAGAGCATACGCAACCCGATGAGCTTGCTGCAAGCAGGATACCTGAGTGTTCTTTGCGAAGAATACCATGTGGCTCCGGGATTTACGGGACAACATCCGCAAGTACCAGTAGTCCAAGACGTAGGTACGAGCGACACTAAGGAAATGGTTCAAGTGGTAGAAATATCGCCCAGACCATTAGTCGCTAAGGCAGGACCAGCGGTGGGCAGCCCAAGAGTCGAGCTTTTGAAGGCCAAGGAAGAAGATCACGACAATTCGTCTTCACCTCATTCAAGTATTCAGCAGGGCGAAGCTAGCAGCAGAATGAAGAAACGCCCAAGGCATCAGCTGGTGGATTTGGAAGAGGAGGAGGTCGACGTGATTTCTGAGCCTGAGGAGGAAGACTACACTTTGTCGGGAGCAGAGGAGGATGAGCTCCTCGGAAGAAGGTTGGAGATTCTCAATGGGAAGATCCAACAAAAGGACCAAGAACTTGCACGACTCACTTTGGAGTTGGCGCAGGCTCAAGAGACGAGTGGTCAGAACGAAGAAAGGGCAAGGTCTTTGACAATTCAGCTCAAGGATCAGGAACGAGCGCATGTGGCCGTCATTACCATTTCCAGAGCTCAAGTGGAGCACCTCACGCTACAAGGTACGAATCATCAGAAGACTATTAGTATTTTGCAAGCGGAGCGTGATCAAGCGAGGGCTGAGGCAAGCACAGAAGACATGCATTTCAAGGCCAACTCTTATGACGAGTTGCAAAAGGAGTTTGTACGTCAGGAGCGAGAGTTTACCAGAGTGACGGCACTGCTGCAAGATACCAAGGATGCGGCAACCATACACCTGAAGGATAAGACTCAAATGGAGAAGCAAATTCAAGAGTTGCAGCTTCGTTTGACAAATAGTCCAGGTGTACCAAGGTTGGCAGTAAGCGATAAGGGCGGAAGCAGCAGCTATCAACCTATGGAGATGGACGTCATGAAAGAAGACCTTCGAGAACTGGCGGCATGCAATGACGACTTGTATATCCAAGTCGACATGATGAAGGCCCAGATTGCACAACTCCATGAGAGATTATGGAAGTTGGATGCAAAGAACCCCCCTTCCCACTCTCTATACCGAACTTATGAATTGCAGTGCAACCTCTTTCTCGTGATGGTGGAGATGGAGCGAGGAGCCACCTTGACTCCCACAAAATTTGAAGAGGTATGGGAAGCTGCAGTGAAGATGGGAAGACCAAATCTGATGGCTGAGGTGATAGCTTGTCGTGACATGTTAGTAGAAGACATCAAGCAGGTACTAATAGTCATGGGCGATGTGGGAGCCCGAGCACTCCTTTACTATCTGGACCTGGAGCTTCAGATTGAGAGGAAGAGGCAGTTGGACCATGCCATGGAGGATACACGCCATATTGATATGGCGGTGTATCAAAATATGTTGAAGCAGATCCGCACCAAGGACGTACAACCTGAAGATTACGAGACTTGGCTCGCAGGAGTTGAAGGACTATTGGTCAAAATCAAGGATCCGCAGTTGTTGCGCAGCTCTTTGGGATGTGTGCTGGAGCGCGAGAGCTGGGCGAAAAGGGGCGAATTATCTGCCAATCACTATGTTTATACGGTAGATAAGGCGGTAAATCAGTTGCAGCAGACGGCTCAATCCCTGAGGACGAATAGTCTTCCACGACTGATGCTGCAGAGTGCAACAACATTCCACTATGCACCAAGAGTATATCAATCGATGGTGGCGCATGGACTAATTGTCGACCTCCCAAAGGCGGGATCAGTGCTCAAGGTACGATACCTTGGACACATGAATGAGTTATTCGATACGCCGGAGGCAAGGACAGAGTACATTGCGAGCTGGAAGGCCTTAGAGTGGATTTTGGAGGACTATGGTCTTTCGACTACCAACACCATCTCTGCAGACATTGCGTATCGCGAGGTTTCCAAGGATTGGGACCCTAAGTTGCTCCCTGCAACAGTACACATGGACCCTCGGTTTTGCAACTGTCCAAGGCGTTGCAAGTGGGATCCAGAGGCAACGATTGACTCCGTCGAGTACAACTGGCCTACTATCGGTGGCAGCTTCAAGAGCTGGCAAGAATGTGCCCATTCGTACCAGGTATTCCACGAGTTACACAAGGGTCATCAGGATCCTGTCTGCTTCAGAGCAGCCTATTTCTGTGGAGTTCTAGCGAGATGGTGCACTCAGTTCAAACTGCGGGTGGATGTCAACACGTATGATCCAGCACGACCGGAGTTCCTTCTGTTACTCAAGCTGCAGTATCGCGGGGCGAGGTGGAAACGAGTAGTCGAGGTGATGTCCATCACTCATTTCATTTCAGGTGTACACCTGAGTCTTATCAATGAGATGGGCGCGACAAGGAAGAATCCCTTTGCACGGTGCCTGAGGTATCAAGCAACAAATAATCCAGCACTAGTGCAAGAGGACGAGGACATACGCAAGGCGGTCAACAAGCAGCAGATTGAGGACGCTCGGCGCGAAACGCAACAACAAGATGCACGACGCAATCTCAATCAGCAGCGTTAGGGTTACAATTTGTCAAGCAAGGCGGCGCAGACAACAATAACCAAGAAGACAAGTTGTAAGTGAACCTAGACAGAACCCTAGTTCAGATTTTGACAAGGGCGTCAAAAAGCTTAGGAGAGGACTATGTAGTGCAGAAATTTTACTTTTTGAACACTATTAGTCTTTACAGTGTGAATAGGGATCATAAGTAGCACTAGTTTACAAATAGTATGAAACAGTGTGAACCTTTACCCTAATTTTTCGGAATAGTGTAAAAAAGACTAATAGGCGGTTAAGTAAGTTAGTAAAAGTAGTTATCAGTAGGAAGTTATCAGGAGTAAGTTAGACGAGTAGTTATGGAAGTTGAGAGAGAAGATCATTGGTCTAGGTCCATAAACCAATAGTCACGAGAGGGATATAAAGAAACTGAATCCAACTTTGGATACACCACATTTTTCTCACTTTGAATGTGTGTCCTAGGCTGTTGATTGTAACTCTCAAAATTTTCATGGAATACAAGCCTAGTTTTATGAATTCTAAACTGTTGGTGTAATTTCTGCATTACCAGTGGTCTACATTATATCAGAGTTGTAGATTGGAGGTTAGAGGATGACGAAGTCAGAATCCTTGGGATTTTGATGGCGGATTGCAGAAGACCAGTAGTCGTTGATTGAGTCTATTTTCACAAAACGTTGATTTGTGATAATGGTGCACAATTAATGGCTCAAGAATAAACGAGTGTATCTTGGATACAATTAATCTATGCTGCAGTCCATTCTCAATCACCACTTTGAGATTGTTGTAATATACAATTCGTCTTGACTACTACCAGTATCTATAACTAAATTGAATATCATAAATGGAGAAGCTGTGAAGCACAGTAGTAATCGAGTCCTTTTATTATATTACCATTTGTCAAATCCTTTCCGATGGTAAACGCCGAGTGATGTGACGAATTATAAAAAACCATAAAGTGATAATTACAAATAGTCTTGTATGACTGTTGTAACTCCCCTAAGTCTAAACTGAGATGAATGGATAGCGGGTGAGGTAAAATGCGTACAATTATACTATTTGTCTGATAGAATTGCCGAGTGAAATTACGTCCATAATGTGTGAAATAAGGATTGATCACCCTTAGTCATTAAATTATAAGACAATAGTAATTTTTCCAAAAACAATTTATGTCATTGTAGTATGAATTGAAGCATTAAAGATCATGTGGGTGAAGCATGACAAATAGTGAAGGTAAATTGAGAAGAAAAGAATTGCTAAAAGAGAGAGCAATGGAGAAGTAAGACTAAAGAGCCAAGAGTGGGCCGAGAGAGTCTTGAGAATGACCATGTTGTCATAAGTTGGGCTAGATGCCTTTTATATTAAAGTTTGACCAAGTGGCCATTAAGTCAAGCTAAAGAAAAAGATATTGTTTGTATGTGTCATGAGATTGACGACATAAAACAAGACCATTTGCCATAAGTAAGTATTAGTGAGAGGACACATAGATTTGATAGCAAAGGGTTATCAATAACAACAATTATACCGAGAGTGAGATATAATTGTTGTCCGGTGTTTCTTTGAATGGAAAGTTTTACAGGTATGATGAAATGATTAACTTAAGGCGGACCAGTGGAGCGAAAGTGGGAAGCTAGGATAGAATTCCGAACCCATAAGCTCTTGGCAAAATAAAATAGCTAGCATAGTTGTCAATTCTAATAAAAAGGAATTAGCAATTAGAGTTGGCAATAAAATTGGTTATGATGCATTGATTATGAACAAGACAAATTGTATCACTCACTAAAACACTTAAAGACTATTTGTGTCCTTTAGTGAGAGGATCCCACACAATCACAAATGCATGTTTAACCACTAATTGACTGTAAGAGTGTAGAGTGCACTCACGGGAAAAGCACAAGGGTTAATTAACACACCTATAATAGATAATTTGTTATCGTAAGCAATTTGTTAAACAAAAGACATTCCTATCTAACATGTGACCTTAGTTATTCAAACGATAGACTGAATTAAGCCTCCATAAGACCCCCCACTAGGAAATTACCTTGGATTTATTTATATTTACAAGACAAATTTCCCCCTACAAGGGGGGGGTATCGTTGCAATTCTTCGTAGCAAAGACTCACGATTCGCTATGGTTATTCCATCTAGGTATTGGTATCAGGCTTTTTCCTATCGTAGGGGAGAACTCCGGTTTGACCGGAATCCAGTTTAGCACGGTTTCTTCCGTAAACTAGAGATTACCAGGAACACCTCTGCAGTTCATCTCTTCCCCTCCTGGCTACTTCCGGACCCTGGAGACTACCAGGAACACCTCCGCAATAGTTCTCTCCAGCTCTCCCGGGCGATCTCCTGACACTGCCCTCGATAATTTCCCCCTCCGGCAAAACAAGTGAATTATCCTATTCCGGAAGAATTACTCACACAACCATACCCTCAAGAATGCATCCGTCACTCACAGGAACTACACGTCACAACAAAACACAAGGTAGCAAATCTAGTGAAAAAATGGTAACGTATATTTCCCAGTGAAATGAACAAGATCAAGGTTTTTCCCAAAACCCTTCCTACTAAGTACTCTAAGAATTCTCTTAATTCAGATTTCCTTCTACCTACTCCTACAGAAAATCCGCGAGATCTTATTTGAAAGATCCGAGAAATCCAGAAAAGCCCTAGATCGGATCTCAGATCCTAAAATCTCGGAACGGTTCCGGCCTCCGGAATTCCTTCACTAAAAAAAAATGGCTATTGACTCCGGTAGCAGCCGGGTGCACTTGGGGCCCCATCGTTAGTCGCTGCTGATCCGGACTCTAATCCTGAGACAAAAAAAAGAAAAAGAAACTTACAACCTAATTAACCCTAAGTGGGAGCACCGGGACCTAGATTTCTCCCACTCCGGCGGGAGGGGGAAATCTCCACCGGAACGCGCGACTTGCCCTTCGCCTTTTTCGACGTTGCAGGCGAAAGGTCGGTCTTCCGGGTCGATGGCCCTGCTGTTGGAGGAGCAGCCTCCACCAGAGTACTGGCGACCAGAGGTGGAGGAGGCTGTTCCAGTGATCCTTCTGGAATCGGGGGTGCTGGTGTGTCCGTTGCGAAAGCTGACTTGGTCTCTTGGACCAGGTCTCTGTAACTTCCGGAGGGACTCCTTGGTCCGGACGCCAACCTCCGGGAGACGGACCTTGGTGGAACAGGGATACCGCCTTCCGCCGGAGGATCTGGCAGACGCATTGTAAGCCCAAAAATAGACCCCCTAAGAGAATCAATTTTTAAACCCACAAGGTCCTATTGTTATACCACTTAAACCATTCCTTATGCTTAACTGTAAATTTTACTTTTACTGGATATGGATCTTTGGCATATCCATTTATATATCTAGGATTTAATGATACTATTATCTTAACCCAGTTAAGTGAACTCGATTGACCCTTCCTTGGAATTTAAACACTTAACTCTGGATAAATTAATTAGGTATAAGTAATTATTCAGTTATTTATTATCTAATTATTACGGTTATCATTCATTATGATTATTATTATTATTATTATTATTTATTTCTTTTATTCTTTTTTTTTTAATTTTGTTTTTATTGTTTTATTTAGTTTTTCCGAGTTTAGGTCGGCTGATCCAGATCCTGTTTAGTGGCAGCAACTTCAGCAGCACTTATCTTTTGATTCGGGACTCCGAATCCAAAAAAATTTCCTCTCAAAATGATCAGCAACTCATTCCCAACTTGAATAGACCACTTGATACATGATTCAAGTCTAACACCGGCCTCAATCAGCAGTCGCAGCAGACAGTCCCTGTGAGTTCCAGTTGTTTTTTTTTCCTTTAAACTAGCTTAACTTCCTAGGGTTAACTCCGAATCCAGCGTTTTCAACCTCTAGTCTCATTAATTTTTCGTGTTCTTGACTATGGAATCGTTTAGAACATCCAACCGGACCTTGAAGACTGCCTCATACAAGCGGCAGCGGTGACCCACAATCACAACAAGCATTCACAACTTCCTCATGAGTCCGCACATCATTCAAGTGGAGACGCCATTCATCAATTTCCCAATGGTTCCAACAAGCACCAACCTTACAAGCATTCAGCTAGACTATTTAGCAAAATTTTGGCTCAACTTACATGAGCCAGCCACCCTTAGTTAAGTCTGCTTCAGCATTCTTGCATCAGCCGGCGAGCAATCACCACTAAGTTCCGAACCCTAATGGCCACAAAATTCCTCCAGCGCTTCTACGCAGGTTTAGAGATCTCAAAAACTCAGTCAATATAGAAGAAGAACTACTACGACAGCATGTATGTGGGAATTTAGAAGAAAAAAAAAAAAAAAAAAAAAAAAATAGCTTCACACAGGAAATACTCCCTGGTCTGAACGCTGCAGTCCCAATCGCGTACACCTTCGCGCAGCTCCTCTCGACGATCGCACCTCACTTCCAGCTCAAGCGCACCTGGATCTTCCAGCTCGCCTCTCGCTCACCACAGAGTCCACACACCGCATGTCCCCCCGAAATCGCACACACAGACGCCGCCTCTTGGCACCGGCACTTCTCCACCGGAGCCTCTCCTTGCGCCCACAGGTGCGCGCCCACCAACATCAGCTCCCCTGCTCGTGCAACCAGTATACACACCACTGCGCGTGTCTATAGACACGCGCGATTTCCGATGGCCTCCTCCTGCTCACAGAGGCCCTCCTCTTCCTCGGTCGGTCATAGACGCCTCCTCGCGCACTCCTCCAGGCCCCGGCACCCTTCCACAGGCTCTCACCGAGCTCCCAACTCCGGCACTCCAGCTCGCGCACACAGAGGTGCACCACACAAAAAAAAAATGAACAGGCTCTCACCGAGCTCCCAACTCCGGCACTCCTCCAGACAGGTACCTCCTTCTCCACTGCAGCTTCCTCGCGCCTGGACACACGCGCGCTAAAAAAAAAACGAAGACGAGTCGCGCAGCCTGGATCCTCTAGCTCGCACCCTCTCTCACACTCTCGGCGCACTCAGGCGCGAGCACGAAAAAAAAACACAACACCAAAAAAAAAAAAAAAAAACCCCCGAGAGCTCCAGCTCTCCTCGCCAAAAAAAAAAGTCTTCCAAAAAAAAGAAACACCGAGTCCGCAGCTCTCCCTTGCTCGCCGGAGCTCCTTGGTCGCACACACACAAAAAAAACGCCCCCGAAAAACCAGAGAGCTCCAGCTCTCTCGCCAGCGACTCAGCCTGGCTCGTTTCTCTTTTTTTTTTTTTTTTTCTTTTTCTTTCGGTCTTTCTCGTTTTTCTTCCCCGACAAGACTGGCTTAGTTTAAATGAGTCAGCCCATGACCTCTCACAGAAGTGCATGATTGGCTACTTACAGCCGTTTTTGCATGTTTTTAGTTTATTACTAGCATTAACTCGCCGCTTTGCTCCTGACCAGCCTCCCTAAAATTAGTTCCATGGTGGCAAGAATTGTCATGTGGCATGTGCATGGGGAAGCACACCCAACCACCTTCTTTTCTTTTCTTCCTCTCTTTTTTTTCTTTTCCTTTTGATCTTTTAAAGACTATTACACTAGATCTACTACTATCTACTGATGATTTGCAATTTACTTATAACTTCAAAAACTAACCACACAGCTGGACTCCCAGCACCCTAATTAGTCTACCTATATTTTCCTAGCATTTTTGGAGTTCCTTAAGTATTTTTCCCGAGTGGTCAAACCGTCGATCAACTAGTCAACCCTTAGAATAAAATAGCAATTCAACTCGGAAAATTCTAGAAATTTTACCACTACTTCTACCTGCTAGGAGACACTCTTCCAATTTTTTCCCATATTTTTTTACCCATTTCTCAATTTTTGGTCATTTTCCAAGGACTTCCTTCCCATTTTTTATCTTTCTCTTCATGTCCATTCCACTTCCACTACATTTTTAAGTATATTAGTAGGGAGGAGGAAAAAATAGGGAACTTAGTGTCCCATCATGGCACTAGGCCTATTAATCTAGGACTTTGACTCTAATAGGTGGATTGACCACCAATTTAGCTAAAATTTGGTTAATACTATCAAGAAAACTCGAAAAAATGAAGAAAAAAGAGTGAGGGCCCACTTTGGCCACTCACACGCATGTTGGGTGGCGAAAGGAGATCCGGAAGGGTCTTCAGGATCTCACTCGTACTTGGGTTGGGAAGCACGATGCCTTTGCTAGCGTCTGGGGTGACGGAGTGTCCAGCGACTCCGGGTTTGCTGACGTGCCCGGAGCTGGAGTGGAGTTGGCCGGAGGTCCCAGAGAGGCTGTGGTCCGTGTTGGTGTCGTGGTCCTGTCTGGTCCAGGTGCTGCTGGGTCTTCCGGGGGCTCTATGCTGACGTTGTCCACCAACATCTTCATCTGGTCCCAAGTCCAGCCCATTTTCTCCACTTGGTCTAGGAGAAACCGGATGATGTTGGCCCTGGTGACCTTCTCAACCAGTTCGATGAAGGGCCGGCTCCGGTTGTCCACGTCGACTGGAATTTGCAAGGCCGCCTGAACCTCCGTTAGGGCCGCTGCGGAGGCAAGGGCTTTCGCCTCGGCTTCCTTCTAGGCCGTCACCGCCAGGGCTGCTTCGGCGAGGTACCGCTTCATTTTCTTTTCCATGTCCGTACTGGCCTTGTACATGGAGGAGAGTTGGGTATGCAGCGCCTTCGCATCCGTCTCCCGGTTCCGGAGCTCCTCCACCTTGGTGATGGCGTCCTCCAGCCGGTCGACGCCCAGACTCCGGAACATTTGTTCCACGCTGGTGGTGATGATGTAGTTGGTCTCTTTAAGGAGACCAACCCTCCAACCAATATCCCGGGTAAACTCATCCATCAGTTTGAGTTGACCCTTGGAATCGCCCTTGTCGACCTTTCTCCTCTTCCGGCTGGTCCCCTCCGACGGTCCGGACTCGTCTTCTCCGGATGATGCCGAGGAGCTGCGTATTTCCGGACTCTCCGCCTCGGGCTCCTTCCCCCGAGGTCTCTTGGAAGCCTTCCGGCCTTCCGGAGTTCCCGTGGTTGCTGCTTCCGACATCGTCTCCTTCTCTCCGGACTCCTCTTCCTCCGACTCATCCTCTCCATACCTCTGGAAGTTGAGCACCTCATCGTAGTGCCGGATTTCTGCCGGGGTGAGTTGCTGGTGGTGCGTATAAAGGTGCACCACGTACGAGGCCAGCGGTGTTGCCAATTTCTTCACCTTCTGGAGATTGGCGACCAACCGGTTGATTAGGTCGGTCATCAATGTTCCCTAGTCGACGACGATCTTTCCCCGGAGTGCTCCGAGGAAAGTGCAGGCCCACTTCGCCACCACCCGTTTTGGCTTTTCCGGATGGAATATAGGATTTAAAAACCCTAGCACAAGCAGGGCATCATGGTGCCAAAGGTCTTGGAGGTTGTAGCCATCCTTCGGGTCTGTTGGTCCTTTGAACTCCTTCAGCAAGAACTCGTCCCGCCGTTCTACCACCTTGGTGCGGCCAGCCCGGAAATCGTAGGCCTGAGCCAACTCCGGGACTCCCCAGATTTCCGGATGGGCTCTCATTAGCCCCTTGTACTTTTCGTCCGGCGTCCCGACAAGCTCCCGGATGTAGACCTCATCTCTGATTCCCCACGGAACCTCGAGCAAACCTTCACAACCTATATACTTCAAGTTGTTCTTCAGCATATCGAGTTCCTCCGGGTCTTCTGGGATTTCCGGTAGAACGCGGGTTAAGGGGGGCAGTGCAACTGCCGGCTCCTTGTCTCTCCGGCCGCGCTCGTCTCTGTCCGTTATCTTCTTCTTCGCCATCGGCACAGACTTCATGGAATCAGACTATCACCTCACTATCTCTCAAGGTTGTCCCTCCACGCACTGTCCTCACAAAAGCCCTCCCTAACGGGCACACGTCCGTTGTAACTGTCTGATTCTCCAAACCCTAACGGCAAGCGGTTCGGAAAATCGTAAGAGCGAGAGGAAAAGAAAGAACAAGCCGGGGCACGGGAAGACAAATTGAGAAGAAAGAGTATCCCTCCAAACCTCAACCTTAAGTAGTCTGGCCGTTAGTACGGCATCATGATGGCGGTTGATGGGGACAGTTCCGGCTGACGGTTCCGGATAACTGACTGCCCCGGAATCCCGGTAACTGCTCCGGTTCCGCTTCTAACATCTTTAGGCTTAATTAGGGTTGGCAGTCAGGTTGATCCAACCTTATTCCTACCTGAAGACTATGGGTTGTGTCCTGGCACAATCTATCATAATTAATTATTAAGTTTTTGTGTTTTGGCCGGAACTTAGGGTTAACTTCCGGCACCATGTGGGAACGGAATCCCACAACCATTAAACTAAACTACATCCCCACAAGGCTAACTAACGGATTCTACATCATTTTTTAGACAAGGCAGTAAAAACTATTCCTCGACAAGGCTAACTAACGGATTCTTCATCAACTCACCAAACCAACATACGACTACCTCCACCACTAATACTATCCTAAATGTTAACTTTGACCACTACACCATCCAACTACCTATTGGAGCTAACAAGCTGATCACCAGAACACCCTCCAATCCAATAAATCAAATAAAAATGATCCTCAACCCCGTCCCCAAACGCAACCTCACACAAATTTAGAACTAAATTCATTGGAGAAAACTCACACACAATAGATAACCTAACCAACATACTATAGAACACAGAATAGCTATCACAAATACAATGGCACACCGCATGCAACACACTTGATTCACTAATCTCAAACATATCTAACAACATTGGAGATACATGCTCTACACCTCCCATTCCAAAATCACCACAAGACTGTCCAATAAGGAGGTTTCCTACCCAGAAAATTAGTCCAACTATGGAAAAAACACCTATCTACATACCATCTTATTAGCAAGCCATATACATTATCAACAACAACCACAGCTGGAGAAATTACCCCATAATAAGTGAACTCTAGAGCTATCCACACGATCAAATTCCACCACCACCACCCAACAACTCATCACATGAGAATTGGCTTCAAAAGATTGCAATACTAGTAAGAAATGCAAACCATCTAGCTAGAAAAAATAACCACCAAATATTCAAATGAATGTATTAAAGAAGCCATATCAAAATACAAAAAATTATACAAAGAAATTCCAAAATAAATAAATAAATAAACAAGTCTTTCAAGATAACGCATCATCAATCCCCTGAATTGCATCAGAGAGAGACATAACAACCTACTCACTAACCCCGAAAACATTGCATATGAGATTTTTATCCAACAATCTATAAGCAACCATCCTACAGTGGACCAAGCTATTTTGCGAGCCCAATTTTGCAAGCTGCGAGCTGCAAGCCTACGGTTGCGAGCCATGCAGGCAAATATGTTGTTCTGAATTTTAAAAAGGCAAGAAGAAGTGAAAGTTTAATGGGTTTTTTTTGGTAACAATTGTTGAAACCAATAAATTTATGGACCTATTACCGTGGAGTACAGTGTACAAATTGTACGCAACGGGTTGTAAAATTGACAATTTGGCTTAAATTTTTTTTTGAATGGGCCTATGGCCGACGGCCGTGGATCTATTGTTCAACAATGAAGCGCAGATAGGATACCCAAGGATGTAAAGCTCTGGAGCGGTTTAGGGTAGAAAAAATGATAGTGCAAGAGGTAGGGTTTAGGGTCGTCGACTCGTCGTAGTTTGTTTTTAGAGGAGGTTTAGAAAGTTGTAATTAGATGTACAGATAGTAAGGGTAAAAACAAGAGCTTCATAGTCCTGTAGAGCCACAACGACAGTTTAGGGTTAGACAGTCATGGAAAACGAAAGATATAGGCTTAGACTAAACGGTGTCAGGGTCTCATGGGAGTCCAGTAGGAAGTGGTTCATTCAAGAGATTGACATTTCAATTTGGTTTAGGATAATAGCCAGCAAATCCAGTTCTTTTGAGAGATATAGGGAGTTTTAAAAGGTAAGGGTGAGCTTGGAATAGGATAAACAGAGACTCAGGAGGGTCAATGGAAGGGTGACAGATGAAACAAGGTTTAGATCTTAGGGTCAAGGTTTAGGGACAAGATGTACAAACTGTGGAGGTGCCCTTTTAGTCTCACCGCCTTTCAAATAGAAGGGGTGACTCAGTACAAGATCAAAGAAGTACGAATGGCAGCTATGCACCGTAGTATTTAAGGAGCACAATCTGAACAATTTGTTTTATCTCATTCCAGCTGAAACTAGGTGTGTGAATAAACAGATCTACCTCCGGGTCTAAACCACACACAATGTTAAAGATGTAATAGAGGTGCTTACAGTAAGTCTAGGAACCGCGTTTGCCGAGTGATTTCTTGGACATCTCTGTAAAAGATAGGCAATCGCAGCTTGGAAACTGGCCAATTGTTATGAAATATCGGGAAATTGTGGAAATGTTTCAAGATTTCAAAGTCACAATGCAACCCAACGCTGGAGGCGGAACCATCAGAATCAAGCAAATTTTTTCCCATTATAGAAAGAGCTGAGGCGCAGCTGTTATGATGTCGAGTAGTAGGAGCAGCGTCGTTTCTTCGAATGTTCTTCCCGTACTGCTTGGTTGGATGCTCTGTAGGGTTTGGAGGCGCAACATAATCTTTCAGGTTCACAAAGACACCTTCACCAAAAGCTTGCGAGGAGACAAAACCTCACGCTTAGCGAGACAAAACCCTGCATTTTCCAAGGCAAGTATCTCCGTTTTGCTCAGGTTAGTGCCCATCTGAACTGGCCAGAACGTCGGGGGGGGCATACATTGAACCCACTTGCATCTTGTGCCCATAACACAACATTGAATGTCGTTGCTACAGAAGAAGAACCGATGTCTCTCCAACCTCGTATTCCTGAAATTGTCCATCAGACCACTGTATGTAGGGGCAGCTGTCGCTCGGTTGTTCTGCACAATCGTGGCCAAACACTTTTTTCTCGTACCGGCTTGTAGAGCGAAACATTTTCTAGCAGATGTCTTGGGAAGTTTGGCAATGTGCCATTCATTCTCATCACATACTGTCTCCTGCACAGCTTTGACATGTCGAGCCCGGGATGATGTTAGCGGAGATGAAAGACGTACTTGAGGAGCTTCCGGAGATCGATTTACAGACACCAGAGGATCTTCTGCTGTGAGGTCGACAATCATTTGATCAAGGCGACGTGCCTTATCCCTAGGGCGGGAGACGCTAATCTTTCAGGGCGATGTGAATCAAATTCAGATCTAGGAAGAAGGTCAGTTTTTCTCTTTAAGGATACAAACTCCTCTTCTCCTTCAAGGTGAAGAGTGAGGATATAGAATTCGTCCGCACCAGGCATGTTCGCAAGGGCTGAATGAAGGACCTTGGCATTTCCTGAACGTTGGGTAGTGCGGTGGGCAGTACGGAGCCGCAATTCTTCCTTTCGTGGACTCGCACCTGGCTTCTCACCCTTCATGAATTGGTAGTACGCAACAACCTGCATGAAAGCACGAACCATGTTGTCAGCTGAAGCAACATACAAATCATTGCCTCTTTTTCCCGACTGTTGCAACCACTTATTATGAACGGATTCAGCCAAATTACAGGATGGCATCTCGGATAGTTCAGCTTCATTGAGATTCTACAGAAAATAAGATCAAGTATTATTAGATTGAATCGCAAGAATAGAAGGGCACATGATACAAGAGCAGGACGCTACTGGAAAAGGTGATTACGTGAAGAATGGATTACTCGCAGCAGTGCCGAACACGACAATCTTCATGGGCGTTTTTGTTAGATTTATTGACAAAGAAATGAACTGAGACACCTCATAGGTATTGCCGATGTCGGCAAAGGAAAAACTTATCCCGTCACAAACAAGCCAAGATTAATGTGACGTCGGGCAGGGTTGGAGGCATAGCCGACTTCGGCAGTATTCAAGAAATGAAATTGAACTTCAGATATTTGAAGTATTTTAAGAGTGCAAAACATGTATCATGTATGAGGATGACAGATGACAGAAATAGATGCAATGTAGAGAAAGAGTTACAGATAAACTTACGAGCTCCATGAATCCTCCCTACTACCGATATCGGAAATGCCAAAAAGCTAGCCAGAGCTCCAGTCGTGCAAGAGCTTCATCAGTTGCCGCTCCGGAGGACAACCACCAGGCCCTTATTGCCAAGTACCTGCACTCTGCCACCTCCAAAGAAATTGAATTCTTGTATTGCTTACAAAGCTTTCGGTGCTAATCCTGAAAGTCAGTTCGAATATCTGCCTTCGTATGCTTTTTTAGAGACTGAGCCCAATGAAAAAGACAGGTTGTTTCTCGGGACTCCATGGGAACGCTTGGGTCGCCGCTACCGTATATTATTCGAACATCATTCCAGTTAGCCTGAGCGTTATCAGCCATGAATCCTTTGAAATTTGGATCGGGCAAGTCGTGCCTGCTGTTGACAGCGTTAAGATTGCGCCAGAACACTTGCTGGGCTGCAATGTCTTTAGAGTGCATATCGCAGACTGCTATAGTCATGACTTTATAGTAAGTGAAGTCGTAAACATGGCAAGCCATTGTGGTCCCTGATTTCACGCGTTTGACATGGTCGAACATCATCCAGGAATCCTGCAAATCACCCCCGGGTTGCATTCGCTTAACTAAGTCAACTCCACTTCCCGGACCCAATTCAGCCATTTTGAAGATGAAGACTTTATCAGAGTCCGTCCCTTGGCCTGGGAAACAATTCTCCTCGATGAAGGCCCAGTTGCTGGAACCTCTAAGTTTGGTGATGCTATCCATGACACCAAAACGGCGAAGGTATCGGAACGTTGTAACCTCATTCCAAATGCTAGGTGAAGACATCTCTTTAAACTTGTCCAAGACGGGGACAAGTTCTTCAAATGCCAGAGTCTTCTGTGGAACACCATCTGGGCATAGCAGTAGCTCCCCAAGGTACTCCTTGCTAGCCTCTAGAACAATAGAAGAATTTGTTGCAGCCGGAGTTCGCTCCACTTGGTCGCTAATGAGGTAACAAAGCTTTGCTGACGAGTCTCGGTAGTTTCCTTTCTTCACAGCGTGATAGTGTGAACCCAAATGGATGCAAGCACGAGTCATATGGCTTTCGCCAAGAACATAGTATATCTTTGGTAGGCAACATCCAGAACAAGTGGGCGGAACTTGACACACAGCACAAACAACAGTGGAATTATAAGGTGGGTCACGACCAGGAACAAATGGAGATGCAGAATTGCCCTCCCACTCAGTTTCATTCCCGGATGACATCCTCTTTGGACGCTTAAGATAATCACACGATTCATTGGCACACTTGAGGTCGCCTAGACAGGAAGACATTCGAAAGGTGAGATTAAACTCGGATTTGATATGTGTAGTGGCAGTTCGAGTCCAAGCGTGACCATCATCCCGCTTGTCCATTCCTTGGAGATGACCTGCCTTTGTGGATGGAGGGTACTTTCTTAATGGCGGAAGTTTGAAGATAACATCTCCATCGAACTCGGGACGAAGAAAATCAACCTTTCGAACATGAATGGACTTGTAATCAAGCTTTGACTGTATAGAATTTGAACCTCGACGGATGCTAAGAAGACAAAGGCAATGCCCAATACTATCTTTAGGGGGGAGAAGGGGTCTGCAATTGCTACGACGATCACTCAGAGGGGAATTGGACTCAGGAAAACTGACGACAACCTTCGGTCGAGGAACTCTCGGTAGGGAACTTGTTGGGATGCAGTCGCTGTCTGAGTCGTCACTGAGAAGGACAACGGTTTCATCTAGCGGCTCAAGTTTGACCTTCCGAAGAAGAGGAATAACATCTTTTGTAGTTGAACAATGACCAGGGGTTAGATTGGATAATGAAATGTCAGTGGGATGAAAGTCAGCTAGGGTTACTCACTTTTGGGCAAAAAAAATATACCTCCAAGTATATTTTTCCGCAGCCCTTTGTAAACCAGCCCGATGAATGAGAACCGTCCATTTTGTGTACCTCAGGTAATCGTGGCCGTTGAGTAGATCTTAGATGGGAGTTAATGGTCAACAACGGCGCATTGAATTGAACGTGTGGCGGGAAGACGCGTGGCGTGGCAATTAATCGATTTGTGCGAAATTCGAGGGGGATCTGGCTGGCCTGTTCCTGCTTCGGATCTCTCATTCTTCGTGTGTGCAGCTGTGGATGTGTGCTCGGCAAAGAGGGTTTAGGGTGTTGCGAGATTTGGCGACCATGTCTGGAGTTCGCATGTGCGCTATAGGGTGTTGCGTCGTTGTAGGCGTTGGCGAGGCGGTTGTGCAATCGCGGAAGAGAGGTGGACGCCCCCAAGCCTAGCGACACATTACCGCTGCAGATTTGGAGATGAAGTCAGGGTGCGCGTCAAGGCTCTCGATTTCAGCTCCGCAGCAGCGGAGCGTGTCCTAGATGAGCGTTTCGGGTATCACTGTAAGTATCACCTCTCCACGAATTTACAAGCTTCCAGCTTTCATTGTAAGAGCCTCGTGTTTAGGTTGCGGACTGTTGGCCGGAGGTATCGCGCTAATTATCTCGGCTTAGGGTTTGCAGTAGAAGGCTAGAAGATGTAAGATCTAGACTCGCAAATGAATCAATTCCTGTGGGCGCAGTTTGTAGAGCAGTGGTGGAGCTGACGTTGGTGTGCCAAATTGCGCAGAGGGTGCGTGTTTTTCTCGTCCATATGCGCTGGGTAAGTGCTCTTCTTGCTCCAGATTTCTGCTCTAGATTTAAGGGTTTAGGTTGGATGTAGTAGATAGACATTAGTTTTTTCTCGTTCACAGTCCGCTTGGAAACCTCGGGGAGGGTTAGTTAGACTGAGAGGAGAGAGGAAAACAAGCTGTGGGTTTACTGGACCTGTATTTTTCCTTTTCGTATCATCTTAACACTATCTACACCCTTCTTTGTGCAGGGTTGAGAGCGGCTGCAGAGACCATCTTGCCAATGTTGTGTGTTTTAGGTCATCTGGGACAGATCAAGAGGACACGTTTTGGGCTCTGCAGAGCCATATGAAGCTCTATTGTACTATAGGTGCGCGGTGGGAGGTGCGGGAGATTTAGGTTCGTGCTCTCTTCGTGGACATGAATTTCTTTCAATGATGAAGGTTATGTTCAATTTAAAGATAACTTAATGTTGGTGCTGATGTTTCATGTCGCTTGTGACAGATCCTAGGACTTCTGGTCTTTGCCGACACAAGTTTCATAGTAGATGGAGATGTTGCATGATCAGCCCCCATGTTGATGAGTGTCGGCCTAGCATACTTGGAAGGTCATGGTGAAGACGAGCTCCACGTGAAGAATGACAAAGGTTTCAGGTACGTATTGTCTTTCTTTGTGATTAGGTAAGTGTATGTGCAAAATCAGTGTAGTTTCCGATTACGACTTAGTATACTGCCATGGAAATTAGCATTTACAATTCACTACAGCTATGTAGCGAAGGATGAATTCATACGTCAAATGAATGTTGATAAGGATGTGGTGTTGAGGATTGGACATGGATGAAGCTCTTATGTTCAGGGTTACCTTCGGTTTAGGTTGTATAGCCGGATATGTACCTTACCTAAGTAGGTTTTATATCCTGGTAGGTTGTATATCCGGGTAGGTTGTCATGTTAAATATGTGGGATTCTATACACGGGTAGCTTGTATACTTGGGTATGGGTGTATGTGAGCCCAAAAATAGACCCCCTAAGAGAATCAATTTTTAAACCCACAAGGTCCTATTCTTACACCACTTAAACCATTCCTTATGCTTAACCATGCATTCTACCTTTACTGGATTTGGATCTTGGCGTATCCATTTATATATTTAGGAAGTAATAGTACTACTATCTTAACCCAGTTAAGTGAACTCGATTGACCCTTCCTTGGAATTTAAACACTTAACTCTGGATAAATTAATTAGGTGTAAGTAATTATTTAGTTATTTATTATTTAACTATTACGGTTATCATTCATTATGATTATTATTATTATTATTATTATTTATTTCTTTTATTCTTTATTTTTTTATTTTTTTATTTTATTTTATTGTTTTATTTAGCTTTTCCGAGTTTAGGTCGGCTGATCCAGATCCTGTTTAGTGGCAGCAACTTCAGCAGCACTTATCTTTTGATTCGGGACTCCGAATCCAAAAAAATTTCTTCTCAAAATGATCAGCTACTCATTCCCAACTTGAATAGACCACTTGTTACATGATTCAAGTCTAACACCGGCCTCAATCAGCAGTCGCAGCAGACAGTCCCCGTGAGTTCCAGTTGGTTTTTTTTTTTCCTTTAAACCAGCTTAACTTCCTAGGGTTAACTCCGAATCCAGCGTTTTCAACCTCTAGTCTCATTAATTTTTTGTGTTCTTGACTATAGACTCATTAGAAGATTCAACCGGACCTCGAAAACTGCCTCATACAGGCGGCAGCGGTGACCCACAGCCACAACAAGCATTCACGACTCCCTCACGAGTCCACGCATCATTCAAGTGGAAACGCCATTCATCAACTTCCCAATGGTTCCAACGAGCACCAACTTACAAGCATTCCCTAAACTATTTAGCAAAAAAGAGGAAGATGGAATAAAATTTGGCTCCACTTACACGAGCCAGCCACTCTCACTTAAGTATGCTCCAGCATTCTTGCATTGACCAGCGAGCAATCATTACTAAGTTCCAAAACCCTAATGTCCACAAAAATCCTCCAGCGCTTCCGCGCAGGTTTAGAGATCCCCCAATTTCAATCAACACACAGGAAGAACTGCCACGACCGCATGCATGTGAGGATTTAAGGAAGATAGCTTCACCCAGGAGATACTCCCTGGTCCAATCGCTGCAGCCTCTTCTCGCTCACCTCCGACTCCAGCACCTCACTTCCAGCTCAACGATCTCTTCCACAGCGCCTTCTAGATCGCGTACATCTTCACGCAGCTCTTCTCGCCTGGATCCTCCAGCTCGCCTCTCCTTCCGGCAACCACCATGCACCCTGCTGCGCGTGTCTATAGACACGCGCGATTCCCGATGCCATCCTCCTGCTCGCACTCCCTCACACAGGTGAAAGAAAAAAAACAACAAAGAAAAGAAAAAAAGAAGAACGTAGCTCCAGCCTTCAACTCCCAGCTTCGCCGCTCACAGGAACTCCTCTCGCTGGCCGATCTCCAGCTCGCACACACAGCGGTGCACACCTCTTCCGCCTGGTCTCCAGCCTCCGAATCCTCACGTCGATCGCGGCACCTGGAGCCCCTCGCTCGCTGCACACCGGAGCCGGAGCCCGCGCACCGATCCCAGCTCACACGGAAGAAGAGGAGGGACCTCCCAAACCCGAGAGCTTCAGCTCTCCTCGCTCGATCTCGCCGGAACCTCCAGCTCGTTGCACCCTCACAGGTGCCTCTCGGCCGCTCCCTCAGTTCGCGGTACCCACCCCCAATTCAGCTCTCCTCACGCCCCGATTCCCGGTGCTCCCGAGGAGAAAGAAAAAAAAAAAAAACAGACCCCAACAAAAAAACTCCAGCGCTCTTCGCTCAAAGAAAACAGTCTCCCAAAAAAAAAGGAAACACCGAGTCCCCAGGTCTCCCTCGCTCGCCGGAGCTCCTCGGTCGTACACACACACACAAAAAAACACCCCCGAAAAACCAGAGAGTTCCAGCTCTCGCCAGCGACTCAGCCTGGCTCGTTTTTTTTTTTTTTTTTTTTTTTTTTTTTCTTTTGGTCTTTCTCGTTTTTCTTCCCCGACAAGACTGGCTTAGTTTAAATGAGGCAGCCCATGACCTCTCACAGAAGTGCAGGATTGGCTACTTACAGCCGTTTTTGCATGTTTTTAGTTTATTACTAGCATTAACTCGCCGCTTTGCTCCTGACAAGCCTCCCTAAAATTAATTCCATGGTGGCAAGAATTGTCATGTGGCATGTGCATGGGGAAGCACACCCAACCACCTTCTTTTCTTTTCTTCCTCTCTTTTTTTTTCTTTTCCTTTTGATCTTTTAAAGACTATTACCCTAGATCTACTACTATCTACTGATGATTTGCAATTTACTTATAACTTCAAAAACTAACCACACAGCTGGACTCCCAGCACCCTAATTAGTCTACCTATATTTTCCTAGCATTTTTGGAGTTCCTTAAGTATTTTTCCCGAGTGGTCAACCCGTCGATCAACTAGTCAACCCCTATAATAAAATAGCAATTCAACTCGGAAAATTCTAGAAATTTTACCACTACTTCTACCTGCTAGGAGACACTCTTCCAATTTTTCCCCATATTTTTTTACCCATTTCTCAATTTTTGGTCATTTTCCAAGGACTTCCTTCCCATTTTTCATCTTTCTCTTCATTTCCATTCCACTTCCACTACACTTTTAAGTATATTAGTAGGGAGGAGGAAAAAATAGGGAACTTAGTGTCCCATCATGGCACTAGGCCTATTAATCTAGGACTTTGACTCTAATAGGTGGGTTGACCACCAATTTAGCTAAATTTTGGTTAATACTATCAAGAAAACTCGAAAAAATGAAGAAAAAAGAGTGAGGGCCCACTTTGGCTACTCACAGTGTATATTCGGGTTGGATGTATACCTGCTTATAAGATGTATACCCGGTTGTATGATGTATACCCGGGTCTTTTCTTTGGTGACGCTGTGTATTGTTCCCTGATTGTGTGTATGCTTCGGTGACGGTGTGTATACATTATAGTATACTATATTACAATAACTTACCTATGACACATGTCATTGTAGTATTTTGAGGTCCACTTTATGCTGTGATATCAACCTTGTGGGTCGTGATTCCGAGGCGTTGAAGCACAAGTCCACATGGGAAGGCAGCTGTGATGGTAACGGATGCTAACCCAGTAGATATTTCAAGGTTGTTCCCAAGCCGTGTTTGGACAACGCGTCCCCATGTTTACAGTTGTTCCTCTACACCTTCGAGGTAAGCACCAAAGTCTGTACATGGGATGAATTGCACTTTATTAGTGTATTGCTTGTTGAAGTCCTAAACTTATGAAGTTGTTCAAGATGAATGCCCTTCCATCCCAACATTGTGAGTGCAGTAATATACATGTCGTACTCAAACTCTCTATTATGTATGACACTCTTGTATATTGCTGTGTATATGTCACACCCATGTATTCTATATACTTGGCAGTGTAGTATACTACAGAGTATGCTATGCATCTTATAGTTGATTTTCATTTTGGTCAGAATTTGGTAGCTTCCCTATGGTATCTGTCTTCAGTTTATAACATCCTTCATGTGTAATTGTAGACGGTGTGAATAAACATAGCAACTTTGCTAGATGGACATGGGGAGGCAGGAGAAGAAGGAAAAGCGGGTGGCTAAGAAGATAAAACTGTCCATTGCGAGGAGCGACTCGCGCTCGGAGGAGATGGCTGAGAGCGATCGTGACTCTAAGGAAGAGTCGGAGGAGGAAGAGGAAGAGGAGGAGGAAGAAGAGGAAGAGGAGGAAGAGGATAAGGTCGTCAATCTTGACAACAGTGTGGAGGAGAAGGACTCTGCGCTTGAGGACATTGACAGTGCCTTAGGAGTGTTGAGGAGAGGTCCGCCGCCACGTGCGATCACGTACGACATGTTTCGGGACGATTATAGGCTTCACGCTGGTGGTCTGAATCCACACAAGTACCATGAGAAGAATGGCGTGGGCGAGAATGATCTCGTTGAGATCTTCGGACCGAAGCGTGGGGGAAAGTCCGGGTATTCATATCGGAAGGTGTCCGACAGCTCCATACTGAAGGCCATTGATAGGTATTACTGTATATGTTATCAAAAGGAGGGGCCCGCCAGGAAAGCTCGTGGGTCGGCACTTTGCACTCGGGGTGGTTGCAGAGGTGGTGAAGGGGATAGAGGTGGACTGGGCAGGGTATGCCTTTGTTACCAATAGTACTCAGAGGTCTACATGGCGCAAGAAGGTGTTGCGCTTGGCGAAGGAGAAGGCAAGTCTAACAGGTAAGGGCCTTGCTGAAATTCTTGAGGAAGGTGGATT
Organism: Bryoerythrophyllum caledonicum; assembly: GCA_963971425.1. Classification (NCBI taxonomy): domain Eukaryota; kingdom Viridiplantae; phylum Streptophyta; class Bryopsida; order Pottiales; family Pottiaceae; genus Bryoerythrophyllum; species Bryoerythrophyllum caledonicum. The sequence goes on along the minus strand of OZ020521.1, from coordinate 1,004,516 downwards.
GCTCACGGCTTTGGAAGGGGGAAATTCTGTGAAGCACGGGGGTGTCGACCCTCTTTCGGGGATGTTGGACGTCAAGCCATCTCAGAGCTCCTCGTCGTGGACATGTCTGAAGAGGAAGGAGGTTCAGGAATTCCTCACCTTGGTGAAGTTGAAGACTGTAGCTGCTAGGAAGGAGCTGGAAACCGTGAAAAAGGATCACGAGAGTCTCCTACAGCAGATCCTTGGTCAGGGTTAGCTGGTTTCTACCATGGAGGCAACAGTGAATGCTGCCAAGAAGCGTATGGGTGAGTGCAAGGATGACACCCAGATGCAGCACTTCATGCTGCAAGACGATTTCTACAGCGACATGTATAGGCAAGCTGGCGACCAGTTTGGCATCCTCAAGGCCAACTTGGAATGCAAAGTGGAGTTGATTTCCAGAATGGAATGGAGAGTTCGAATCCTAGGGACGCAGGCAGAAGGACTGGTGAAGCTCGGTTGGATGTTGAAGACAAGATACAACGGATTAGGGATTTTCCCACATCCCATGGTGTATCTAAAAAAGGTAGATGGTACCTCGTGCAATACATTGAGGTGGAGGACATGCGCGGTTTGCGACCTTCCCTTTCCTCACAATGACATCTTAGTATGCAGTTGCCTGCATGTATATTACCCCTGGTGTGCAACGTTGTGGTTCCAGTCGAGTGCAAAATGTGCATCAAAGGCTTGCGGACTAGTGCATCCCAAGTGGTATAAGAGCAATGGATTTGGAGAGCTGCCTGACGACCTTGATCAGGAGGCTCAAGTCCAGAATTGTGAGTTGTCAAGAGTTCTGGCGATTTCAGCGCGCACAGTGGCAACAAAGAAGACCTGCCCTACGGTTGGTAAGTCTTTCCATATATAACTAGAGCTAATTCTGTCTGTGGTATACTTACATACCAATGTATATCCGGGGTGGGTATACTTCGGTGTTCGGGGAATCTAGAGTGGGTTTGGATCTGTAGATAAGGTGGGTGCCGTCTGCGTAGGGGTGTATGCATGGATTTAAGAGTGTGTTGGTGTATATTATCGGTTTAGGATATATTGTAAGTGTGGATATTCTCTTCATCTGGGTGTATGCACAGACCTCCGTGGATGTCTATCTGGACGGGTTTTGGAGAATAGTGATGGAGAATGTATATTTTGATGTATAATTAAGGTGCGTAGGGTGGGCTATCTAACAGGGCTACTTAGGGAGGGCTCAATACATGGGTGGGATGTATATAAGTGAAGAGTGTATATTTGGGTGGGTGTATCCCCTCCGTGGGGTAAAAAGAATTGTAACGGCTGTATATTTGATAGGGGTGTATACCCTCACTGGGGTATATAGAACTGTTATGGATGTATATTTGATAGGGGTGTATACCATCAGTGGGATATCTAGAACTATATTGGGTATATATTTGACAGGGGTGTATATACTTGGTGGGGTATATTCAATCGTACCGGGTATGTATTTCATAGAGGTGTATACCCTTGATGGGATATATAGAACAATACCGGGTTAAGGCCATTGATAGGTGTATATAATCAGGCTATGTATACAAAACTGCACGGGTATACATTTGGGTAGGGGTGTAACCTTGGGTGGGTTGTACATTATTGTTTAGGGTGTATATTTGATAGGGGCGTATACTCGGGTGGGGTATAGTTTCCTGTACGGGATGTATATTTGGGTCATGTCACTTGTACTTGGATGGAGTATTTTATTCTACGAATTGTCAACTTAGTGGAATGTATACCTGGGCTTTATGTGTAGGGTGCGTGCATGGGATGTGAAGCTGAGGGTTGTATACTTGGTTGTGGACTAAAGACTCCGTTGCTTTGCATCTCTATGGGTCATTGAATACTTTCATGTATAAGGAATTAGTATATTTATATGATCCCAGTGATGGAGTGTCTTTAGATGCTCACGCATGGGTTTTGTTGGACATTGGGGATTGTAGGTACATCCCATGTGGAGCATAGCCCCAATTCAACCACCACGGGCACACACAACGCTGGTGAGACTAGCCAGATCAGAGTCAGCTCTGTGACTACATGTGACTCTCGACATCCCTCTCGACCTGGAGGTACTCCCGAATTCCCGGAGCTTGACCCTACTCTTTTCTCAACGGGCGCATTAAAGGTGCCGGCCTTGGATGATGCAGTAAGCACCCCACGTCGAGTGTTGTACAACTCAAAGAAGGACGACATTGTTTTCACCACTCCGATGACCCCGTACCTATCACCAGGTGTTGGCGGTGGAAGAACTCCTCGGACAGCTGTGGACCCCGCCGCAGAGCCAAATTCCTCTCCACCTGTCTCAATGTGTATGTCACCAACGAAGGGTGCAGCCTCACCTACGCATGCAGTAGTGGACTTCATGAAGCAGCCTATGCCAGCTGAGCGTCCAGCGAAGGAGGTGAAGTCACCTTTGAGTCGTAAGGACATATCCACAGGCGTGGCAAAATCCAGTAAGAGTACTTGTATTGGGCAGAATGAGAAGGAAGTTGTCATAAAATCAGGTACACAGAGTCGAGCATGGGTGTCTTGACGTCTTTGTGTCTTTGCCCGTGCTCTCTTCAATCTTGTTATGGATGCCACGAAGTTAGGTTGACATTACTATCTTAATTGCGACCACCTTGTATCCACATGTTCAAATTTGATCAATATTTTGTGGCCGTAGGGAGTGAGCACGTGGACAATGAAGTGCCCAGTTTGGAAGGTGAAGACGAGCTCATGGCGGAGGCACAGCTGATTGCGGAGTGTATAGACATGATTTCGGCGTTGAAGACAAAGAAGCATAGAAATGCCGTAGCCAGTGGCAAAGACGCTGCAAATGCGGTAGCCGATACAGATTCTCTTGGCGCACAGACACGGGCAAAGGGGAAGGGCAAGATGCGGACACGCGGCCATAGAGTTGTTGAGGTGGCGGCCATTGTACATCCTACGAAGAAGAAGCCAGGTAAGAGAAAGAATATTGATGCTGTAGGTATTGAGGATGGAGTGGGGGACGAGGTTGGTGGGACGAAAGCTGGAAAGGTAAAGACTGCAAAGACTAAGTAGCGGTATTAGTACATGTGCCTAATAAGAGTTATTGTAGGCAGTGTATGCGGAAAGGGCATTTTCATCTTTTGTAGCCATGCAATGTGCTATGTCACGTTGCATAAGTTTTGACTTTAGTTGTGGGGAAGAGGTTCTGATCTTAGCTTGGGCAGTATGTATGGAGACGTGAAGTCGCCATACATACATCGTTTGTATGTCTATTTGTTGAGATTTCATTCGTCTCCTCGGTTCTTGAGTGCAACGCTGACACTTTACTCCCTCCCAATTTTGCGTATTATGTATTGTACTCTAACCAATGGGAGATGGGCATATTTGATTTGTACTTTTGATGTACTTTTGATTAGTATGTTGATGTATACTGCAGAAGTCTCTATTATACTGCATCATACTATATTATACTGTGGAACACTATAGTATACTGCAGGTCACTGTCATGTATAGTAGTATATTGTAGCGTAGAGTAGTGTACAAGATGTTGTGCTATTTTAGACTTTACTGTGCTCTTGGTTTGTACAAGGGATAGAGATCTTGGAGTTATCTTTCAATGATGGGCATCATTGTTTAAATCATTGGCCCGTATCACATCATGGAAGGGTACATGCTATGGATGATTTTGTAATGCAGATATTGGCTTCATGCATGCAGGGTGTCGGATTTGTACAAAGGTCTTATGATTTGTCCGGTGGTCGTGAACGGATTTCCATTGTCGTGGTTGTCACAGAAGACCCACCCATGGGACTGGCTCCTTTCGAGTACATCGTAGAAAATTCATTAAGCAAGGTTGTTTGTGTAGACGTGGATGAAGCTGTGAAACAATTGGATGGTTGCAAAAGATGTGTTTCTGGATGCGGTGTGGGGAGGAGGAATGTATGCGGATGCGCTTACTTTGCTACAGATTGTGCCCCGTACACCAAAGATGGCATCCTTCACGAGCACTATGTTGAAATAGTAAGTTTAAATTGTAGAGTATCATGGTTGTGAGCATGCATTTTGTAGTTTTTTTGTCATCCCGTTTCCGAAGATTACAATAGGGATTGTTAACTTTGTCATGTTTGTGCCTCAGGAAAAGCTAATAGACAGGTTGTTGTTGTCTCGTTGCAGGCGATGGAGGAGAGTATTGCATTGGATACCAGATTGTATGAGTACTGTGATAGTGCAGGTTGCTCTAATACGGAGGCTGGGAGATGTATCGGGCATATAACAAGGACTTTTATAAAGGAATGTGGGATTGCATGTAAGTGCAACTCTCATTGCAAGAATCGTGTTGTCCAGAAGGGAGTCACGCGGAAGCTCCAGGTTCGTCATTTCAATATATCCTTGAAGTTGAGTGTCCAATAGTCATGTAATTTTCACTCGCGGTCTCGGGTATGGAAATCCTGACATTCACATTTCATGCTCAACTTCTCGCAGGTATGTTGGGTGAACCACCAGAAGGGCTGGGGCATAAAGACCTTGGAGGATTTGCCGAAAGGCACGTTTGTATTCAAATACATTGGAGAGGTATTGTACAGCGAGGATGTGGACACCTGTGAGCTAAATAAACCGCCCCCTAATGGGGTGGCTTATCTTGAACACAAGATCCTACATATGGGATGCAGCCCCTTGTGCAAACATACTTGTCGTAGTCCAGTAGTTCGTATTTCTTAAAATTAACCAAAATTAACCTTAAGAAAGCCCCACCTAACCGGATTAGTTCCAGGGATTTCTATCGTGCGTTAAACAATTTACTTCTAAACACAAAGCCATTTCAAAATACCTTAGCACATCCCGGAGAATGGCTTCCCGGGCATTTTCATGACCAACAAATAGCAACCGACTTGTTTAGTTTAAACTCCATTGAGCGTCGGAGTATATTTCCGGTGAGTTTTTATAGTGCCCGGAAAATCACTACCCTCCGTTCTCGCAGTCCAGAGGCCATCAAAAATCCACAAGCTAAACTACCCTTAGATTTAGACAAAAGGTTGTAGTTAGTTTCCCCGGGTTTCACAATCTCCCGGAAGGCTACCCCGGGGAGGTTTTCCCGGAAAAGCCTTCCCGGTGAATAGGTCACGCAAACCCGGGTTTCCCACCACAACCACACCTAATGAATCAAAGCAAAAATAATGTAAGAATCATAACAAGCTAGTGTCATACAAACAAAATGAGCAAGACTTCCTTCTACGGGGATTATGGAGCCTCATCCGCCGCAAGGGTAGAAACCTTAGAATACTCTAAGATAAGGCTTAACCGGCACCTCTACCGGCGTACCAAGAGTGGGGATATCACCCCTCCTCTCCTACCAATCCAAGCACTTCCCACTTAAGGAACGCTATCATTAATAGCGGTGGGTTTTCCCGGATCCCGGATCCGGTGAAAACAACCCTTCCCGGTCCCGGACCGGTCTCTAGGGTTTGAAGTAGGTCCCGGACCTCCCTTCACCTATTCTAACTTGGATGCCCTACACCCTCCAAAAGCCTCGGGCTCACAACACACACTAGCAAGTCACAACTTCACATCACCTAGGCAAAGACACACTAGGAGGACTCACCTCTTTCTATCTTCACTTGCAACAAACTCCACAAAAGTCAAGACAACATATCAATGAAGACACAAAGAAAAGAAAGAAGACACAAGGATACATATAAGGACACCAAAGACATGAGCAAAGACATAAACATAAGCAAAGACACAAAGAGGGAGAGTGAAGATACAAAGAAGGAGTGTAAAGACACAAAAACACAAGCAAAGACACAAAGAGGGAATGAAGATACAAAGAAGGAGTGTAAAGACACAAAAACACAAGCAAAGACACAAAGAGGGAATGAAGATACAAAGAAGGAGTGTAAAGACACAAAAACACAAGCAAAGACACAAAGAGGGAATGAATTAAAAGGAGCACCAAGCCCCCCTTAAGTACACCAAGGCCACTCACTAAACTACGAAAACCTAGATCCACAAATCATGGAAAAAAGAATCTAGATCCTATAATCTAGGGTGGCCTAGTCACCGGGACACCGGGAAATCCCGGCTTCCCTTCCCGGTAACCATATCCTCAACAATAAGAGGAAAATGGAAGAATTCACTTAAGTGGCAATGACCGGGTGCACAATAGGGCCCCATCGACATCATTACTCTCACTTAGTTCAATCAACCACCTTCCAAAATCTTCCCACCAATGGTAGGAAAATTACATAACAAAACATAACATTTAACAAAAAAAACATAACGAAACATAACATGACATAACCAGTAGCATTGAAACATAGACTTCCGGTAAGTCTAGTTGGAGAAATAATAAACATCCTCCTCTTCCTCCGATATAGGAGAGACCGGGAGGCTGTCCCGGAAAAGCTTATTGTCACCGCATCCCGGTGGTTGATAAACCACCATCCGAAGCTCCTTAGGCTTGTTCTCCGTAATGTAAGTATCATTCCTCAACTCTTCAAGTATAACCTTCGAAGACTCCCCCAAAGAGGAAGAAGGGTGTCCCGGGACTTTCCCGGTGGAATTTCCCGGAAGCCCTTTTTGCCTCTTGTAAACTCTTGCCTCCAAACCTTTGGAGGACAATGAGCCTACTTCACTAATAGAATAATTTGGAGGAGAATTACCTTCCTCCGAAGAGGATGATTGTTGAGGAACATACTTCCTCTTGTCTTGCACAAGATCCCGATGTTGAGCCCGAACAAGACCCGCGGGTGGACCTCCGGTAATGACCTCCTTTCCTTCCACATACATCTCCGTGAGTTTGGCCATGGTCTTGCTTGTCTTCTCTTGGGCCTCCTTCGCTGTTTTGAGGTCCGTCATAGCCTTCGATAATTTCCGATGTATTTCCCGGGAAGCGGCCACGATGTCCCGGTTGTCCTCCACTTCAAAAATTCCCCGGAGCACCCGGAGAAGACTTTTAGTTTCAAAGAGCTCGTTTTCTAAATCATTCACCTTGCGAGCACACTTGTTTAAGGTGTCTCTTAAAGTGGATGATCCAGAAGAACGGGGAGACTCCTCCGGTGTAGGCTGGAGCGGCCGGGAAGACTCCCCGGGAAGAAGTAAAGGAGAGGTCGTCGGTGAGTTTACCGGTAGAGTCACCCGGGAGGTTTTCCCGGGAAAAGCTCCTTGAGATAATGAGGCTAGCCTCCAAATGTTTTTCTCTTCCTCCTCTAAGCATTCAAAATGCTCGTAAAGGTGAAATAGGTATGGCGTGAGGAAAACTTTCGTATTCTCACCTTCTTGAATGGCACGAATTTGAGGTGTTAACACTTCTTGAAGAAGAAGTGCCCAATCCGGAGAGGAGACGTCGAAATAAGCTTGCACATAAGCCGTTGCCAACCTCACCGGGATTCGCTCCTTCCGGTTGGGATGGAAAATCGAGTTTAAAAACTCAATCACCCTTCTCAACCTTAAATCGATGAAGCATGAGCTATGATATCCCTCGGAGGAATCATAGCTCCGAGAGGTGTGAGAATCTAGCAATACCTTGTTATTTCTCGGCTTCCAACCCTCCCGGTTTTCGAATGAGTAGACCTTCCTCCATTTCCTTCGAGTCCATACCCGAGGCTTGGCCCGGTAAGCTTCCCGGGAAGTCCCGGGTGATGCCAATTCTTCCACTACTCCACCTCCCGCCAACTTCCAAGGCTTCTCGTATAATCCTCCACACCCCATCCGAATGAGATCCTCTTCAAGTTGCCTTCCTTCTTCCGTCCCTTCCCGCTTGTTGGGATCCACTTTCAACAACTTGAAAGTAGCCGGTAGAGCCATGTTGTCCCGGGAAATTCACCGGGACACCTATGTCTCAAAAATGCTACTTGACTTACACAAAAACAACACTTAAGTACAACACCCCTTTTGAAGTAAAGAGGTTTCTCAAGGGTTTACCGGTGACCACCGGGAGACCGGGACGAACTTAGAATTTGTGCAAGACAAAGTTATGCAAAATTTGCATAACTCTTCTCACAAATCCAAACAATCACAAGCCTTCTTACAAAAGAAGAGAAACAACAATAGAAGTGAGAGTAGGAGTTTTGTACAACTAGAAGTTGCACATACACAAAAGATGAAATTTACAAGGTGGAGGCACTTTGCTTACAAAGATTCAAGTGCCTTGGAGTTGCTTCCGCCACTCCTAGTCTCTTTGCGCTTCTCGCACTCTTACAACCTTCAAACCCCAAAAACCCTAATCTAAAATAGATTTAGGTTTTTGGGTTTTCTTCCGTCTTCTTCTTCCTTCAAGCTCCAAGCTCCACCAAGGTTTTTAAGATTCAAACCCTAACTCTAAATCTCTCAAAACTTAGTTTCCTCACTTCTAAAATTTAAAGACACAAAAGAGGAAATCCTTCCTCTTGTAATTGTGCAAGCCTCTTTACTCACAAACCCACCAATTGTATCTACCCTAGACACTCCTCGGTCTCTTACTTCCTTGCATCAAAGAGGACAAGAAAAAGGAGAGACAACCCAAGAAGAACAACAAAAAAAAAAAAACAAACAACCTCTCCTCCCCTTGGTGTCTTCGCGGCCCTCCTCTTCTTCCTCCTCTATTAAAATAAAAGCTACTGTCCGGGCCGGGGGATAGGGTCCCGGTCCCGGTCCCGGTCCTTTTTTTTTTTTTTTTTTTTTTTGACACAAAGTCCTGTCTGGGCCGGGGGATCGGGTCCCGGTCCCGGCTGGTGGTCGGGCCGGGGGTTGTGACCCGGTCCCGGCCACCACAGGGTCGGGGTTGGGATCCCGGCCCTGGGCCATTTATTTATTTATTTATTTATTTATATTTAAAAAAAATCTAATTTATTTTATTCTTTTTTAATTAAATAAAAATCTAATTCATTTACAAAACAAAACATAAAGACTAACTAACTGACTAAAAGAATTTGAAAAAAAACTACAATTACTAATATAACTAATCTATCTTCTTACTAATCTAGTTAAATAAGGTATTAACTAATATGTGAAAACCTTAACTATAAAAATTTGATTAGAATGGTGGTTCCACATAAAGAAGTACCGGGAAGGTTTTCGGACTATCCCGGGAAAGGTTTTCCCGGCCTCCCGGGCATCTTTCATAGTGTTTCCGGGTATAGGAATTTACTAGTTTAAGACCCGGTATTATTACCATTCTAAAACTAATTAAGAAGTTAAGCATTTTCCTATTTTACCTAATTCTTATACTAACTAATTATATGTACAATTAACTACTTTCTAACAACAATTAATCAAAACAAATACTTTTAACTCATTTTTTTAGTGGGGCCTATAAAGTGGGAGTTTTCACACTCCCACAATACTTTAACCATTCATACAAGCATGATGACCTAAGGCGTGGTCACTTAAGAGGGTTCGTTAATAATTAGTGATGTGATGGCTGAATTGAGCCTTAGGTTGAATCCAACCTTTAGACAAGCGTAAATTCCGCCTCAAAGCTTTGTTTCCAATGTTTTAAAGCTCCATTAGGTTCAATTTTGCCTTGTGAACTTGATTAGCACCTTAACCACCAATTCCAGGCCCAAGTGCGACCCTAACAGCAGCAACCAGCAGACAGGCTCCTCTTTTTATGTTAAAAGTTTAATTCTTCATTATCTTCGTGATTATGACTCCGTTTTTTACATTTGTTTTTTGTATTCTTATTAGTTTTTCTTGCTTAACACAATGGCAGCCTTCAATTGATCATTTGACTCGACCCTAGACCTCCCAGCCAGCGACCAGCAGTGCACCTTCAACATAAGACTTTATTCAAGATCATGCACCTCATTCCTATGCATGTATCACATTCATTCACACAAGAATCCACCCCAGCCTTACTAAGAGTGAGCCTCCAGCTGTGTTCACTTACTAATGGCGCTCTAATCGGTTATTTAGTTGAATATATAGCAAACCCTCATTCTACCAAAAAATTGGCAGCGCTTCCGCGTGGTTTTTGTATTTAGAAAATTAGGGTTCAAGTCATACACATGGAATTGAAGAGGTTCGAGGGAGAAAAGAAAAGGGGCTCCCTGAGTAAATTCGGTTCACCCTCCATCCTTAGCCTTCGACTTGCTTGGTCAGCTCGTGATCTTGCTCCTCTTGTTCAGCTCGCGATCTTGCTCCTCTTGTTCAGCTCGTGATCTTGCTCCTCTTCAAAGTAGAACGACACAGCAGAATACACTTACCCGCACAACCGTCACTCCAAACCCAATGGCGTCGGACCTCCATACCACGATCGCGAAGCCAATCCCAATGTCTCAGGAAGTAGTGTTGTTCATACAAAGTGTCGTGTGTCCTATCATCTGATATGTAGAAGTGGGACTCCTTGATCACACTATCTGAAGTAGGTACATACCCGTACGCAATGTGGACTAACACAGTAATTTGGCTTGATTGCCAATGCATACTTTGAATTTCATTTTGGATCTCAAAGGTGTAATTTTCCACAAAATCAACATGCGATAGTGTAGAGCCTTAATCCTAAAAATAGCTTTTTTCATAAAATTAAGTGTAAAAAGGGTTGTAGATATATGGAGAATTAAATAATTAATGATTAAGTTTACATTAAATACTTAATTAATTGAAAAGTACCTCTTCATATCTAAGATAGAAGGATTAATGGAAAAAGGGTTGAACTCGCACCCTTTGGGAAGGGTGTGCCCTTTCATATCTAGATATGAATAGATGTGAGGATTTAGTGGAATTAATCTCAATGGTTAATTATAGGCAAAACCGTTTTTCCAAGAGGTGTGCCTCTTGGGTTTGAGTAGAATGACTAGCTTGAATTTTTAGCATTCTTTGCCATTACCATAGAAATTCCTTGGAGGAAGGTTGGAGTGAGCCCTAGCTTAGGTGAAAAAAGCTAGTAATTGAAGAAATCTCTTATGTTGTAAGAGTATTATGTTGTGTGTGAAATTATTAATATATAATTATTATTGAATTTGCGTGTGTAGAGTCTTGTGTGTGACTTGAATCATATGTATAATTACAATAATATTTGAACTTCATTGAATAAATTTAATATTGTGTTTTGTAAATGCAATTATATGTATGAGGTATTAATTGTGAATAAATTCCTATGCATAAATGCATTATATATTTATTTAGATCTTCATTGTAAAAATTAGAATACTATCCTAATTAATTATTTGATATGAAATTGTGTGTGTGTGTGTGATGAATTAAATTTAATGTATTACACATGAGTGAAATATGAATACTTAATAATGTTAAAACTTCAAGAGATAAAGTTAGGGAAGATCCTAACTATGTCAAAGTGACATTGTGAATATTAATGTAATAATTCTAAGTGTATGTAAGGCATTTAGAAATTAATTTGGAGTAAGAAACTTAATGCATTAATGTGAGGAATGCATAAGTAATTGATGAAATAGTTAAGTTCAGGTGTGGAAACTTAAGTATTAAGACATAAGACGGGAGTCTTGTGCATGTGTAAACAACAAAACTTAAGTCTAGAGTTAGGAAGGACTTAAGTATGAATGACAGGACTTAAGTCTGAGTGAAAGAACTTAAGTCTACAGTGGAATAGAATTTAAGTTTAAGTGATAAAACTTAAGTCTAGAGTTACAGGACTTAAGTCCAGAGTGAGGGAAAACTTAAGTATTAACGATAGGACTTAAGTCTGAGTGTTAGGACTTAAGTCTAGAGTGAGGGAAAACTTAAGTCTGAATGATAAAACTTAAGTCATGCAAGTGTAAGAGTGAAGATACTCTTTTTGCATTTCAGTGTTAAGGACTAATAGATAGGTTAGACTTAAGTCCGGACTTAGAGTAGAAATATTTAGAGGCTTAATCTAACTTGTGTGTTGTTCGAGATTAACACTTGTGATAAGTACGTGAGTACGTAAACCGTGGGATGTACGTGAGAAATGGAGCGAATTGCACGAGGTAAGTTCGTGAATTCTAAACGGAATTAATTAAGGAATCAACCATGAGTGCAATGGATAGTATCCAAGAGCCGAAGATGGCAAAAGTATAGGAAACTAACAAACGTGCATATTCATAGTTAACTCAAGAGCAAGGCTCTTTGGAGGAGCAAGGCTCTACCTAAGCACTTAAATCCTTGGAATTAATACCTTAAGAGTGGAATGTTAAGGGTGATATGTTTTAAGGCTTAATTCCCTAAAAACGAGTGCATAAACTTAAGTATTTCAATGGAAAGATAGCTTTTTGACCTATAATTAAAGACAAACTACTTAACGGTTGACGCTAGACCATCCCGGGAAGAATTTAGAATCAAAGATAGACTTGTGTGAGTCTTGGGTATTTTGCAAAGGTGAAATTTCACGATTACATTTTTTTGGCGACCATGCTGGGGATGGTACCGCCAAGTATTAAGTAGTTTTTAATTGAAGAAAGTTGCCATTAATTAAGTTGAATACTTAAGTATTATTGTGAATTAAAGTGTATTAATGAACAAGGAGGTTCATTATAAAAAACACAAAAATTAAGGATTTGATCCAAAAGTGAATTGGACATACCTAGTGTGAGAACCCATTGGAGGAAAAGTTAGGAGAACATGTCTTTTCCATATGAAATTAATGAAGAAAGTCTAAGTGACTTCTTCAAAGGACCATATTTATTTAGCGCCCTATATCGTGTTTATAGACGTGCGTATTATGGTCAAGGTTTTCAATTTTATGGAACACACCTAAAAATTGATAGAAACTTTAAGGAAAAGTTTGAACACTTACCGATAGAAATTAAACAAATAATTTTAAATAAAGTATGGGATAAAGGTGAAGGATTTAACGAAGTAATTGTCAAGAAAAAGACATTGTATTTGAAATACCAACTACAGTTTCTTTTTGCTCAATACGGTAGATTAAAACTTCAATCCCAACCTTTAATTTCTAAAGGTATTGGAGCTTGGAACGGATTTAAGTTTGATAAAGAAACTTATATCTTTATTTATAGTAAACTTAACTTCCAAAGTAAGGTGTTTTTTCCAGATTTCTTGTCTAAAGACCCAGAACTTCCCGTGACTATAGCTTTTGATTTATTATGTCTTTAATCAATGGATTTTGAAAATGAAACATCTAAGGACTTAAGAACTAGGTTGAAAAGATTGTTAATAATCTATGAAAAAATTAAATATAATAAATTGAAATTATTTAACCTTTTGGGGAAGGAGATAGAAAAAATTAAGGAAAATAATAAAAATTCAAAAAAGAGGATTGATATCATTAATGGTCTTTTAAGAAAATTTAAATATCCGAAGGAATTAATTATTGAACCTTTACCATTAATGATAAAAATAGAAAAATTTACCCTAACTACTTGGTATCATTACCAAATTCTTTATGGAACAACCATGGGAGAGTCCTCTGAGTAGAAGGTCTAGAATAATAAGACGCATAATAACCAAAGTTCAATGTTATAAAACTCTTGCACCTAATGATAGGAAAGAATTAAAAATACTTGAGGACGGGATAGATGGATTACTTGGACAGTTAAGTCATTGGGTGAGTGCTGAGGAGATGGGAGAGCTCTTAACTATCTTAAGTTATCCTAGGCATATCCATGAAGATGTTAAGAGAATGAATCTTTCAGAGGAGGCTATTTATCTTTGCTTAAATTAAAATTCTAAACATAAAAAAAATCAGAAATCAAAATCAAAATTAAGATAAAAACTCTATGGGGATTACTAATGTCAGGAAAAGACAAAGAGAAAAGAGAAAAACAAAAAGTTGAGAGAGCTCAACGCTTTAAGAAAAGGGTAGAGAAAAAACAACCCTCTATAGTATTGGGAGTACACAATCCTACCTTTAACACTGCTACAACTTCTTCTCCATTCAAATTAAATGATGAATTAGAAAAAGCCTTAGCAAAGGCATTGGGACAAATTAAAAGGGAGAAAACATATAAGACACTGCCCGACCCTCCAAATTCTCCTGAATCAGAATCAAAGAAGCCACAGTTTACTCAAGAAGAGTTGGTACTCGCAGCATTAAAAAATCCTAGAAAGGAATATGTAGGAAAAAGAAAAGATAAAAAATATACCACTCACTCTTATTGTTCAAATAGCCCAAAAGAAGAAAATTGGGAGACCCAAAGCGAGAAAGCTTGGTCTAACTTCTTAGAAAATGAAGGATCCTCAGAGGAGGAAGAAGTAGATGAAAAACTTAATCAAGGTATACTTAACGTTAACGCTCAACAACTTGATGAGTTAGAACAATTGTTTAGAACCCCCATACCAAATTCCTTAACAATTGATCGTACCTACGAAGTAGGTAACTCCTCAAACCAAACAGACTTTGAGACTCCCTATCCAAGTCCTTTTGCTCAAAGATTTGAGTCCAAATTAGAAACACCAAGATTTACTCACGGTGAAGCAAAAGAATCTATTGACCACTTTCTTAATGCCAGGACATTGGAAAATGAGGAAGAAAAACATGAGTTTCGTAAGCAAGTGTTAGAAGCATTTAGCCAAATCCTTAGACCTACTACCTTAAACTTTGACATACCAGAAGAGATTGACCAATCTAGTGTGGAGGAAGACGAGGTTAAGTATAATCTTATTAACGAGGAAGAGTTTGAAGTAAGTGGGCAAAGTGAGCCTAAAGGAGTTGAAAGTAAACTTAACAGTGTTGAAGAAGAAGAAGAACACTCGGAACCACCATCACGAGTAGAGAGTCCAGCTGGACATTCCTCAGGTACTTCTGGGAGGACTTCTCCTTCTGACATTCTTCTGTTAATTCTACCTCTAGCAGGTCCTCATTATCCTCACCACCTTCAACCCCTCCTACTCCTGACAACCCTTTGGTTGATCCCGTTGCTATGGCGCATCCTAGGATGCTTAATATAGCTCCATTTCCCATATTTTATGGAGATTTAGGAGAAGATCCAGATTCCTACCTGGAAAGGTTCCAAGTAGTAGCAATAGCTAACAATTTAGCAATTGATAAGTATATCACTAGTTTTCCTGGTAATCTACTAGGAGAAGCTCAGAGGTGGTATGCAGCATTAAATCCTCGACCAGCAGATTGGGATGCTTTAAAAGATGCATTTTTGGCCAGGTTTAGACCTCACTCTTATCATAATACCTTGCAAGATCAATTACAAAGTTTTCAGATGTATCCTACTGAATCTATAGCAGGTTACTATACCAGACTTAAAAATTTGTTACACAGATGGAGGGATAATGAGATGCTCGAGTCATGGATTACAAATACATTTACCAGAGGATTATTAGATCCTTTGTGTATCTATCAAGTCAAACTTTCTAATCCTGCAAACTTAACTGCAGTATATGAGGCTGCTAGAAATTGGGAAGCTGCTATAGAGAGATCTAACATGTTGTATCAAAATAGAAGAGTTACACAACCAGATCCTCAATATATGCCTGTAACTTACCCCATTGGAATGGATAGAAGTGGAAGAGACTACTATCCTAAATCATTAACCCAACAACCTCAATTAATGTTACCAGGACCAATCTCAGAAAGAGAAAAACAGTTAGCTTTAATGCCTGCTAACAATGAAGAAACTGAAATCCAAGCTTTACAAAAACAATTCCGGGAATTGTCAGTTCAACTTAATGAGGGAAAGAACAAGAGACCTAAGGCTACAAACCAAAGAACTAAGATTTGGTGTAGTAACTGTAAAGGGCATGGACACTTAAGTACAGAGTGTAGATATCCTATTGGAGGAATCCCTAAACTTAAGTGTGCTTATTGTGGTGCAAAAGGCCATGATATAACTACTTGTAGAAATATAAAAGAAGTTAAGGCCTTGGTGCAAGAACAACCTGCACAAAGTAATAATAATAATAAAAAAGTCCCTTATAGGATTACCTCTAAACAACCTTTTACCAAACCCAGTGATAACAGACGTCCTAGTGGGACCAATGAATACAGTCAACATGCGGTTTGGAAAGGACCACCTAATCAAGATAGGAATAAGGGAGTTGTATGTTTTCGGTGTGGAGAATCGGGTCATTACTCGAGGGAATGTCCAAATCCACGACAACAAGTAGGATATAACCGAGTTTGTGGAAGATGTGGACAACCAGGTCATGTTTCTACTTACTGCACTGCTATTATCACAGAATTTCCTAATGTAAGAAAGCAAGTTCACATTCAAGAGGTAGAATCCTCTAATGCTAGAGTTGTGAATTATCTGGCTGTTGATACACCCGAAGATGTTTTTATTACCAGATCACAAGCTAGAAAAGCTAAGTAACAAGAGCCAATTAGTAGTTCAGAAAGTGATTACAATAAAGTTAAACTCAATCCTGTGCTTAGTAGACAAATGGCAACTATACTCAAGAAACCTGAACCACCTAAACCCAATCCAGAAACGATAAACATAACAAATAGTGATTCTCAGACCAACATTAGGCCAGAGCCTATACAACTAAAAGATATATCTCCACCTAAAGATAAACCAAGTATTACAACAAAGCCGTTGGAACAACCTACTTTTTATAGACCTTCAAAGACTATTGTTAAAGAACCATCATTGACATTGAAAAAAAGAAAGCATCATAGAATGATGAGATTAGCTATTGGGATGAATCCTTATGATATCCTTACAGATTTGGATAGATTACAACCTCAGATCTCCTTAAGACAGTTACTTGCTTTGTCACCCTCTTGTAAGAATGAATTAACATCCTCTCTAATAAGGAAAAGAGCCAAAATAGTTGAGGACAATAATGTTAAGAAATCTAAACCAAAAACAACCAAAGAGACAAGCAAACTTCAACCTGAGATTGTAAGTGTCCATGATATCTCTTTTGATCCAGGAGCACCTACAGTTGATGTCATTATAGATGGGACTTTAGTTGATGGAGTCCAGATTGATAGTAGGAGTAGTGTTAATCTTATGAATGTTAACACTATGGGAGAGTTAGGTATAACTAACATAGTACCTACTCCTATTATCTTAAGAATGGCAGATCAAAGCCGAGTGAAACCATTAGGTAAATTGTTGCAATTAAATACCATAATTGGTGGGATTGACTATAAGGTTGATTATATTGTTTTTAAAGTAACTGAGTCTATATCGACTTACCCTATTCTCCTTGGAAGACCTTGGTTATCCTTAGCCAAAACTAAAGATGACTGGGGTAAAGGAACGTTAACGATTGGGGAGGGTAAAAGTAAAATAGTGTTACCTATGTTTCCAGTGGAGTACCATGGAGAAACTCAGAATGAGGATTCAGATTGGGCCACTGAGGCAGACTCCGAATCTGAACCTGGTGACACTAATAAAGTCCAAGATATGTCTACTATTAAAAGTTTAGGTCCTGGAGAATACTTTGTTCCTCCTAGTCAGGTGGATGACTCAGATGCAGCCATAGAGGCATGGCAAAATGCCCCAATATATAATGTGACCATTGAAAGAGAGTCAGATAAGGAACTGCCTTATATAAGTGATTGAGAAGAATTACTAGGTGAAAAGAAGACACCTAATGTCAGACCCTTAATAAAAAATACTATAGAAATAAACTTAGGAACTAAAGAAGATCCTAAGCCAATAAAAATATATGATGGATTACAACCTCAAGAATATGATGAGTGGTTGGAATTTTTCAAGAAGGACAAAGATGCCTTTGCTTGGACATATAAAGATTTAAAAGGCATACCTCCAGATGTTTGTCAACATCGTATTACCCTAGAAGCAGATGCTAAACCTGTTAGGCAAAGACAATACAGGATGAACCCAAAGTATTCCTTAATGGTCAAAGAGGAAATTGATAAATTACTGGAATGTAATTTCATTTATCCAGTACCATTTAGTGAGTGGGTGTCACCTATTGTCATAGTACCCAAGAAAAATGGTAAGATTCGCATTTGTCAAGACTTTAGGCAGTTGAACAATGCCACTAAGAAAGATTTCTTTCCCTTACCATTTTCTGATGCAGTTCTAGATGGTGTAGCTGGGCATGAGTGCTATTCTTTCCTAGATGGATTTTCGGGCTATAACCAGGTTCAAATAGCTCCGGAAGATAGACCATTAACCACCTTCACCACAGATTGGGGAACCTTTGCATATAATGTTATGCCCTTTGCACTGTGCAACGCACCTGCAACTTTCCAAAGAGTTATGACACAAGCTTTTACAAAGTACCTAAGAAAGTTTATGGAGATATTTTTAGATGACTTCTGCGTATTTGGATCTAAGGAAGATCATCCAAAAGCATTAAAGCAATGTTTCGACAGTTGTCGAGAGTATGGAATATCCATAAATGCTGCTAAGTCTGAGTTTGCCACTGTATGTGGTAAGTTATTAGGTCATGTTGTCTCAAAAGAGGGTATCGCAGTTGATCCTGACAAAATAGCAGTTATACTTACAATGGAGATCCCGGAACACTTAACTGCACTTAAAGGATTTCTTGGTGCCACTGGGTATTAAAGGAGATTTATATATAGATTTGCATTTATAGCTGCATCTTTGAATGCTTTAACTAAACAAACCCTTATACCTGGAGTTTGATCAGATGACTGCACTAAGGCTTTTAATAAGTTAAAACGCCGCCTTAGCAAAGCACCAATCTTAATTCCTCCAAATTGGGACAAATCTTTTGAAGTTTATGTTGATGCTTCCAATGTGGCAATTGGAAATGTCTTGAGTCAGAAAAATAGTAAAGGTCAGGATAGACCCATATATTTTGCCAGTCGCCAATTAAGTGCTGCTGAGAGAAATTACTCTGTCACTGAACGTGAAGGTTTGGGAATGATCTTTTCTGTTCAAAAATTTAGACATTACTTATTGGGATATAAGTTCACTTTCCACATTGATCATGATGCATTAAAGTACATGATCAATAAACCTCAATTGAGTGGACGAATTGCAAGATGGGTTCTACTTCTACAAGAGTTTGACTTTACCATTAATGTGAGACCTGGGAAGATCCATCAAAATGCAGATTTCTTATCTCGACTTAGTGAGACAATCAATCCAGAATCTATTGATGACAGCTTTCCAGATGCACATATCTTTGAAGTTAAAGATGGTATAGAAATACTTGACATAATTCCTCAAGAATATGCAGATATTATCTATTATTTGACTAAAGGAATCTTCCCTGTTGACTACATTACTAAAGATAAAAGAAGGTTAGTACACCAATCCTTACCTTATACTATGATTAGTGGAGTTTTGTATAAAAGAGGAAAAGATGATATACTTAGAAAACACCATATTCGTTATATTGGGAGATTTAGTGACTCCCAAATTAACACATGTAGATAATAAGAGCTAAAGTGCACATCTAAACTCTACAATATGGAAGGATATGAGTTTCCATTAAATTGGGAGGTAATGTTTTCTACAAAATCCCGTAGAAAAATAAGTACTACGGATAACATTACATTACGAATCTAACTATAATATTGAAAAGAAGAACACATTAGTTGACACTTCTTTTATACCACATGTGTTCATTGAATATGAATAGCTAAATATTCACACTCGATCCTACTAACCCGGATTAACACCATGCTCCAATTTAGCTAAAAGTGAGCTAAATGACGGACAAATATCCACTTGTAAGAGAATTAGCTTAACACATTTTGATGAGCCCTTTTTGATTTAAAAGAATTTCAATTCTCCTTGTGGAATTCACATTGGCAAAAAAAATATATAACGAGTTTCAAATGATGGTGCTCAGAACTGGGAAAAAAATTGCACACACTACCTCTTTTCGAACTAAAGTGTCCCCATCACTTAGAGGTGCAATGAACTCAAAAAGGAAACTCCACACACTTTAGCTCCACTTGACCTAAAGTGCGCACCATTACTAAGTACACTGAACTAAAAAGAATAGAGAGCTAAAGTGTCAATAAGAAGATTTGCTCACACTTTAGCTCCACTAGAGCTAAAGTGCGACCCAACATTTACTTTCTATCATTCACCATGAAGGCAATTATTGGTATTATTGGTTTCAAGACTAGAAGCAATTTACCACATTGTTATTATAAAAAGAAAATAAAACATACTGCAAATTATCACCGATACACAAAAAGAATGGAGAGAATATTTCATAGCAATCATTGGCATCACATATTACAGTCATACAGAGTGTAAATTAATGAAATACAAATATCTATAATCCCAGCACCAATGGATCTAACCATACTACATGAAGTATTACGCATCAGAATCTAAAATCTAGGAAAAGGAAACTCCATTTATCTAAGTCTATTACAATTCGGACCTGGCAAGTGCTTCCAAAGAAGCCTTGATAATTGCTACTTGTCCCTTCGGAATTTTTGTAGTTGAATCTTGCACATGACCTCCATCCCTCTTTGAAGACCTAGGTTTCCATGCTGTCAAGATTGAATCGGTACTCTCCCACGTTATGGCTATCCCCTTTTCAATTGTCCAACGAAGGTTGCAATCTGTGTCCCAATCTTTATAGAACTTCATAACATCCCGATCGCACGATATAGGGCGGAAGAATTGAATACGCACGGTGTTTGGCATATCCGGGTTAGAATTAGGATCTAAAACTGCTTGAGCAATCCAAAATGGGCGCTCGTCCCCATCACAAGGACGCAATGCAACAAAATAGCCAGCAAAAAAATCACGACCAACTCGAAAAGAATGAGGTGGACGATCGCGCCTTTGGCCAACAAAATGCTCATCTTCACGGTACTCCTCACGAACCTCACCCTCCGCTGAGAACTCATCTTCAATGGCATGGGCAATTCGCGTCGTCGGCCAAAAGCCGTCTACCAATGATATTGGCGTATCCATTGGAATAATCAGAGCAGCTCTAACATCACGCCAATAATACGAAAGTGGCTCAAAACGCGATCGGGCTTCAACGGACTCCCGAGATGATTGCTCCCAGTGATCGATGAATCCTGAAAGTCCCTTCACCACCTCATGGAGATGCCGCATCATAGAAGGCTTCAATGCATCAGGTTCTCCGCGAGGCCATAAAGATCTTCCTTCACAATCCTCCTTCCACAATTTGATGCCACTACCTTCTCCTCCCTTAGGAAGCGAATCCTCATCATGACAAAGGATTTTATACTTCATTACCGGACAACCACTTGAATCCACATAAAACTTGAACTGATGAGCCTTTGCATGACCCTCCAAAGCTTCATCACTGTCCGCAATCATACCCCCAATGAACTTCTTAAAGTCAGGAACCTCTTGGATGAGATGCGGGATTGTGGGAACACTCTCATTTTTCATAAACGACCTCATGAGCAAAGGAATGGTTGGAAAACTCTCCTTCCTCAGTGTCATACTCCAACGTCCAAATAATGCATCTATATCATCATGTGTATGCCCAACTAGCATAAAATTAACATACACCTCGCGGAAGATGCGTTTTGCAACAAGGAGAGACCAAAAACAGAAAACAAATCTATTTTTGTTATCACCAACTGCATTGTCCATTTGTACATTCAGTATTGGTGGCAAAGGCCTCCCTGGAACTAGGATATCTGGAATCGGCCCTAATGGATCCAAACACATCTCCGCACCCCGTAATACCGCCGCATACAATGGATGAGAACTAGATTCTGGGAAGAGTTGCCGGGACGATGACTTCGGAGGCGCCTCCAGGTCACGCAATAGTTTTGCGAACGACCCGACCGTATAATTGGCATCATGGGAGTATAAATCAAGGCCGTAATGGGCGTAACGTTGGTCCACATGACCATGGGCAAGCATACCTGTGATTGCAAGAGGCAACTTCATAAGCCTATCTAGGTGCTTTGTTTTATGTGAAAAAACCGGGGAGGCGGTCTTTGAGTGATCCATCTTATCATGCATGATGGTAAGAACCTCCTGGGGCGACGACTTTGATCGAAATCGGTTCAGGTAGTACAAGTCCCGATGTGAGAAAGCAGAATCAATGTGAACCTGCATCTTCTTTTGCCATAGCAGTGATGCTTGTGTTCCAGGTTGAGTAAGCTTCTTCTGATCCTGGTATTTGTCACAAGTAGAACAACGGGCAAAGTTGTCTCCACCTTTCTTGGCATAGTACTCAGGGAAGCTCAAACGCCGAATCTTACTCAAGCTTGAGGTTGAGATTGGCGGCAATCCGCAATCAGCGAGATGATCATCAAGAAGCGGTATCTGATCCTTCCACTTAAAACTTGCAGGGAGGACCTTTGCCACAGCCTTCTCCCCAGATGGGAGAACACGAGATTTGTGAGGCATGTGGTCCGCATGTCTATCGAGAATGGCTCCAAGAGCGGCAGTAGCCACAACCGTATGACCTCTAGGCTTACGCAAACCGGTATTCCCGTGGTGTTGAGCGGCATGACCAGCGGCAGCGTCCTTTGCATTCCGATAGAAAGTACTCGAACTTACACCCATGATTTTCATCCACGCATGGGCACAAACGTCCACACCCTCTAGGGTCACAACCTTCCTACCCGCAGCGTCTCTATGAAACTGTCTGTGAACGTCGAGTTTGATATGATTTCTGAACTGCACGATGGTCTCACTGCACAAGCGCGTCCGAAGGACTCTTATTTTATCTCTAGGGTAGTGTTGAACACAATTTTGACTGCAACAACTATTGCTCGCAACAGCGTTAATGGAAAGAGGGGTCATGAGAAATTCAGCATTCCTGGACATTGTTGGGCGTGTATTCCTTGAGGAATTGTCGTACGAACGGGAGCTCCCACCTAGAGGTCTGTTACGCTCAACCAACCAGACATTGTAAATGTCCCGAAGGCAATGATGGAAGAGACTCACACCGTTTAAGAAGACTTGTTGAATAGGCCAGGTCTTAAACGAGTACCTCCACTCATTAGGAGCTTCGTCTAAAACAAAAGTACTGGACACCTGTACTACAACATTCGAATCCCCAAGAGGACCAGAGGAACCTAGAAGTGCACTGGACCGGACATTGCAAACCAACCCCTCCGCAACGCGAACACCCCAACCATTGTGAAGCGAAACAGTCAGCCCGACCCAGAGACGGCGAGGAATTACATCAAACTCAGGCAGGTCTAGATTCACGGGAGCGTCAACATGAACATCGTCGCCCTCCGAAGACGACATCCTGCATTCCAATGAGATACATAATAAGAAACCCTGACAAATAAAAATGGGTAACCTCTTGAAGGAATAGACATTTATGAAGAAGCATAGGAGGAGGGTAATTGATCTTGAATCGAGGTAAGGTCTGGCGCTTGAAAAAAAAAGGTATGATTCAAGTGAGCTGACATGGCAGACCATGTAAATTTAGCTCGACTCGAGGTAAACTCATGCGGTATAAGATGACAAGTATAAAATTTCATGCAATTAGCTATAAGCTGAATATGAAATTATTTCACCCTTGACAAAGACAACTAAGCCCGACCCGATCTAAATTTATGACTATCAGACTCATTGTTATTTTAACTCAAGTCGAGTTAAACAGAACTAGGACATCAGGTATGTCAGTTTAGCTCGAGTCGAGCTAAACTTTCCTTCAAAAGAAGGTAAGACAATTTAGCTCGACTCGAGCTAAACTATCGATAATAATATTTATCGACAGTTTAGCTAAAGTCGAGCTGAATTGAACTAGGAAAGAAGGTATGACAGTTTAGCTCGACTCGAGCTAAAATGTCAATACAATAATGTAAGACAGTTTAGCTCGAGTCGAGCTAAACTGTCTTACCATCTTTCCAAGGACACTTTAGCTCGACTCGAGCTAAACTGACGATAATAATACATATCGTCGTCTTTTTAGGGATTCATATGGTAAAACTGACGATAATAATACATATCGGCGTCTTTTTAGGGATTCATATGGTAAAACTCTTCAGCATATGAATCTGACTCTCTGTGTACTACAACCCAAATCTTCCCGTTAGTCGTCACGAAACTCGCAGTGATGCTTAAAAATCACAGTAGCAACTGGAACCACCGCAAATAACCCTACACACTGTCACATCCTAATTGCTAGAGACTGTGCACAGAGAATGCAAGAAGTACACATTGTGTACCTTATGAAGAAGACAACTAGTGCGTTGTTGCCTCGCGCAAGCGCCCTGCTCAACCGTGCGTAACCTGTAGATGTTACCCTCCTCAACCTCCGACAGTTCTTCTCCCTCCAAGCCTCTCCACAACAACCTTGCACAGCAACCAAAGTGAGAAAGGAAAGAAATGAAGAAAGTTTTCGAGGATCGGCGAGGTCACTCACGGACACACGACCGTTTCAGAATTGGCGGGAGGAAACTTCAGAATTGGCGGGGGGGCTTTTCCACAGCCCCTAAAAAGGTGCAAATTCGAAATCTTAGCGGGAAACAGAATCAACTATTTCCTGGCTGACTAAAATAAGGAAGAGTACATACCTCGAATATACTCGCACATGCGAGTTATATACAAGGTTTTAGGGTAACGCTCAGGGTTTGGGTTAGGGTTAGATTTAGGGTTTAGGGTTAGGGTTTTGGGGTTTAGGGTTTAGGGTTTGGTATTTAAGTTCAGGTTTTAGGGTTCAGGGTTTAGGGTCCTTGGTTTAGGTGTTATCTTCTGATGTCATTTCATTTCAATATAATAGTACTTTGAACATTCAAGATATTGACGATTCAACTAAGGTATAGGGAAATGTCGAGAAGATATTGAGATGATTAGAAATAATTTGTATTACAATCCAAATAGGACTTATCTATTATGTTGAAATCAAAGACCTTATCAAACAAGTAGCATTTTTTAAAAAAACATATTTTATGTGCACGTGTATTTTTAGCAAAAAATTATGTATTCAAACATGCTTTGGACATCACTTCTTTGGGGTTTTAAAAATGTGCATCATGTTACTATTTTGTCATCAATCTAGAATGTGCATTCTTTGGCAAGAATCCCAAGTGTCTCCATGGTCTGGATTTGGAATTGAAATTGGTTACTAATATTTTGAATTAAAATATCTTATATTTGAGTTCGCATTGCATTATCATGAGTTTAGGGTGTGGCAGTCTAAGCATGACTTGAAAGATGGAAGAATTCTTGACCATACACAATTTATTTCATGTTTTGACGTGAAATTAAAGACTTTGTCATTTGTAACACATAGAGAGTGGAACAATATTAAAAGATTTCAACAAGGAACGGAGAGACCTCCTCATGACAAAAAAGGATAATCAAAATATAAAATATAACTAATACAAAGTGTATCACTTAGTGCATCAGGCATAATTTAATGTTCGTAATGTAAGTAATTTTGAATTTATTGATACAAGCAAAAATGGAAAAATTAGTTTTTGAGCACGTTCTAGTGGTTGCAAATTATTTTTGACATTCTCAAAATTTTGTAGAAGGATGATAAAAGTCATGAGGCATAATTATATTTTCTCAATGAACGTCTTCAATAAAAGTTATGCGAGCCAAAAGAGAAACTTCTCGATTGCCGGCACGTCGAGCAACCTGAAAAATGTTTTGCTATGACTCAGTATGGAATGTGATATTTTGAATACATAGAAGTAATATTAGAACGAATGATATTGTGGATAAACATGTTATTCTTCTAGTGAAAAATAAGATTACATCCCAATTCATACATTTTCACACATTGTCACATATTATTGATTTAGGGTACCAAGAATACTTAGACTTCATATCCACTAAAGACTAGGGGATCGTCATATTTTTTTGCTTTTTAATATTACTATTGGAGATTTAGATCCACATATTTTGAAAACCCTTTTAAAATTCAAAAGATTACGATTTCACTTGTGAAATACTTAATCATAAAGAGAAGTACGGAGTTCAAAATGATTGTTTGTAGAAGTGGATATACACATTGCACATACATCAGCTCGATTTTTAGCAAAGGTGTTCACCATCACTTTGTGCAATGAACCAAAAGGAGTGTGTGCACACACTTTAGCTCCAGTAGCGCTAACGTGTGCCTCATCACTGGGTGCAGTGAACTAAAAAGAAAATATGCACAGTTTAGCTCTAATAGCGCTAAATTGTGCACCATCACTTAATGGAGTAGATTAGAAAGCAAAAATGCACTATGTAGCTCCAGTATACAGAAGATGGCTTCTAGAGAAGTGGACACTAATTAGGAATCCATACAGTAATTGTAAAATGAACAATAAGTGTAGTGTCAAAACTATACATCACCCAATGTCAACTACTACTTTAAATGTCAATCCTAGTAAATAGTGGAACATAAAGTTTTTTACTTGTGGACAATTAGTTTAGGAAACCATAATCATGGTTTGATTACATCTTGAGCATCATAGTAAGGAAGGGTTGAGTGCATGTAGAAAAGCAAGAATTTGCAAGAAAGAGCTTGGGAATAATCGGACGTAGGTATGGAGCAAACGAAAAATATCAAAAATTGGACAAAGTAGAATGTAAAATATGGAGGGAAAATGAAACTGCAAGTAGAAGATTGGAAATATAAGAACATTCTTCTGGAAACGAAAATGAGAAAAGAAAGGAATATTGGAAAAGGAAAAAACTTAAACATACAATAAATATAGAAATACAAGTAAAATACTCATTAGATATCCATCACATATTATAACACCATACTCATTTTATTGGGAGATTTCCAGGATTTTGAAAGTTATGAACGGTTTTTCCAATACATTTTTTTGGTGCACATTCAGCTCGACTCAAGCTGAATATGTACCCATATTGTAGATATTGGACAAATTGCATTGTGCAAATTTACTAAATATTTGCATATTTAGGTCATTCTCAAGCTTCAAATATTATTTTGGGAGGCTCCCAATCTCCCAATATAATGAATATGGTGTTTTATGCATTCAATGTGCATTACATATTCAGTAAATATTCATTAAATACTTATTGAATATTCAACTATACATTAATTTTACATTAGAAATTTATGCACTATTCATTATCTATTCATTAACAGTGCATTAAATACTCTATAAATAATCATTAAATATAAAAATATTAATTAAACTATCCTAAAATATACTTTTAAAACTTCAAACATTCATTAAGTAAAATTTAAATATTCTTTAATTGTGCATAGAAGTTTTAGATATACAAATATACATGAAGTATCCTATAAAAAATCATTACAAAGTCATTAGTTATTGGCTAATTATATGATTACACATTAAATATTCATTTGGATAATATTAAAAAATATTTAAAAAATGCAAGAGATGGGAATGAAAATAGTTGTGGATAAGACGATAAGAAATTGAGGTTGAAGATGAGACGAAGAATAAATGCATGGCGTTCGGTAGGTATAACATATTGAGCTTACACAATTTATCAAGTATCAAAATTGTGTGCTAGGGAAGAGTTTTGATAGAGGGCTATTACAAAATGAACTGTAGTAGGTGAACAAATGAGGGATAATATTCATGACAATGGTGGCTAAAACTAGTTGCCAACTTGTTGACTAATCATACTACTAAAATCATAATCCACGCAGTGAACCACGTAGTCAACCGTGCGGTGAACTACATAAACAGTGCAGTCAAACGCGCAGTTAATTGCGTAGTCAACCGTGCAGTGAACCATGTTACCTTTTTATTATTTATAGTTTGTATTATAAAAACGACATTATAATGGTTGGACATATGCGTTGCAAAGCAAGCGCCAATTGCTAGGAACGGTGCAGCCAACCGCACAGTGAATCATGTTATCTTTTCTTTAATATAGTTTGTAATATAAAACCACGCAATGAAGTTGGAGTTGTGATCTTGGAGGTTGGCATACAAAGTTGGAGTTGCAAAATTGCATATTCGAGTTGTGGAGATTGAAATTACAAGTTTTGAGGTGAGATTGCAAGTTTTGAGATTGTAATTGCAAATTGAGTTTGTGGGTGTATAAAATTGAGATTGTAATTGCAAGTTGAGTTTGTGGGTGTGTGAAATTTGCATTTGTGTGTTGCAATTTGTGCTTACCCAAAATAAATTTGAAACTCTTAATTACAAATTTGACGTTCATAACCTTTTTGAAATTCCATGTTAAAATGCAAAAAAATCTAAATTGTAATTAATTTTTTTCTATTCTATTCTATTACATTATTAAAATTCATGCATAGGTTTCAAAGATATATTTTTATTTTATGTAGATTGTTGTTACCTTTCTTTTTTTAATATTTTCTGATTTAAAAACTACATGAAAATGGTTGAACTAATGCGTTGCAACGCAAGCGCCAATTGCTAGGAGTGTACTAGAAATAGAGAATCTCCACCGCGGCCGAGGGACCGGGATGCAAGAATAAACACGGTAAAGCCCACTCCGTGAGGCCTAGGCCGATGTATCGACCCACAGGAGTGGCGGCGCCGGTTCTTCTAAACAATAAATTTACAGAAAGTACAGGGGAGACTAAAATTCCCCGGGAGCATGTGTTCAATCATGTAATTACACGAGGGAATTAAAAAAAATCAATAAAAACCCCAAAACAAATTAGCCTACTATGGCATAAGTGTTGGGCGCTGGCGTTCCCTCACAGTGGCCAATTCGGGGACGGTGCGGGGGAAAAAGGGTAAACCCCCCTCCCTTCATCTCAAACTTGGGCACCTTCCGGCTGGCGTGGAAAATTCCCCGTCAGGGGTGGAGATGCTCTAACTACTGGATTTGTACCGTTAAAGTAAAAGCAAAATGAAGTGAAAAGTAAAGAAAAAATCACACTTTAGCTCTATTAGAGCTAAAGTGTGCACCATCAGGAAATGTAGGAAACTAAAAAGAAAATATGCACACTTTAGCTCCAATAGAGCTAAAGTGTGCACCGACATTTATTTTATAATTATACAATTGCAAGATGTGGTCTTAACATACTTAATGTCAGTTCGATTCTCAAAGTATATAATATCAAACTCATAAATAATCAAAACATGAATTCAAAGTAATAGAATCTTAAAATCGTAGCTTTAAAACTCTCTTAAGTGTGCTTCACCTAATAATTGGTGTAGGAGGAACTTATATACATCGATGGTAATGAATGTACTCCTTCTCTAATGCAGAAATTGAAATCCAGTCAAGTGAAAGCCAGCTGATCCACTGAAAGCATGACAGAAAACTAAACACTATAATCCTATTTGTAACAGTGAAGACTATAATCGTTCACTTCCGTCCAATCCAAGTTTGTGTATTATTGAGAAAATGCCAATTTAGAAGTTTTAATTGAGATCATACGAATGAAATTGGAAATAATCACATTTCTTTTGCTATCTGTTCGTTGCCCCAGAATATGCAAAATTGTAGTGATAATGGCCAAGAAAAATTGCGTAGGAAATTTACGAGTACAGAAATACAACACGCGCGTAATATCTAGAACTTACATTAGAAAGATTAAAATGGCTTCTTGAAACTCCGGGTATCAATAATGAAGGTGAATAATTTGTGGTGCATCCATCTAAAATATCCGAGGGTCTCACCCGAATATCACGAAGGGTATCCCGAGGGTATCTCGGGAGCACCACACGGCCACAGGGTTTCGACCCTCACGGCTTTAGGTGCCCCCGAAGGTACCCTAGAAACTCCTGGCGCTCTCATTTTCTCTTCCTTTTCGTTGCTGTGAGTTTTGTGTGTGTCCGTGTACGTTCTTGTTTTGTGAGGGTTGTGCGTTTATGCGTCGGTTCGTCGTGGTTTTGTGTGTGTTTGTCTAGGCATTGTTGTTTTCTGAGGCGAGTTTGCGGTTTGTGTTGGTTTCGTAATGTTCAGGGTCTGTTAAGTTTGTGTATATTGTATTGCTGCGTTTAGGCTTTCGTGCGTTTAGGCTTTCGTGGACGTTAGGGTTTCCTGCAGATAGGGTTTGTAGGACGTGTGATTCTTAATTGTGTGAATTCGTGTCCACTGCAGCGCTGGAGTTTAGGGCTGTTTGTATGAGATTGTGAGGGTTTCTGTGAGTTTCTGTGAGTTTGTGAGTTTGTGTGAGTTTCTAGGAGTTTCTGTGAGTGTGAGTTTCTAGGAGTTTCTGTGAGTGTGTGTGAGTTTCTGCGAGTTTCTGTGAGCACGTACAGTCTGAAACGGCGGTGCTCGGAGGATTGACGTGAAGAAGGAACAAGACTTGCAGCTTTTTCAGTCGGATTTCATAGTTTTAAAGGTAATTGCATTCATTCAGTCTTGCATTTCTTTTGATATTTGTGTAGTTTTGCTTTAGATATGATGTATTGAAACAGTATGATAGCATTGCTTTTGATGTATGTGTGAGAAGGTAGATGAGATTGTGTATTCAATGTGGTGGTTTGAATGTGGTAGTTTGAATGTGGTGTTTTGTGGTGGTTTGTGGTTTTTTGTCGTGGTTTGTGCTAGTTTAAATGTGCTGGTTTGTGCTAGTTTAGATGTGCACATTGAATTCAATGTCGTGGTTTCAATTGCTAAATTCAATGTGCTGAATTCAATGTGTTAATTTCAATGTGCTCATTTGAAAGTGCTGATTTCATTGTGAATGATTTCAATGTGTTGGTTTCCATGTGCTACTTTGTTTGATTTTGTGTGTGTGGGTTTGTTATCGTTGTTGCAGGACTTCTAGTTCCACCAGAAATTGTCTGGGATTCAGGTTCATAATCAATGGCTGAAAGGTAAAATCCATGCTTCTCCTCCAGGAGCCCTAAACCCTACGCCTTCAATATCATATAACGAAAGACGGATCTGCACAAACTGCAATAAATAAGCTCTTCAATGAACACAGTTTAGCTCGAGTCGAGCTAAACTGGGACATCGATATTGCACTACTGCCCACACTTTAGCTCGACTCGGGCTAAAGTGGGCTTCCACTGTGCAAAATGGGCCACACTTTAGCTCGACTCGAGCTAAAGTGGGGCCACCACTGAGCAATATGGCCCACACTTTAGCTCGAGTCGAGCTAAAGTGAGATCCCCCGTGTGCTCTTGTGGCTACTTTAACCTCGACTCGAGATAAAGTGCGCTCTCCAGTGCTCTTTAGGCTACATTTAAACTCGACTCGAGGTAAACTATAACCAATGAAGCACACTGGAGAGGGCACTTTAGCTCGACTCGAGCTAAAGTGTGATCAATAGTGCACAATGGACGCCCTCTAAAGTTTGAGTCGAACAGAAATGTTCGACTTTATACGTCTATGGTTGCGCCAAAGCCGGCTACAGGAACAGTAATCATAATGACTTCTTTCAAACTCTCGGTGTGAAAAATGTCATGGCCTTCCAGTAAAGCCAACACACTTTACCTCGAATCGAGCTAAAGTGTATGACAATAAACTTAAACAACTCAAACACAACAACACTCAGACTTTAAACACTCCAAAGGTATAGTAAACCAATGATATCGACGACCCAACTCATGTCCACTTCTCGTCAAATTCTCACATGTGTGCAAGAACTTCAGTCACGCTTCAACCACTTGAGGACCTCAAAGAGTGAGGTTCGTGAGTGGTTTAAGGGTGAACTGAAGCTCTTTCGCAGTTCTGAGAGTTAAACGAGAAGTAGCCATGATTTGAAAATAGATGTATAGGAAATTCGTTTGAATGAATATTGTAAGTGTCAGAACTGTTCAGCTATGCAATCCATGCATGAGCACTTTAGCTCGAGTCGAGCTAAAGATGAAGCTAAAACTTGAATACAACATTGATACATTGGTGTAATTGCAGTCTCCTAACTCAACTCACGTCTACTTTTCGTTCACCTCTCATAAATCGTGCAAGAGCTTCAGTCCCGCTTCAACCACTTGAAAACCTCAAAGAGTGAGGTTCGTGAGTGATTTGAGCGTGACCTGAAGCTCTTTCACAGTTCTGAGAGTTGAACGAGAAGCAGGCATGAGTTGATTGTAAGCGTCTAAGCGAACGGTCAAATTGACTAGATTTTCTTGCAGAGCATTATTTACATACTTGTATTTAGTTACACATTAGCTCGAGTCGAGCTAATGTGTGACCTCGCCATCCTAATCGGATGATTATTAAAACAATCTAATATTTGTGCTCCATTTCGTGTTTGTCCAGATCTGAGAGGGACAGGATGGTGTCTCAACTGCAGCACTTCTTCCAGCCAAAGCCTGTCGACATTGACGATGACGATGGAGACGACAACAACCACTTAGATTGCTGGGAGCTCAAGGATCCTTCGATGACACTTAAGTGGACGCTGCTGTGGGCCCCCTACACTGAGAATCTAGTGTTTGGTCAGACCTTCGCTAGTGATATCCATGAACCCCAGCACATCGACTTCAAGACCAAAATCATTGATGTAGTCCACGAAGATAACGATATAGTGAAGTTGTCGTGTGAGACAACCACTGAGTCTGTCGATCCTTATATGTTCACTATTGTAGTGAACAATACTTCGTCTCCCTTCTGTATCTTCGATTTAGTCAGTTCTCTTAGGGGGTCACAGTTTGATGACATAGTGGCTCAGGTCGACCAGGAAATCTCCCAAAAGAAATGGGAGACTAGTAGTGGTCAGCCGCTGAAAGCAAAGGCTGTCGCGAACAAACTCCGCGTCATTCTTTCCAGAATGAGTACTTTTGCCGCTTTTGAGAAGGCGAAATTAATCGCGTTTAGGCGCCCAATAGAACTTTCGGTAGTTTCTAGTGCCGTAACAGGTAGCCAGAATATAAGTCAAGCATCGGTACCGGTAAGAACTCCAGGTGCAAGAGCAAATCGAAGCACCCTGCGCAACACGCTGTCAGCGTCTCCCGTCAAGAAGCGCTCAGCTGCCAAGAAGTCGGAGACTTCTTCCAGGAAGAAGACGAAACTCGTTTCAGAGGAAGAGTTGGCCAATTCGATGGCCTCTGCACTGTTGGAACTCCCTTCGGCGCTCGGGTTCGGAGAGGTAACAGACTACACCAACGTCCAACAGATATATCAGAAATTCTGGACGGAGTGTCAAAGCTGTTTTTTCCAAGGAGACAGAGAGATGAAGATCGAGCTTGATGTGATGAGGCTGCATAATGCACCGCCGGAGTGGACGATCCGTGCATTCGAACCTCGCGGTATGGAGGAGTTGAAGCATTACTACCTCGAAATGCCGGACAAGACTCAGAAGCAGACTCTCTGCGTCATGTCCAAGCTCGATCATATGCTAACGAAGGTTGAGGAGCTCAGCGACTGCGACTTCTATATCATCAACGGCCAGCACAGCGTTGCTGCATCAAAGTCGATGATAAACGGTACCGTGCCGGAGGTTATGAGAAGGCACTTCCGGACATGGCAGTGTTACATTGTCTCGACGGAGGACCCTAAGAAGCTGAGGAAGATTTCCGCGTATTATAATCGCGTAAATCACTTGGTCCAATTCAAGCCGACGTGGGCAACAAATATCCTTGGCTCTCGCGCGTTGTGGATCCAAGCTGGAAGACCGATGCCGAAGCACTCCGCCGCAGGCATTCACGGGTCCCATTGATCAGGTCGGAGAACGGCAGTGGAGATTGCCAATGACAAGAAGTTTGAGGTAATTAATCTTAACCACGGTCATGCACTTTAGCTCGACTCGAGGTAACTTCTGTGCTTGTCCTTCTTAGTATAGTTCTGTATACAGATTCAAGCACTTAGAGTGTACACTCTCCGGTTCCAAGTTAGCTCGACT
This sequence comes from Bryoerythrophyllum caledonicum, assembly GCA_963971425.1. Taxonomy (NCBI): domain Eukaryota; kingdom Viridiplantae; phylum Streptophyta; class Bryopsida; order Pottiales; family Pottiaceae; genus Bryoerythrophyllum; species Bryoerythrophyllum caledonicum. The sequence goes on along the minus strand of OZ020521.1, from coordinate 971,099 downwards.
CGAGTTAACCTGCATTTTTGGTTCCTGCTGAATTGGTTTTTTTCCCTCTGTGGTTGTACGCTAAATCAACACTGCCAATGTTCTGCGCAGCCATTTCTAAACGCGGTTCGTGAGCGCTTCGCAATGATTGACGTCGCCAAAAGCCAGGCAGCGCTCAAGAAAGCCGGAAAGGCGAAGGAGCTCTCGATTACGAACGAGGTGAAGATTATCACCTCGTCCGATGAGACCTTCAAGCTCTGGTCGGATGTCATCTCTTCGGCGGCACAAGGCGACCTCATCAACGTGGATTCAACAACGTCGCCCTTGTCGAAGTTTAAGGACGCCAAGTCCTGGGTGCCTGAGAAAGATGGAGTATTGACGCGCGAGTTCTTCAAATTTTTCGGCAATATGACCGAGGCTGATCACGCAACGTTGTGTAAGCATATTCTTAATCGATCAGGGCCATCGCGAAAACTACCTTATCCAAAGGTGGTTGTAAAGCAGCCGCAATCAGTGCTGGAGGATTGCTACAGCGCCCGGGACTGGGTCGATCGAAGGAAGAGGAAGGAGGTCGCTCGGATGGAGCTTCAGTTGATCAGGCCGGAGCTCGCCTTCTTCAACAGTACTAGGGCGTACAGTCGTTCCAACTGGCGAAAGTTCAAGAAGGACTACAACGTCAGCAAGGCCTCGAAGCGTGCCCTCTTGGATTGGGGTCCACCGGATTCTACTACGCAAATTCAAGGCAGACGCAGTTTCGCAACTGCAAATGTGAAGATCTCTCTCCGTATGCGAAAGAGTTCTTCAGAGTCTTCCTCGATGTACGGGCGCGGTTCGTTGCACCTGTGGGCGCCTTGCACTTTCGTCCATACAAGGCGGCAACCAACTCGCTCGGTGGATGGCCCTCGGATGCGTGGCGTAACTTGGGCTGCAACGTGAAGCTCGGCATTATCGACTTCCGTAATATCCCTGGGTTCGTAGGGAAGGCGACGTCATCATTGGAGAAGCCCTTCTTCGACGAGTTCATGACAATGTTCGCATCGAAAGGGCAGCCTTCTCTCACCGGTCTTCCAGCGTGGCTCTTCATTTGCGGCAACGAGCAGTCACACCTTCAAGTGACAACGTTTGCTGAGGGCCCGTCGTTGTGCCATGCGTACGACGTCCTACAGTCGAAGTATCTTCCCTCCGACAACGAGCGCTTGGGGGGGTTTGCGCCGAAGACCAACAACGCTCTCGACCCGGTTCGCCTTCTCTTTCTCTTCAAGAAAGAGCTTACGCAGATCCCGGCCGTGAAGAAGATCTATGTAGCTCCGGAGCATGTGTTGCACACCAAGCTACGCAAGTACAACGAGCTGGCGTACTCCATGAACATGAACGAGCTGAGAATGGAGTTCTTCATCAAGGTTCTGGAGCTGTTCTGCAAGAAAGGGGATTCTACTGTCCAACTCTTTTGCGGGACGAAATTACTGACTGCGAGTGGTGAGTATCCTTGCAGTTTAGCTCGACTCGAGCTAAACTGTTGATCCCTCTCTCTGACTGTGAATGTATTGTTTCAGAGAGGTCGTCTCTCATGCTTTGTAGCGTGGCACTTTAGCTCGAGTCGAGGTAAAGTGCCGGCTTATACTTATATGGTTTTTTAGCAGTCCTCAATCGCGTCATATTCTTCCATGTTTTAATGGCTGCGTTTTCATATCAGTGTTCTTCTGTGCTCACTTTAGCTCGAATCGATCTAAAGTGTAACTTGTTTAATCCATTGGTGTGCAAATGTTGGATCTGGAGGCATTCTGCATATCCCACGACACCGATGAGCAGGACCTAGACGACGCCCAGGATGTAGCGTTGACGTTGGATCGGGCCGATTTCGTTATTGGTTCATATCACATCAGCGCGGAGATCTTCTCCGAGCTTGGAGAGGCTGTTGCCAAGGGGAAGGGGAAAGTGATTATCGATCTCGTCGATGAAGAGGAGGAGGATGTGGTCCCGAGCTCCATTGGTGTGTGCCCGAGCACCAGTACGGTCACACCTGATGCCGATTCCCATGATGACTTCGATACCAACACTCCGGCGGAGCTTCATAGTGGCTCTCAGTCTGAAGCGGGAGAGACAATGGGTACCTCGCGGCAGCGGCTCGATTTCGTGGAGTTCGAATCGTTTGATATCTCCGAGAGGCCTCATTCAGCTCCGACCTTGGGTGGGTCATCCGCTCGCCCCGCAGCCAAGAAGAGGAAAGTTGTCAGCGCGACCGGCCGCTCACCGTTGGCAACTGCGAGCAGTGCTCAGGATGACATCAGGTTTATCGCCCTCGAGAAGAAGCTCGAAGAGGAGGCCACCCGGATGAGGTTGATGGAGCAGCGGCTGGCGGAGCGTGACGAGGAGCTCAGGGATATGCAGCGGAGGCGTGACGAAGAGATGAAGAGGGACCAGGACCAGAGGCATAACGACATGATGCTGATGATGCAGATGATGCAGAGATTCATGACGGCTACTATGCCTCCTGTCGCCACGACACAAACCGTAGTGAATTCTACGATCCCTCAGCCTCCAATCTCAGGTGACGATGAGACTAGGAGTCTGCCTCGCGGTTCGCTTATGCCGTCTCCGGCGGGTTCCTCCCCCGTCTCCACGGGAGCTCAATCGCTGCCTGATCCCCCGTCCCCGCCGACCCGCCCCTCTTCCTCCCCGAAGTCGCCCGCTCGGGATGATTTTGTCGTTGATGTCCCCAGTTCATCGTCAGGTTAGTGTAACGTAGTTGCGAATGTATAGAGCCAGAACATTTTGTAAATGTCCAATTTTGTACTCCAGTATTTTTGTTAATATTACAATGCTCAGTGATCACTTTAGCTCGACTCGAGCTAAACTGCTTGACATCTGACGACTCTGACATTGTATCAGTGTCCAATGTGCGCATGAGCTGATGGGTTAAAGTTGTTGAATTTTTTCAGATCTTAGTTTTGGTGATGACAGGATTGCTCAACCAGTCGTAGATGAGGTCGTCCAAACTGCAGTCCCGGTCGTAGAGGATGTCGTCCAATCTTCGGCCGTGCTCGTAGACGAGATCAATCGTGATTCTCCTGTCCAGGAGCCCGCTCTTCTTGTCCCGGAACCGTGCCCCCAAATGGTTCTGGAGCAGTCGAGGGCCCTTGACACCGTCCAAGTTTCATTGGAATCGATGGAGGTCCGAAACGAATTGCTTCAAGACGATGAAGTTCTCGAGGTGCTCCTCTAACACTATCCGCACTCTGCGCTTCCCCATGTTGCTTCCCCCCGTTTGCTCTCTTTGTTCTACATTATGTTGACTTGTCGTTGTTAATGAATCTTTAGTAATATTGTTCGTTCTCCTGGCATTTCCTAACCAGGTCTGCGAGGCATCAATAAGTGGTGCCAGTAATTTAGAAGAAATACCTAGAGTCTATTCAGATTCCGAGGGCAGATGGTTGAATGTTGTGCTGGACCTAAATGGGATTCTATGCACTTGTAAGCCATCGTGGCAGGCCAGGGGGTCCAGGGGCTCTATCCCGTCCATTCACTCGGCCTCGCTGCCGGCCGAAGTAGGCCCTAAGCTTGTTCGGGTGCGCCCTGGTTGTGCTGAATTCCTTACGAAGTTGTCTAAGATTGCCACCATCACGATCTGGAGTTCAATGATGGAATCTACAACACGTGAGATATGTCAATATCTTTTTCAGCATAGATCTGCGTATCCTCTCAGGATCTTTGGTCAGGAGAGTTGCGATAAGGTTCCCGAGGGTAGGGTCGGTAACAGAACAATCTACATGAAGGAATTTGGCACTCAGAAGGACATCTTCTTGAAGACGTTATCGAACCATCTCTTTAATAGGTTGGGCCGTGAGTATACTCCGTCAAATACACTTGTCATTGACGATAGCCCGATTAAGCATGTCCTTAATTTGCCGGAGAACGTCCTTCTTCTTCCGTCATGGTCGCACAACCACAATGGCGCGAGACATGATTCTGTACTGCTGGAGGAATTGCTACCATATCTCTCTGACCTTCATCAATTTTCAGGTGGCCTAGCGCAGTATCGTGCTGAACATCCCTCGGGTCGAGAGATGTTCTATAATGATCAGAAGACGTGTGGTCAGGCTGCGAGTATTTGTAACGCAATTCAAGCCTATCAGAATCTCCGTTCCTAAAGTGGTTGGAAGCGCTTAGATCCTTAATACACTTTAGGTCGAATGGAGCTAAAGTGTTTCGTTTGACTGCAGCTCCATTTTGTAAATTTTGTTGGGCCGTGTTTTGTATATATTTTTTAATAATACAAATGGTGATGTTTCTCCACCGAATTTATTGTGCGGATTGGATACCTACTGCTGGTGAAATGTCGTCATTTTTTTAATGTTTGGAATTTTATCTATTGTTCTGAGGTATGTGAGTGTCACTTTTGTTGAAATTTCTACAGGGCTGTGATTGTCGGGCGTCCGTGGATTCCTTGTTGGGTCCACATGAGTTCGCCCTTTCCCTTCGGAGTAAAGGGCTTTTGTTGCACTCTGCTGCAACCGCGCAATCAACCATGGATTATTCGACCATGGCAGTGGACGACGGAGTTGTTGAAAGCCCTATTGCACGGGAGCCAATTCATGAAAGGAACAATTCACCTTCGCCGCAGTGGCCTCGTTTAGTTCCGGGGTCTCCGCGCCTAAACTTGGATAATTGTATTCCGGCAAAGCGTATTCTCTATGACGGTTTAAGGGATGCCACTCACCAACACTCGCTCACGGTGCGTGTTATGTTGACCTCCAAGTTATTGCACTATTGAGTCGTTCTTGCCTAGAGAGTCTTGGTTTGTTGTTGAGGTACCTTGCACTCTTATAGTTTTGCTTCATTTGAGCTTGTTTTTGTGCATTGGATATTAAATGTGCTCTGTGAATTTCACCTTCTGCATTTTAGCTCCATTTGAGCTAAAGTGCACTAGGATGGATCTTGATGATACAGTTTTTTTGTGTTGTCGTGTAGGTGTATTCGACCTAAAGTGTATTTGTTTGGATTGTTTGTGGCGCCTATTGTGCAGGAACCATCTGGTAAATGTCTTCGCCCCCGTATTCTCTCAAGAAATGCTGCTGGAATCACATGCTCTCCTTCTGCTCCCACCCGCCGTCACTCGTTGCCCAAATCAAACACGGACGAGGTGCGAAGGCGGGGTTTGCAGCGTCTTTTTGAGAGTCCATTAATGCAAGAGAATGGCGCAACATGGACTCGGCAACGTCAGAGGGCTTTTCTGAAGACGCGTATAGAGGCTTATGGAGGGACTCCCTAGAATGTTTGATTAGTAATAGGGCGATTGTGATTTGCGTCGAGGTAAATGAGTGTTGTGTGTGACTTTTTTCATGGAGTTTTGAATAAAGCTTGGATTAATAGTATATGCTTCCTTTATCGTTACCACTTTTTTGGACGATAAGCTATTTTGGTCCATCCATGGTAAAAAATACAGTATTCTTGATACATTGTCTTTATGCTTTGCACCTACAAATGTCTATATTTATTGATACTTCAACAACCATATTTCTTCATAGTCATGGAAATTTCCCAATATAACGAATATGGTGTTAGAAGATGTGTAAATCCTAGTGAAGTGCCTATGGTTTTACAAGGTTGCCACACAGATGCATGTGGTGGACATTTTGCGGGGTGTGCTACGGCTCAAAAAGCGTTAAGAACAGGCTATTGGTGGCCTACGCTTTTTTCTGATGCCACTACCTACGTTAAGAGATGTGACCCTTGCCAAAGAGTTGGTAAACCTACAGCTACTAAAGCTATGCCTTTGACACCAATTTTAGCCCAAATCCCTTTTGAGAAATGGGGAATAGACTTTGTAGGCCCTATTAAGTCACCTAGTCAGGTGGGACAAAAACGTTACATCCTAGTTGCCACAGAGTATGTAACTAAGTGGGTTGAAGCCATAGCAACTAAGACAGATGATGCAGATACTGTAGCAAAATTTATTTATGAAAATATTATTGCTAGATTTGGTTGCCTCAAGGAAATTGTAAGTGATAGAGGGACTCACTTTATTAATGATACTATTGCAAAAATGTTACAACGATATTTTATTAAGCATCGTAAGTCCTCTCCCTATCACCCTAGAGCTAATGGGCAAACCGAAAAGTCTAATGGCATTCTTTGTAAGATTATAACAAAAACATTAGAGGGAAATGCATCAAATTGGGATTATGAATTAACTAATGCTTTGTGGGCCTACCGTTGTACCATTAAAACTACAACTAAGGCTACTCCATTTTCATTGGTCTATGGCTTGGAAGCCATGTTACCAATTGAAGTGGAACTACCATCATTAAGGGTTGCTATTTCTGAAAGATTGGGAGATTCGGCTTCCTTGAGGGAACGTTTTGATAATTTAGAACGACTCCATGAGATTCGAGCACAAGCTTATATGAATATGGTAGCAATTCAAAAGCAACGGAAAACTTACTATGATAGTAAGCTAACACCAAAAATATTAAAAGATAATGATCTAGTCTTACTATATGATAGTAGATTCTAAAAATTCCCAGGAAAATTTGAAATGAGGTGGTTTGGTCCATATCGAATACTTAAGTCTTATCCTAATGGTTCTATTGAGTTACAAGATTTTGCAGGGAATATCCATGCAACAAGATATAACGGTTACAGATTGAAAAAATATGTAACTTGAGGGCAAGTTACGCATTAAGAAGGGGGCATGACCTCCAAGATGCGACCTTTGAAGTGGTCCGGAATGACCTTAAACTACCCAGGTGAAAGTAAGAAATAATGGCAAAGCTTTGAAATCTAATCTAGGATGATTTTGTAACTTTGCATTAAAAAATTTCTTATTTGATGGGATATGTCACAAGTTGCTAATAAAGTTACTTGTGAATAAAAAATAAAAAATAAAATAAAAAATAAAAATAAAAACTTCTTTACACTATTGGGTAACAAGCAAAAGTTTACATAATAGTGCCTCATGAGGAAAGTGAAAAATAAAACAACAAATTTGGAAAGTATCCTTAATAAGTTAATTTTTGAATGATTGAGAAATGACTCTATGGGAGTGGAAAAATAGTTAAAAGTTTAAAATATATTATGATTAAGAATAAGTCAAAATACTTATGACATCATAATAAAAACTTTTCTTAAATGGGATTTTAGAAGATTTTGGAAGATCACTAAAATAACCATTTGTTTGTGTTAAAAAAAATTAAAAAATTAAAAATTAAAGGAAATTTTTGATTAAAATTCTCAAATTTGTAAATGATAAAACTTTTTGGACATGATGGCATAACTATGTACTTGAGTAAAGAAGTAATTATTAAGACGACAAAATAAATGCAAGATTACAAAGAATTAAGTAAAGTTTCGACTAACTTAAAAGCTTTAATAAAATAAAGTGGAAAAAATCGTGAGTACAAGATCATGAAGGTTAAGTCATGCATTAAGATTGAGATTATGCATGAGAAAATTGGATGAGGTGGACAAAACATTAATGCTAAGGAAGACGAGCTGGACAAAACATTAATGTCAAGGAAGACTAGCTGGAGGTCACTGTCGATGTGGACAAACACTAGCTGGAACTTGGAAGACGCTGTCCACCTGGACAACAAGAACTGGAAATACTATCCACCTAGGCGCGAGGCAAGAGCCAAACAACAACATGTACGAAAAATTACCAAAAAACGAAGATCTGATCATGTCACTAAAGAATAGCGCTGGATCCTGAATGTTTTGTCCGATGCGTGATCTGGCGGTTATGGACCGTCGATGAAGTAATCATGCAGCAGCGGGAAGAAGACAAAGACAGTTTCTTTGTTCATACAGTGAACAATCGCCATAGCTGCAGCTGAAGAAGAGAAGAGCGATGACGTTGAAGACGAGTAGTGTGAGCAGGTTAGAGGAAACTTGCTTTCGTAATTCAGCACAAAATTCTACATGTTAGGTACGAGACGTTGATGAGCATCGAAGACACAGCGTGGGAAGGTACGGTGTCTCTTTCGAACCAAGTGCAATAATTTTCGAGGTAAGTCACTGAAACCCTACAGACTGCGTCGTCGTCATGAAATTTTAAAACAAGGTCAGATGTGCATGAAGGTTGGGTTCATTGCAAATAAAATGAACAGTCTTGATTTTGTGAATATTAACCTAATTGTGTTAATGTCGAGTGCTGTGAAGAAGAGTGTTGATCAGAATTATATTGCAAATTTCCTAAAACTAAGCTGAAGTTAAAAAGGAACCTAAAGCTGAACGAGTGAGAGTCACTTGCGATAACAATAGTAAACGATGGACTAAGCCATTTGGTTCTTAGTAACGTGCAGAATCAGTTGAAGAGGAAAGCTTGATCTCCGCATACTAGCTGTAACATGTATGACAGGGAAGTGACTTGTGAGGCATGAGATTATTGAGGGAGGTATAATTTCTTCAAAGCATCTGTAGTTCAGTATGATAGGAAATAGGTCATCGTACTCACAAGCATAAGAAAGAGTTTCAGAACAGGGCGAGCAAGATGAGTAAACCTACTTACAGGTATCAAAAGAACTTATCAACCAGATGTTGTAAGTTAACGAATGAGACAAGATAATCTCAGTTGAAATCTTGCAATTGGCGCTGTTAAGATAAGAAATTCTACCTCTGTTTGAATAGATAAGTAAGATAAACAAGAGTAAACAAACAAGAAAAAACAAAAATAAAAATAAAAATAAAATCCGTCTTGATGGTGACACCGACTTGGAATATTGACGAAATGTGTATGAGATCGAGCAGGTACGATCCGATGGCAGTAGTAAGGAATCGGAAGACAGACTTTGAGCTTGTGGCTTCAAAGATGATCTACCTACCAGAGAAACCACTGATTCCCAACCGCACCAACCTGGAGAATGCGGGATTGTGGCAATTCATAGCGCAGAGGTGGCCTGAACCGGACCTCCAGCGAGCACGCATGTTTATCATTGCTAGCGATCGAGGGGCCCTGGAGGAGTTTCTTATCAGTGAAGAGGTGGTGTTTCTTGATCTCTCGACGATCAAGAAACACTTCCCTGGTTTGAGTGACAGCGGTCCAACGTTGGTAAATATTCCCCTTTTGGATCAGGAAACTCTTTTACATATCTTTGAGTCACCAAAGACTGCGAAGGTCGAGAAGAAAGATGCCAAACATGGTTACAATGTAGCCAAGGCCAAGGCACGCTGGAAAGGTTGGTTGAATTTTGTGAACCAACGACTGTTGTTATCATTGCCGGGTCCTAACATCATTTCACTTGAAGGATTGGCGGCAGCATATAGGGCGTGGCAAGGAGAACGTTTCAACTGGGTGAAGATTCTCTACATGCACATGAAGCAGGAGATGACAAGCAAGACAACTTGTCACACTAAGGCATATTTCTGTACCACCTATCTCTCTGAATTTTGTCCTGAATTACGAAAACAGACTTTGTCTAAGGCAGTGGAAGAGACGAAGAAGGCGACGAGCTCCAAGAAGAGACCTCGGCGCGGTGAAGTGCCTCAGGAGGAACCTGAGGGCGGAATCAAGGAAGCAGGAGAGGAGACGCCCCCGTGTGCGTTTACCTCGGAGCCTACTTCTACTCAGCTCGGTGGCACCCTAGAGCCGCAGCCTCCGAGTGATGAACAGGTGACCCCACCTGCGGAGATCGTGAAGATTAATAAGAAGGCAAGGCGAGGACCAGCGATAGAAGAGGATACTCCAGCACCTCGGAACTTAGTGGCTGAGTTGGAGACCAATGATGGTGGAGCAGCCAAGAAGACGACAGCTCCAACTCCGAAGGACGTGATCAACCTTGAAGAGGATGGAGAGACAACCTCCAAAGCTGCAGAAGAGCCCTTATCGCAGCTGGGAGCGCCGACCACGACGGTCAAGGTGGAGGAACAAGCCACAACTTCCAAGATCTCAAAGAGTAAGGGAGTAGTAGTTGAAGAACCTCATTCAGCTAAGAAGAAACCTTTAAAGAATGATGCTATTCTACCATTGGGAAGAAAAGAATTGGAATTACTGGTAGCTGAGAAGGATGATCTGATAAAGGAGTACCAGAGAACTAACGATGCTATATTTCGTGCTACGGAAGATTTGGAGAGGGATTCTAACAGGGAGAAGGCGAGAGTTAACGAGGAGCTGTAGAATCTCCACAAAGAGCGGGACGAGTGGAAGCAGAAGTACAACAGCGAGGAAGCTTTCCGAAAGGCCATGGCACCACAGCTGAACAAAGAGAAACGAGAGCTGCAGGAGGAGGTGGCCCGTCAGACCGCTAATATAACACATTGGAAAGCTAAGTGTGCAGACCTACAGGTACAACTGAAGGAAGCCAAGGAGAAGAAGGACAAGGACCAAGTCCTCTTCGAAAGGTGTAAAGAAGTTGTCATAGGGATGCGTGAAGCGAAGGAGCTGTGTGATCAGGAGAAGAGCAACAAAGAGCGGTTGGCTCAAGACATGGTGGTGATGAAGGAGCATCACGAAAAAGAAGTAGCAGAGCTACGGAAGTGTCATGCCCAGGAGATAACCGTGTTGAAAGAGCAACATGCGGAGGCACTAGACAGAGTGAGGAAGCCACAGAGTAGGAGTACGAGCAGTCCTTTAAAAGAACGGACTCTCACACCCAAGTTGTAGGGAGAAATCAAGGCTCTTGCCAAAGCGGCCGACGGACTGCAGTTGCAGTCTCCACTAAGTGCAAAGCCAAGAAAAAGATGCAACAGTGTTTGGGGGATAACGAGTTGCGAGCTCTTCCTCCTTTCTCGCTTTTCCGTGGTTATGAACTCCAGAGGGATACTTTCTTTAGTATCACACAGTTGGCTCTAGGAGCAACACTCCAAGATGAGGAGTTTGACACTTTATGGGCTAGTGCTGATCATTTTTCCAACATGCGGAATTTGATTTGTGAAATGTTGGCACGAGGTGCCTTACAACTTGCAAGTGCAAGTAAGTTGGTTAATCCGATAGCTGATCTAGGTGCAAGAGTTCTACTCTATTACCTGACCCTGGAGCACCAGCTAGCATCCAAGAGAGCTTGGGATAGGCCAAACGAAGTTTTTAGACCAGTGAAGATCTTTGAGATCAGGGTGTCTACAGTCAGCACTCCGGAGTCGAGACAAAGGGCTGAGCTTCTTTATCACGAGGTACGTGATGAGAATGCTCTTCCGGCCACTTTGGCTTTAGTGCAGAGCCGCGAGGCCACGGCTCAGAGAAGAGAGCTCACCTGTGGACATCATGTTTATGAGTATACACGAGTCTGTCACCGTTTGAAGATGGTGGTGGAGGGCCAGCAGCTAGCTCTTGACAACCTGGAGAATGCCTATCAACAGGTGTTGTTTACTCCACCCCCTTGGGATTTCAAGTTGCCCTCGGGATTAAAGATTTCTTTGCGAGTGGCCGGTTCCATTCTAAAACAACGGTACCTGGGAAAGTATGATTCTATGTTTGATGTAGCGAGTGAGCAGCCTATCGTGACGTGGGATGCCATAACGTGGTTGTTGGAGGACTTTGGATTATCACCAACACAGTGGCGACCTTGGGATGTTGTTTACCCGATGATAACTCAAACATGGCAGACAACAGTTCCAGCGGCGGTAGCGCTAGATGCTCATCTGTGTCCGCTACAGGGACAAAGGCGATATAAGTGGGCACCATGGGCCAAGATCGACACCGTGCCATACAACTGGCTTATCATCTCTGGAGCATTCGACACACCGCATGAGTGTCATCTATCATACAGGACGTTTTTAGAGGCGCACCGACATCATACTGATCCAATATGTATCCGAGCTGCAGTTTTTTGCAACTTCTTGTCTTATCTGTGTACCTTTTTCCGGATGGTTGTTAACCGGTATGATGAAACCAAGGTGGAATTTTTGATTTGGTTGAAATTGCAGCAGCGACCTGCGAGGTGGATGCGCATGCTGGAGTGTATGGTGATCACAGGATTTCTGCCAACGTCTAGCTCGGCGTTTGTGCTAGAGTTTGACCAGAAGCGATACAAGGACATGGCACTCTGGCTGACTTTTCAGCGGACTAAGAGGACGTATTTGATGAAGGATGAGGACTTATGTCGGAACTTGGAGGAGGTGGATCGCCAAACTTTCCTCACCGAATTAGAGACTACAGATGAGATGAAGCACAGGCGACCCCGACATGACAAGCGTTGAGTTTATGTTTATAGTTTTTTATAGTTCAAGTTGGAGATGCTGCCTAGGAGTTATGGACAGCTTATTGTGGATAGCCTAGTTAAAGCTACTTCAGATGATGGAGCTATGAACTTGGAACTTATGCTTGACATTGTATTTTTTAATATGGCAATGTTTGTTTTCAAGATTGTACGTGAAGCTTCGTTCCTAGAAACAAGCTTAAAATTTTCTAAGTATGGCTGAATTTCCGATTATTGACCTGTGCATGAATTGTGATATAAATTGATAAGCTGTAAACGTGTTTGAAAAACATCTGGAAGAATAGATACACACAGAGTTATTATTCGGAACGTTAACTATTCAAGATGTGAAAGTTAGTTCAAGAATTTTTGAAGCATGGAATTGGTTCTATAAGTTTGACATGATCTCCAAACCTCGAATATGGTAAAGAATGACGTCTGTAATATTGAACTTTGAAAAAAAAAAAAAAAATTTTGCTTCAACTGCAAACCTATATCTAAACCTGCACCTGCACCTATACTACACTACGTGGCGTGGTGGGTGTCGTGTGGTTGAGTAGAGACCCGGCACTAGCACCCCGAGGTTGCCACGGCAGCGTCTACTCGCACCCAACGATCACCAGGCCACCAAGGCCGAACTGAAGGAGTGTGTGCTGAGAAGCCATTATATACAAGCACGGGAAGCTGGAGCCAATCGATATGGGACAATGTGGTTCGCGCATGATCCCTCGGGCACCCGTCACCGTGTACAGTACCGTGCAACTCATGGACTGTGCGCTACTGGGAATGTGAAGTGCTGATGCTGCTTCGACACCAGAGTTGGCCTAGTAGATCAAATTGGTATTGCGTGCTTGGACGATCATTCGTAGGTGAAGACACACTATGTGTAGGAAGTGCAAATAGAGCGAGTTAATCGCAGCAAAACAAACGAAGGTTGACGACCTGGTCATTAATCAGTTGCACGAGCTGGTGGAATACAAGTTGAGCAAGTTGACAGAGAAGAAGCTGTGACGGAGTTAACAAAAGAGTCGACCAAAAGAAAATGGATACGTTGTGTGAATTAGGCGAGACACGGGAGATCATACATACAAGAATCTTCATCAACTTCATGAAGAAGGAGGAACGACACAATTAGTAAGGCAAGTTAAAATTTTTTTTAATTAAAATAAAAATAAAAATCAAATAATTTTTTTTTAAAAATAAAAAATAAAAAAACAAAAAATAAAAATAAATAAAAATAAATAAAAATAAAAATAAAAATAAAAAATAAAAAAATTATTGAATGAAAGAAAGAAGATTAATATGTGAGTCGGAAAGAGAATCTTAGAAAAGATCATCCAAGTTAGTATAAAAAGAACAACTAGGATAGCTCCTTAAGATGTCTCAAGTAAAGAGAGAAAATTAGAAAAACAAGAAGTAAAATACAAAGTTAGTATTTTAAGAAAGAACAATTTGAATAGAACCTTGAGTCTAGGTAATGCATTGAGAGAATTTCATAACAAAAGAACAATTAGACAAGAACATACCTATAGCATCTCAAGAGAGACTTAATATGTGAGAAATGTTAAGTTTAGATGTAGTAGTGAGAGATGAAACAAAATGGATGAGAAACATTCTAGTTTAGAATCTATTAACTCAAAAAGAAGCCTGAGTGGATTTAATCAGGATATGATCGAGTTAAAAGTAAATCTCAAATAACTTAATGATTTAGCAAGTCAAGATAAATAGAGTAGTACCTAAACTTCTAAGTCTAAAAATGTGTTGAAAAAATAAAATGTGGAAGAAATGGAAATATAGAAAAAAGGGAAAAATAAGAGAGAACATGATAAGATTGAGAGAAAGTAGTTGAAAGAAAAAATAAAAGAGAACATGATAACATAATGAGAGAATCTTATGTTGAGCGAGAATAGGCTAGAATAGAAAAAGATAGTTAGCACAATTAGTAGTGAGGTGATATACACACTATTTAAATTGTATGTAGCATGATACTTCAACTGAAATTGAAGATAAAATAGAAGAGAGAAAAGAAAGTAAGGAAATTAGCAATATAGAATTAGTAATTAGTAGAGAGGACAAAATCTACTAACATACTAATTTAGTGATGTGAGTACTAATGAGTGCTAATTTTCCAAAGTTAAAAAAAATTTTAAATTTTAAATTTTAAATTTAAAAAAAAAAAATTAAAAAAATTAAAAAAATGATGATGAAAATGAAAAAAGAAAAATGAAATGATGAAGAAGGATAGAAAGTGAAGAAGAAAGAATGAAGTTTGAAAAAAAAAAAAAAAAAAGGATGGCAAGTGAAGCCTAAATAAAAGAAAAATTAAAATGAAGAGAAATAATTGAAGAGCGATAGAAGTAAAAAAAAGAAGATCTAAAAGATAATGAAAAATTTAAAGCTAAAAGGAAGAAATATTAACGTCTAAGTGAAAGACGTAAGCAAAAGAGTTAAGTTTAGAAGAAACTTAAAGACTTAAGTATGTAAGAGACATACTTATTTAAGATGGAAAAAATAGAAAGCAAATAAAGACAATCAACAATCCTTGAAAAGAAAAAGAAAGCTACATGGAGATTTAAGGATATTTAAGTAAGAGATGAAGAGCGAAAGATTAAGTTCAAGGACAAAGGTCGTTGAAGTCGACGAGGACGTCTCCAAGCTAAGAAGGGGGCTATGTAGAGCCTAAATCCTAAAAATAGTTTTTTTCAGAAAATTAAGTGTAAAAAGGGTTGTAGATATATGGAGAATTAAATAATTAATGATTAAGTTTACATTAAATACTTAATTAATTGAAAAGTACCTCTTCATATCTAAGATAGAAGGATTAATGGGAAAAGGGTTGAACTCGCACCCTTTGGGAAGGGTGTGCCCTTTCATATCTAGATATGAATAGATGTGAGGATTTAGTGGAATTAATCTCAATGGTTAATTATAGGCAAAACCGTTTTTCCAAGAGGTGTGCCTCTTGGGTTTGAGTAGAATGACTAGCTTGAATTTTTAGCATTCTTTGCCATTACCATAGAAATTCCTTGGAGGAAGGTTGGAGTGAGCCCTAGCTTAGGTGAAAAAAGCTAGTAATTGAAGAAATCTCTTATGTTGTAAGAGTATTATGTTGTGTGTGAAATTATTAATATATAATTATTATTGAATTTGCATGTGTAGAGTCTTGTGTGTGACTTGAATCATATGTATAATTACAATAATATTTGAACTTCATTGAATAAATTTAATATTGTGTTTTGTAAATGCAATTATATGTATGAGGTATTAATTGTGAATAAATTCCTATGCATAAATGCATTATATATTTATTTAGATCTTCATTGTAAAAATTAGGATACTATCCTAATTAATTATTTGATATGAAATTGTGTGTGTGTGTGTGATGAATTAAATTTAATGTATTACATATGAGTGAAATATGAATACTTAATAATGTTAAAACTTCAAGAGATAAAGTTAGGGAAGATCCTAACTATGTCAAAGTGACATTGTGAATATTAATGTAATAATTCTAAGTGTATGTAAGGCATTTAGAAATTAATTTGGAGTAAGAAACTTAATGCATTAATGTGAGGAATGCATAAGTAATTGATGAAATAGTTAAGTTCAGGTGTGGAAACTTAAGTATTAAGACATAAGACGGGAGTCTTGTGCATGTGTAAACAACAAAACTTAAGTCTAGAGTTAGGAAGGACTTAAGTATGAATGACAGGACTTAAGTCTGAGTGAAAGAACTTAAGTCTACAGTGGAATAGAATTTAAGTTTAAGTGATAAAACTTAAGTCTAGAGTTACAGGACTTAAGTCCAGAGTGAGGGAAAACTTAAGTATTAACGATAGGACTTAAGTCCAGAGTGAGGGAAAACTTAAGTATTAACGATAGGACTTAAGTCTGAGTGTTAGGACTTAAGTCTAGAGTGAGGGAAAACTTAAGTCTGAATGATAAAACTTAAGTCATGCAAGTGTAAGAGTGAAGATACTCTTTTTGCATTTCAGTGTTAAGGACTAATAGATAGGTTAGACTTAAGTCCGGACTTAGAGTAGAAATATTTAGAGGCTTAATCTAACTTGTGTGTTGTTCGAGATTAACACTTGTGATAAGTACGTGAGTACGTAAACCGTGGGATGTACGTGAGAAATGGAGCGAATTGCACGAGGTAAGTTCGTGAATTCTAAACGGAATTAATTAAGGAATCAACCATGAGTGCAATGGATAGTATCCAAGAGCCGAAGATGGCAAAAGTATAGGAAATTAACAAACGTGCATATTCATAGTTAACTCAAGAGCAAGGCTCTTTGGAGGAGCAAGGCTCTACCTAAGCACTTAAATCCTTGGGATTAATACCTTAAAAGTGGAATGTTAAGGGTGATATGTTTTAAGGCTTAATTCCCTAAAAACGAGTGCATAAACTTAAGTATTTCAATGGAAAGATAGCTTTTTGACCTATAATTAAAGACAAACTACTTAACGGTTGACGCTAGACCATCCCGGGAAGAATTTAGAATCAAGGATAGACTTGTGTCAGTCTTGGGTATTTTGCGAAGGTGAAATTTCACGATTACAGAGTGCTTAAGAACTAAAGGGCAGAGATTGTGTTCTTAAGATTATGGAGACGACCGAGAATGAAGTCTTAAGAACCAATCAAAGATCTTAAAGACTAAATGGTAGAAGTAAGTGTAGAACCCCGTAGTCTTTAAGAATTAAGTGTGGATAAGCGAACTTAAATGGAGACTTAAGAGCTGAAACTCGTTAAGACTTAAGTTAACTTGTGTATGTGATTTTCGAGACTAATCCTTGTCTTAAAAACGTGATTACGTGGATTTAGTGGACGGACGTGAAAAGTGGAGCAATTTTGCATGAGGTAAGAATTTGAATTCTTAAAGACTATAATTAAAGAACCAATGCAACGAGACTTAATGGAAACTTCCATTAGCCCAATGTGGCAAGTGTTTAAGAGCTAGTGGCATAAGCATAAACTTAAAAGGACTAATGTTCCTACTTAAGGCACGTGAGATCCTTTGGGGTTAGACTTTGTTTGTGGATCTTCTAAGAGTGATGCTAACAACCCTAATCTCCTAAAAATAGATAGATAACCTTAAGAATTAACCAAGAGAATAGCTTTAAACTACACAATTAAGCTTTAATTACTTAAAACTAGGCGTATGATCATCCCCGTAACGAATCCTATGAGAGGTGGGTATACCTGGGTGTTTCCTTAGAGTGGTGAAAAATCAGTCTACAGAGCAGTCCTCATGGCTTAGGGTATGAAGTGGAAGATGTCTAGGATTTGGAATCGGGTCGCGACCTCCTTTCTTCTCTCTCATTTTCGTGTTCATGTGCGTGTACCTCTTCGTCTTCGTGTCTGTATTCATGTCTGTGCTCTTCCACTTCGTGTTCGTGTTTGTCTTGCGCTCGTGCTCATGCTACGCTTGTGTTCGTGTTGCGTTCGTGCTGGTGCTGCGCTTATATTCGTGTAGAGTATTGCTTAGTTTGTGTTTGTAGGAGCAGTTTTAATAGAGTTTCTGTTAGGGTTTGTTGCGCACGTTCTCCGAAACGTGTAGGCTTAGGTTTTTTTGCTGACAGGGTTTGTAGAGTGTGAGGGTTAGAATTGAGTGAGGTTTGAACAGGGTTGTCATACTGGACGGACGTCCGGTACGCCCGTCCGTCCAATTCGCCTGTCCGGTAGAGCTCTCGCCCGTCCGGGTAAGTCAACTGAGGGTTGACTTATCCGCTAGGTAAAAAACAGGCGACGTGGCAGCCATGTTGGCACCACATAGCTGCCACGTAGGAGAGGGTCATGTTTGAGTAGGATCGGGGACTAATGGCAAGAGGGAGGTGGGGCGGAGACGTCTCCGCCTTTGCCTCGTCTGGGGCGGGGACGTCTCCGCCCCTGCCCGTATGAGGCGGGGACGTCCCCGCCCCTGCCCATAAAGGGGCGGGGACGTCTCTGCCTCTACTAGTGTAGGGGCGGGGACGTCTCCGCCTCTACTAGTGTAGAGGCGGGGACGTCTCCGCCCCTTCATGAGTTAGTTAATAGTGTTTAACTATTGACACTATGTTGGTAAACTAAAATTTAAGTTTACTGTAGTATACACTAAATGTGAACCCATACACCAATTGCAAATGAGGCACTTAGTGTAGTGACATAACCGGACACTAAATGCCATTTACTACACTATGTATCAATTTATGTGGTAAGACGTTTTTGTTTTTGGTACCTTGCCCGTCATATTTTTGGCAATATGTGAAAATCTTTGACTTGAGTTGAAGCGTTATTTTCCACTAAAGACAAGGAATTTTTTTTTAAATTTGGAAGGAAATAATTTTCTACACTCTTATGTTTGCTCCAAAACTAATAGGGAGCTACTAAAGGTGTTCCTTATTAGAGAACATGCCGTCAAAGTACAAAAGTTGTACTTTCCATTTCGCCTTCCTCCCTAGAACTAGGGAAAGACATAATCTGCATGTTATTTTAAGTGCATTAGGATCTTGTCGGAACCAAAAATAAATCACCCCATATTTAATTGTGCACTCGCCTCATGGAGATGAGGAGTGCCTCACCCAAGCAAGAGTGGCCTCAAACGCGTCCTTGGAAAGTTTTGTGGGGACGAACCCCCCCTCCCCAATTTACAAGCAAACGTCCCCGCCCCTGCCCTGGTGGGGCGGAGACGTCCCCGCCTCCTACCAAGGCAGGGGCGGAGAAGTCTCCGCCCCCACCGGATTACTATTTTAATGGACGGGGGACCTCATTTGTCCCCGCCTCGCATACTCCTATCCACCATCTCTTCATTGAGCTGGATGTCGGCGTTGTGCGAGGTCTAATTCATCCATCCACGCCAGAATTTTGCATTCACACGTGCACACCATGTCTTCATCCGGACAATTGGCCAAGGAGGAGCGAGACAAGACCCATGCAAGAGCGGGGAACGCCCATCGGAAGCGGTTGCACGTTCTTCGTAAGCCCGAGAAGTTGGCTTTTTGAGGTTGGGAGGACGTAGTGGAGCCATGGAGTTTTGATGATTGCGCGAACTACATCGAAAGGTGCCACATCGACAAGGCTTTCCCAGAGGCGCGACACAACTATCACCGGCGCTTCCACAAGGCAAACTTGAAACATTGCATCGACGAGGCGTTTAAAAACCGATGCATCGAAGTTTACCAAGTGTTGTATGACGTCCCTTTCGTCAAACGCAACGAAGTAAATCTCTTCATTGCGCGGGGTGATCATGCGGAGGTGAAGTTGGGCAAGATAGTGGATTGGTCCACTTTGAAGTCGATGCCGGGGAAGGTAAAAATTCCTCGCCCTGAAAATGGAATAATTCCAATGGGATGGCGCAAGTATCCGGAAGGTGGATTGGGCAAGTTCATGACTGTAATGGACGACACACCTAGCTATGATACTGACACGTCAAGTTCAGATGATGACTCCGAGGGAACCCACGTCCAAGTCGCGAGCGAAAAGGCACAAGCACGTGGTAGGCTGAGGAGGACCGAACGAGCCCTTCACCAACGTTACTATTGACTAGGAGTATTTAAAGGTATAGGACGTAGCAAATCAATTTTGTGAACAAAACTTTTGCTCTAAACATTACATGGTTTTAAATATCCTTTTTGTTTGTAATGGGAACAATTTATTTAGAGAACTTGCACATTACATTCTACTAGAGGCTTATACTACCCATTATGGATGGGGACTTGCATAGCTCCCATGCTATTCACTACTTGGTTTATTTTTTTGCTTTAATGGTATGCGGTACATTCCTAATCTTTTGTGGGGCAATTGTGTTTAAATTATTTATTTAGAAAACTTGCACATTACATTCTACTAGAGGCTTATACTACCCGTTATGGATGAGGACTTGCATAGCTCCCATGCTATTCACTACTTGGTTTATTTTTTTGCTTTAATGGTATGTGGTACATTCCTAATCTTTTGTGGGGCAATTGTGTTTAAGTTATTTATTTAGAGAACTTGCACATTACATTCTACTAGAGGCTTATACTATCCGTTATGGATGGGGACTTGCATAGTTCCCATGCTATTCACTACTTGGTTTATTTTTTTGCTTTAATGGTATGTGGTACATTCCTAATCTTTTGTGGGGCAATTGTGTTTAAGTTATTTATTTAGAGAACTTGCACATTACATTCTACTAGAGGCTTATACTATCCGTTATGGATGGGGACTTGCATAGCTCCCATGCTATTCACTACTTGGTTTATTTTTTTGCTTTAATGGTATGTGGTACATTCCTAATATTTTGTGGGGCAATTGTGTTTAAATTATTTATTTAGAGAACTTGCACATTACATTCTACTAGAAGCTTATACTACCCCTTATGGATGGGGACTTGCATAGATTGATGCTATTCACTACTTGATTTATTTTTTTCTTTAAGGGTATGTGGTACATTCCTAATATTTTGTGGGGCACTTGTGTTTAAAGTTTTTATTTAGAAAACTTGCACATTACATTCTACTAGAAGCTTATACTTCCCCTTATGGATGGGGACTTGCATAGATTGATGCTTTTCACAACTTGATTAAATATGGTATCTTTAATGGTATGTGGTACATTCCTAATCTTTTGTGGGGCACTTGTCTTTAAAGTTTTTATTTAGAAAACTTGCACATTACATTCTACTAGAAGCTTATACTTCCCCTTATGGATGGGGACTTGCGTAGCTTCCATGCTATTCACTACTTGATCTAATAGGGAGCTAATAAAGGTCTTCATTATTGGAGAGCATGCCGTCAAAGGACAAAAGTCGTACTTTCCATTTAGCCTTCCTTCCTAGATATAATCTGCTTGTTATTTTAAGTGCGTCGCAATCTGGTCGGAACCAAAAATAAGGCACCCTATGCTAAAACCTCCACCCTCCTCATGGAGAGGAGGAGTGCCTAAGCACCCAAAATGCACCGAAGGCCTCCTTCTCCTAGGTTGGAGAGACGTCCCCGCCCCTAGGGGAGGCGTCCCCGCTCCAGGGGCATAGACGTCCCCGCCCCTGCCTAGGTAAGGGCGGGGACGTCTCCGCCCTGCCCTGGTGGGGCGGAGACATCCCCGCCCCACCAAGGCACGAGCGGGGACGTTTGCTTCGAAAAATTTGGAGGGACGTCCCCACCTAACTCATGAAGGAGGCGTTTGAGGCCATTGTTGCTTGGCCGAGGCACTCCTCATTTTCATGAGGCGAGTGCACAATTAAATATGGTATGTTTAATGTATGTGAAAGTTATTTGAGGCCATTGTTGCTTGGCCGGGTGCACAATTAAATATGGTATCTTTTATGGTATGTAGTACATTCCTAATCTTTTGTGGGGCACTTGTCTTTAAAGATTTTATTTAGAAAACTTGCACATTATATTCTACTAGAAGCTTATACTACCTCTTATGGGTGGGGACTTGCATAGCTCCCATGCTATTCACTACTTGATCTAATAGGGAGCTAATAAAGGTCTTCATTATTGGAGAGCATGCCATCAAAGGACAAAAGTTGTACTTTTCATTTAGCCTTCCTTCCTAGATATAATCTGCTTGTTATTTTAAGTGCGTCGCAATCTGGTCAGAACCAAAAATAAGGCACTCTATGCTAAAACCTCCACCCTCCTCATGGAGAGGAGGAGTGCCTAAGCACCCAAAATGCCCCAAAGGCCTCCTTCTCCTAGGTTGGAGAGACGTCCCCGCCGCTAGGGGAGGCGTCCCCGCCCCATGGGCGTAGACGTCCCCGCCCCTGCCTGGGTAAGGGCGGAGACGTCTCTGCCCCTACCCGAGTAAGGGCGGAGACGTCCCCGTCCCTAGGGGAGGCGTCCCCGCCCCTGCCTGGGTAAGGGCGGGGACGTCTCCGCCCCTGCCCGAGTAAGGGCGGAGATGTCCCCGCCCCTCTTGGAGACGTCCCCGCCTTAGTGCCACGGTGGCGTGACACGTCCGAATGTGATGTGGCCATCACAGTAAAAATTTCTTACTTGCAAAAAATTACTGGGCGCACTTCAGGCAACATGTCCGAACCGTCTGTCCGTGCCGTCCGGACCGCCCATCCGGTTGTCCCGTCCGATCACCTCAACCCGTCCGTTATGACAACCCTCGGTTTGAAGCACGTAGAGATAGAAACTCGTGAAGCTGTGAAGGATTGACGTGGATTTCGAACGAGGAGGAAGAACAAGGAGCTGAAGACGACTTTCGACACTTAAAGGTATGTGTACAGTTCGTGTTCTTGTACAATTGTTTCATGATTTATCTGGTTTGGTGAATTATGTTTGTTGTTTCGTGTTTTCTGGTTTTCTGTTTGCTGAAATTATGGTGTTTGGTGGTGTTTGTTGTGATTGTATGCTTTTTTTTCTTCTTCAGGCATTTGTTGTTTCTTATTGCTCTTAGTTTCTGTTTGTATTAGGAGTGCGTGAGTTGATTGTTGTTTTGTGGAATTGGTGTTAATTTCTGTCGTAGTGTTGATGCTAGTTCAATTTTTCTAAAAAACTGTAGTTTCAATGTGCTGCTTTGAATGTGCTGCTTTGTGTTCAATGTGCTGGTTTTAGTGTTTTGATTTCAATGTGAATGATTTCAAATTGCTAGATTCAATGTGTTGATTTCAATTTGCTGATTTGAATGTGGTGGTTTCAATGTGTTGGTTTCCATGTCCTACTTTGATGGATTGTGTGTGTGGGTTTGTTATTGTTCTTGCAGGATGTCTAGTTCCAGCAGAATTTGTCTGGGATTCGAGTTCATAACAATGGCTGAAACGTAAAATCCATACTCTAACCCAGGAACCCTAAACCCTACAACTTGAATATCATTATACGAAACACAAACCTGCACAAACTCTAGTATATAACCTTTTCAATCAACACACTTTAGCTCAAGTGGAGCTAAAGTGCGGCCAGAGGATCGCACTATTGGCCGCACTTTAGCTCGACTCGAGCTAAAGTGTGGACAAAGATGCATTAGACCAGTACACTTTTGCTCGACTAGAGCTAAACCGTACAGGACCAATGCAGCTTTGTTCGCACTTTAGCTCGACTCGAGCTAAACTGCGGCCTAAATTGAACACTGTTGGATACACTTTAGCTCGAGTCGAGCTAAAGTGCGGACAAAGATGCAAAAGATCTTAGTCTCAACTCTATAATTCTGCCAATCGGAAAAAATTATCTATCTATTCATCAGAGCCAACACACTTTACCTCGATGTGGGATTCCGTTCCCACATGGTGCCGGACGTTAACCTTAAGTTCCGGCCAAAACACAAAAACTTAGTAATTAATTATGATAGATTGTGCCAGGATACAACCAATAGTCTTAAGGTAGGAATAAAGTCGGATCAACCTGACTGCCAACCCTAATTAAGCCTAAAGATGTTAAAAGCGGAACCGGAGCAGTTATCGGGATTCCGGGGCAGTCAGTTATCCGGAACCGTCAGCCGGAACTGTCCCCATCAACCGTCATCATGATGCCGTACTAACGGCCAGACTACTTAAGGTTGGGGTTTGGACGGATACTCTTTCTTCTCACTGTCTTCCTGCGCCTCGGCTTGTTCATTCTCTTGCTATCGCTCTTCCTCTCGCTCTTACGATTTTCCGAATCGCTTGCCGTTAGGGTTTGGAGAATCGGACAATTAGAACAGACGTGTGTCCGTTAGGGAGGGTTTGTGTGAGGACGGTGCGTGCACGGACAACCTCGAGAGATAGTGAGGTAATAGTTTCATTCCATGAAGTCTGTACCGATGGCCAAGAAGAAGAAGACGGACAGAGACGGGCGCGGCCGGAGAGACGAGGAGCCGGTAGTTGCACTGCCCCCCTTATCCCGCGTTCTACCGGAAATACCAGAAGACCCGAAGGAACTTGGTATGCTGAAGAACAGCCTGAAGTATATGGGTTGTGAGGGTTTGCTGGAGGTTCCGTGGGGAATCCGAGAGGAGGTCTACGTCCGGGAGCTTGTCGGGACGCCGGACGAGAAGTACAAGGGGTTGATGAGAGCCCATCCGGAAATCTGGGGAGTCCCGGAGTGGTCTCAAGCCTACGACTTCCGGGCTGGCCGCACCAAGGTGGTAGAACGGCGGGACGAGTTCTTGGCGGAGGAGTTCAGAGAACCGGCAGACCCGAAGGATGGCTTCAACCTCCAAGACCTTCGGCACCATGATGCACTGCTTGTGCTAGGGTTTTTAAACCCTATATTCCATCCGGAAAAGCCGAAAGGGGTGGTGGCGAAGTGGGCCTGCACTTTCCTCGGAGCACTCCGGGGAAAGATCGTCATCGACTGGGGAACATTGATGACCGACCTAATCAACCGGTTGGTCGCCAATCTCCAGAAGGTCAAGAAATTGGCAACACCGCTGGCCTCGTACGTGGTGCACCTTTATGCGCACCACCAGCAACTCACCCCGGCAGAAATCCGGCACTACGACGAGGTGCTCAACTTCCAGAGGTATGGAGGGGATGAGTCGGAGGAAGAAGAGTCCGGAGAGAAGGAGACGATGCCGGAAGCAGCAACCACGGGAACTCCGGAGGGCCGGAAGGCTCCCAAGAGACCTCGCGAGAAGGAGCTCGAGGCGAAGAGTCCGGAATTACGCAGCTCCTCGGCATCATCCGGAGAAGACGAGTCCGGACCGTCGGAGGGGACCAGCCGGAAGAGGAGGAAGGTCGACAAGAGCGACTCCAAGGGCCAGCTCAAACTGATGGATGAGCTCACCCGAGATATTGGCTGGACAGTTGGGCTCCTTAAGGAGACCAACTACATCATCACCACCTGCGTGGAACAAATGTTCCGGAGTCTGGGCGTCGACCAGTTGGAGGACGCCATCACCAAGGTGGAGGAGCTCTGGAACCGGGAGATGGATGCGAAGGCGCTGCATACGCAACTCTCCTCCGTGTACAAGGCTAGTACGGAAATGGAGAAGAAGATGAAGCGGTACCTGGCCGAAGTAGCCCTGGCGGTGACGGCCCGTAAGGAGGCCGAGGCGAAAGCCCTTGCTTCTGCAGCAGCCCCGACGGAGGTCCGGGCGGCCTTGCAAATTCCGGTCGACGTGGTCAACCGGAGTCGGCTCTTCACCGAACTGGTGGAGAAAAAGGAGGAGGCCACCAGGGCCAACATCATCCGGTTTCTCCTAGACCAAGCGGAGAAGATGGGCCGGACCTGGGACCAGATGAAGATGTTGGTGGATAACATCACCGTGGAGCCTCCGGAAGACCCAGCAGCCTCTGGGCCGGACAGCACGAGGACACCAGTATGGTCCACAACCTCGCCAGGACCTCCGGCCAACTCCAACCCAGCTCCGGGCACGTCAGCAAATCCGGAGTCGCTAGACACTCCGTCACCCCGAACGCCAACGGAGGGCATCGTACTTCCCAACCCGAGTACGAGCAAGATCCTAAAGACCCTTCCGGAGCTCCTGTCGCCTCACAACATGCGCCTGCCAGATCCTCCGGCGGAAGACGGCCACCCTGTCCCACCAAGGTCCGTCTCCTGGAGGTTGGCATCCAGACCAAGGAGTCCTTCCGGAGGCTACAGGGACTTGGTCCAAGAGACCAGGTCAGCTTCCGGGACGGAAATACTAGCACCTCCGGTCCCGGAAGGATCACCGGAACAGCCCCCTCCACCGCCGGACACCAGTACTCCGGTGGTGGCTGCCCCTCCAACAGCAAGACCATCAACCCGGAAGACCGATCTTTCACCTGCAACGTCCAAGAAGGTGAAGGGCAAGGCGCACGTTCTGGTGGAGATTTCCCCCTCCCGCCGGAGTGGGAGAAATCGGGGTCCCGGTGCTCTTACTTAGGGTTAAACTAGGTTGAAAGTTTCTTTTTGTTTATTTCCTTTTCTCAGGGTTAGAGTCCGGATCAGCAGCGACTAACGATGGGGCCCTAAGTGCTCCCGGCTGCTACCGGTGTCAATAGCCAGGTTTTGTTAGAGAAGGAAGTCCGGAGTCCAGGAACTACTCCGAGATTTTAGGATCTAAGATCCGATCTGGGACTTTTCCGGATTTCTCGGATCTTTTAGATAAGATCTAGCGGATTTCCCGTAGTCATAGGTAGAAGGAAATCTGAATTTGGGGAATTCAGAGAGTACTTAGTAGGAGGTTTTGGGAAAACCTTCATCTTGTTCATTTCACTCGGAAATATACGTTACCCTTTTTGTACTAGATTTGCTACCTTGTGTTTTGTGGGACATGTGAATCCTGTGAGTGACGGATCCATTCTTGAGGGTGTGGTCGTGTGAGGAATTCTTCCGGATTAGGGTAAGTCCACTGTTTCGCCAAAGGGGGAAGTTATCGAGGGCCGTGTCAGGAGATCGCCCGGGAGAGCTGGAGAGAACTATTGCAAAGGTGTTCCTGGTAGTCCCTAGGGTCCGGAAGTAGCCAAGAGGGGAAGAGATGAACAGCAGAGGTGTTCTTGGTAATCTCTAGTTTACGGAAGAAACCGTGTTAAACTGGATTCCGGTCAATACCGGAGTTCTCCCCCTAAGATAGGAAAAAAAACCTGATACCAATACCTAGATAAAATAACTATAGCGAACCGTGAGTCTCTGCTCCGGAGAATTACAATCATACCCCCCGGAATGCTGTTGTAGCCCGGATTAGTCTCTATGTGACCGCATCCGAAAGGCCTTCCAGATGTTGTGAGAGCCGAAGTTCGGCAGCAGCAATCAAATTACCAGTTAGCATAGTAGGGAGAGTGTTGTTCGGTCACTATAAGCTCCGGACAGTGGGTGCCTAGCCACTTTAAGTCACAGGGCAGTGGGAAACCCAGCCACTTACACAAAACATGGTCAATGGACTTCGGCCACTCGCTTAAAAACTCCAGGAGACTCTCTGAGGAGGAACAGAGACTAATCAAACTACCCTCCTGATTTCCGGAATCTATTCTCCGGAAACCCCTGTATGAAATCCGGATCCGGACGGATCCAGATCTAACCTAAGTAAGGAAGGACTATAGCTAACTCGTAACCAAATTGCTTTGGTAAGCTTAGTAATCCGGAAGCATTGGAGAGAATATATTTAGGTCTTTGTGGGAACGAAACCGGAGCAGTTACTTTGGGAAGCTCTTAGTGACGATTAGGAGCATTCCGAAGGAATACTGTCTCTACAAACTGCAACACTCGAATCGAGCTAAAGTGTAAAACGAATGACCTAAATCACAACTCAAATACGATCACAGTCGAGCCAAACACATGCCAAAAGATCATTTACCCAATGACACCGATGACCCAATCCATGACTACTTGTTCACCTCTCAGAAATTGTGCATGAGCTTAAGTCCTGCTCCAACCACTTGAGAACCTCAAAGAGTGAGCTTCGTGAGTGATTGGATCGATTTGTAAGCTTATTCACAGTGTCGGGGGTTGAACAAGAAGTACTCATGAATTGATTAAATGGGTGTAGTTAATTATTAAAAATGACTATATTATGTGTCAGAGTGATTCTGACATACTTTGCACTTGGTTACACTTTAGCTCGAGTCGAGCTAAAATGTAACCTCTCCGACCTAATTGGATAATCAATTTAGCAATCTAATATTTGTGCTCGGTATCATGTGAGTGCAGATCTGAGAGGGACAGGATGGTGACTCAGCTGCAGTACTTCTTCCAGCCAAAGCCCGTCGACATTGATGATGACGATGGAGACGACAACAACCACTTGGATTGTTGGGAGCTCAAAGACCCATCGATGACACTGAAGTGGACGCTTCTATGGGCCACATTTACAGATAATCTAGTGTTTGGTCAGACCTTCGCTGCTGATATCGTTGAACCCCAGCACACCGACTTCAAGACCAAAATTACTGATGTAGTCCACGAAGATAACAATCACGTGAAGTTGTCGTGTGAGACAACCACTGAGTCCGCAGAGCCTTATATGTTTACCATTGTAGTAAACAATACTTCATCACCGTTCTGTATCCATGATTTAGTCAGTTGTCTTTGGGGGTGTGAGCCAAATAAACCGCCCCTAAAGGGTGGCTTATCTTGAACACAAGATCCTAATACGGGGCCTAGTTCCTTGTGCAACCAATCCTCAGCCCATTCACACACAACTTATACGAGCATGGTGACACATCTCATGCTTACTTAGGTTCCTTGTGGTTGATTAGTGAGGTGGTGACTTAATCCAGCCTTTTAATTGAACCCACCCTTGAACGGAGGTAACTTTTGCTCTAGAGCTCCGAATCCAACGTTTTCAACCCCCATGGGTTCGATTCAGCATCACAAACTTGATTAGACCCTTAAAGGTCAGCTCCAGGCTTAGGTGTGACCCTGGAATCAGTCGGCAGCAGACAGGCCCCCATATTTTCTACAGACTTATAATACCATTTATCTCCTTGACTATAACTCCGTTTCGTATGGTTGTTTTTTAAATTCTTATTAGTTTTTTGTGCTTAACATGATGGCAGCCTTCAATTAATCATTTGACTCGACCCTAGACCTCACAGCCAGCGACCAGCAGTGCACCTTCAACACACATGTTTACTCAAAAATTGTAACCAACCATTCACGTGCACGCCACATATACTTCACATGATTAACCCCACCTTAACACTAAGCTAGGCATGAGCATCCCGTTGCGTTCTCTTATTCTTGTAGATTGATCACTTGGTTGAGTTGAGTTGATTGCAACCCTAATTCTAGTGAAATTTTGACAGCGCTTCCGCGTGACGTGTGTGACTAGAAAATTAGGGTTCCCTTATGCACAAGGAATTGACTACTAGCCGGGGGGAAGGAGAGGCTCCCTGGTTTGATTCAATTCGCCCTCCTTCCTTCAGTTCTTCGTGCTTCAGCTGATCTCGTCCTCTTCGTGTTCTGCTCTTCTTGATCTCGTCCTCTTCGTGTTCTGCTCAGCTCGTCCTCTTTGTGTTCTGCTCAGCTCGTCCTCTTTGTGTTCTGCTCAGCTCGTCCTCTCCGTGTTTTGCTCTTCGTAATCTTCATGTTCTGCTCTTCGTGATCTCGTCCTCTTCGTGATTCAGCTCTTCGCGATCTTCGTGATTCAGCTCTACTTGCCTTCTTCGTGTTCTGCTCTTCGTGATCTTCGTGTTCAGCTCTGCTCTTCGTGATCTTCGTGATTCAGCTTTGCTCGCCTTCTTCGTGTTCTGCTTAGCTCGTCCTCTTCGTGTTCTGCTCTTCGTAATCTTCGTGATTCTGCTCTTCGTGATCTCGCCCTCTTCGTGTTCTGCTCTTCGTGATCTCGTCCTCTTCGTGATTCAGCTCTTCGCGATCTTCATGATTCTGCTCTGCTCGCCCTCTTCGTGTTCTGCTCTTCGTGATCTCGTCCTCTTCGTGTTCTGCTCTTCGTGATTCTGCTCAACTCGTCCTCTTCGTGTTCAGCTCTTCGCTCAGCTCGTCCTCCTCGTGTTCTGCTCTTCGTGATCTTCGTGATTCAGCTCTGCTCGCCCTCTTCGTGTTCTGCTCTTCGTGATCTCGTCCTCTTTGTGATTCAGCTCTTCGCGATCTTCGTGATTCAGCTCTGCTCGCCTTCTTCGTGTTCTGCTCTTCGTGATCTCGTCCTCTTCGTGTTCTGCCTACTCTCATTCACACTCCTAGTGGCCGGGGCTTCCGGCTCTCCTTCCTTAAAAAATCCTTCGCTCCTCACACCTTTCCTACTGATAATAATCCCCCTCTACCAGGGTCACCCCCCAGCCTTGCTCTCCTGCGTTCCCATGGGTGTTCCCCGCCGCCTTTGGCCTTCTTCCATTAATGACCCCTTCTTACAAAGCCTATTAACCCTATGACTACTAATCCCGTGCCACCCTTGCATTTAACAAAAGTGGGTGTCCCACTAACCAAGGAATATCTAAATCTAAACTTTGACCCCATGCCACATGGGTGTGCATGACCTCCAATAAGTGAGCTTTTAATCTAATTTCAAAGATGCGAAAACTAATTAACTGGCCTAGATTGAATTCCCCTTGTCTTGGGTTATGGCTAACTTGCCAAGTGATGGTGAGGGTTTTTTTCTTCCCCACTCCTTGGGGATTTTTGGTTATTTTTTTATGGCTTTTAAGGCCTCCTTCTTTTTTCTCTTTTCTCACCATCCTTCTTCTTCTTCTCCTAATTTTTCCCGGTGATTTCCTCACCGAGGCCAATGGCGGTCCCCGATTCGGTAGGAGGTAAATTCTTCTCCACCACTACTAATTTTAATTATTTTCTATTGTTTTTGCCTTTTCTGCCTTTTCTTCATTTTTTTTCCTTTCTATTTATTTTTTTGGCTAACTACATAAACTCCGCGATTGCCAATAAGTGGTTCCTAGTTAAGGAATTAGCGCATGGAAGGCTATTTAGCTATTTTGATCAAAAACCACGAGCTAACCCATGGGATAACCTATCTCCACTACTAGTTAACCTTTATGGACGCGATTAGAGATTTCGATAGTTTCAAGGGCCATGACCGGTAGCCAGGACATGAGTCAAGCGTCGGTACCGGTTAGAACACCAGGCGCAAGAACCAGTCAAAGCACCCTGCGCAACACGCTGACTATTTCCCCCGTCAAGAAGCGCTCAGCTGCCAAGAAGCCGGAGACCTCTTCCAGGAAGAAGACGAAGCTCGTATCACAAGAGGAGTTAGCCAATTCGATGGCCTCTGCACTCTCCAAGCTCCCTTCGGGGCTCGGGTTTGGAGAGGCAATCGACTACAACAACGTCCAACTGATTTACCAGAAATTCTGGACGGAGTGTCAGAGCTGCTTCTTCAATGGAGACAGAGAGATGAAGATCGAGCTTGACGTGATGAGATTGCATAATGCACCACCGGAGTGGACGATCCGTGCATTCGAGCCTCGGGGCATGGAGGAGTTGAAGCATTACTACCTCCAAATGCCCGACAAGACGCAGAAGCAGACGCTCTGCGTCATGCCAAAGCTCGATGCTATGCCGACAACTGTTGAAGAGCTCAGCGACTGCGACTTCTACATCATCAACGGCCAGCACAGCGTTGCTGCATCAAGGGAGATGATCAACGGCAACGTCTCAGAGGTGATGAGAAGGCACTTTCGAACTTGGCTATGTTACATTGTCTGGACGAAGGATCCGGAGAAGCTGAGGAAGATTTCCGCGAATTATAATCGCGTGATTCACTTGGTCCAGTTCAAGCCGACGTGGGCAACGAATATCCTCGGCTCCCATGTTTTGTGGATCCAAGCTGGGAGACCAATGCCAAAGCACTCCGCCACAGGCATTCGCGGGTCTCACTAGTCAGGACGGCGAACGGCGTTGGAGATTGCCAATGACAAGCAGTTTGAGGTAATATTCCACAACCAAAGTCATGCACGTTAGCTCGACTCGAGCTAAAGTGCATTACTACCATACTATATATTTAGTGATGAATATAGATTGAATCACTTATATTGTATTCTATCAGGTCGT
Organism: Bryoerythrophyllum caledonicum; assembly: GCA_963971425.1. Lineage (NCBI taxonomy): Eukaryota > Viridiplantae > Streptophyta > Bryopsida > Pottiales > Pottiaceae > Bryoerythrophyllum > Bryoerythrophyllum caledonicum. Next base: position 939,663 of record OZ020521.1, on the reverse strand, counting down.
AGGTTAGCTCGACTCGAGTTAACTTTCAGTTTTTGGACCTTGCTGGACTTAACCAGTATTGACTGATTTGGCCCCGTTTATGTTCTGCGCAGCCATTTCTTAACGCGGTTCGTGAGCGCTTTGCAATGATCGACGTTGCAAAGAGTCAGGCAACGCTCAAGAAAGCCGGAAAAGCGTAGGAGCTCTCAATTACGAACGAGGTGAAGATCATCACCTCGTCCAATGAGACCTTCAAGCTCTGGTCGGATGTCATCTCTTCGGCGGCACATGGCGACCTCATCAATGTCAATTCAACAACGTCGCCCTTGTCAAAGTTTAAGGACGCCAAGTCCTGGGTACCTGAGAAGGATGGGGTTCTGACTCGCAAATTTTTCAAGTTTGTTGGCAACATGACCAAGGCTGATCACGCAAAATTGTGTCAACACATTTTCAATCAATCAGGGCCATCTCGGAAACTGCCTTATCCTAAGGTGGTTGTGAAGCAACCAACTTCTGTGCTCGAGGATTACTACAGCGCCCGGGACTGGATCGATCGAAGGAAGAGGAAGGAGGTCGCTCGGATGGAGCTTCAAGTGATCAGGTCGGAGCTGGCCTTCTTCAACAACGCTAGAACGTACAGTCGGGCCAATTGTCATAAGTTCAAGAAGGACTACAACGTCAGCAAGGCATCAAAGCGTGCCCTGTTGGATTGGGGTCCTCCAGATTCGTACTACAAGGATTCGAGGCAGACGTAGTTTCGCAACTGCAAATGTGAGGATCTCTCTCCGTATGCGAAGGAGTTCTTCAGAGTCTTCCTTGATGTGCGGTCGCGGTTTGTTCGACCGCAAGGGGCCTTTCACTTTCGTCCATACAAGGCAGTAAACAACTCGCTCGGAGGATGGCCCTCAGATTCGTGGCGAAACATGGGGTGCAACGTGAAGCTCGGCATCATCGACTTCCGGAACATTCTTGGCTTCGCTGGGAAGGCAAAGTCTTCGTTGGAGAAGCCCTTCTTCGACGAGTTCATGACGATGTTCGCCTCGAAAGGGCAACCTCCCCTCACCGATCCTCCAGCTTGGCTCTTCATTTGCGACGACGAGCAGTCTCACCTGCAAGTGAGAGCGTTTGCTGAGGGCCCGTCGCTATGCCATGCGTACGATGTACTGCAGTCGAAGTACCTTCCCTCTGAAAACGAGCGCCTGGGGGGATACGCGCCAAAGAGCAACAACTCTCTCGACCCTGTTCGCCTCATCTTCCTCTTCAAGAAGGAGCTCACCCAGATCCATGCGGTGAGGAAGACCTACGCAGCTCCGGACCATGTGTTGCACACTAAGCTTCGGAAGTACAACGAGCAGGCGTACTCGATGAACAAGAACGAGCTCAGAATGGAGTTCTTCATCAGGGTCCTGGAACTGTTTTGCAAACCGGGGGAGTCAGTTGTCTAGCTATTTTGCGCGACAAAATTACTCATTGCGAGTGTGGTAAGTTTTCCAGTAGTTTACCTCGAGTCGAGCTAAACTGTTGCTACCCTTACTGAGTCGTTCATTGAATGTTTCAGTGAGATCGTTCCTTTGCTATTTGTAGCGAGACACTTTAGCTCGACTCGAGCTAATGTGTTGGCTTAGACTTTGATGTTTGTATTGATGATAACAATCACGTCGTGTCTTTTGAAGTTTCAATTGCTGAGATTTAGTATCGGTATTGCTTTGCATTTACTTTAACTCGATTTGACCTGAAGTGATACTTATCTAATTCATCGGTTTCCAGATGTTGAATCTCAAGGCATATGGCATCTCCCACGACACCGATGAGCAGGACCTCGACGACGCCATGGAGGTCGCGTTGACGTTGGATCGAGCCGATTTCGTCATTGGTGCTTATCATGTCAACGCAGAGATCTTCCCCGAGCTTAGGAAGGGAGTTGCCAAGGGGAAGGGAAAAGCAGTTGTCGACCTTGGCGATGAAGAGGATGATGAGGACCTGAGCACCCCGGTTGTGTGCCCAAGTTCGAGCACGGCCACTCCGGATGACGAATCCCATGACGATTTTAATACCGCCACTCCGTCGGAGTTTCAGAGTGGCTCACAGTTTGAAGCTGGAGACACAATCGGTTCCTTGCGGCAGCGGCTCGATTTCCTAGAGTTCGATTTGCTAGATATCTCTGAGAGGCCTCATTCAGCTCCGATCTTGGGCGGGTCATCTGCTCGGCCGCTGCCAAGAAGAGGAAAGTCGTTAGCGCGAGCAGCCACTCTTTGTTGGCTCTTGGGAGGAGCGCACAGGACGACAGCAGATTCATCACCCTCGAGAAGAAGCTCGAAGAGAAGGCCACCCAACGAAGGTTGATGGAGCAGCGGTTGGCAGAGCGTGACGCGGAGCTCAGGGATCTGCAGCGGAAGCATGACAAGGAGATTTAGAGGGACCAAGACTAGAGGCATAACGACATGATGCTCATGATGCAGAGATTCATGACAGCTACTTTGCCTCCTGTCGCCACGACACCCCCCACAGTTAATACTGCAATCCTCCAGCCTCCCCTCTCAGCGGAAGAAGGGACTGTCCCGCGGTGCGCCGCTGCCGTCTCCGGCGGGTGTTTCCCCCATCTCCATCGGGGGTCAATCGCTTCCTGTTCCCCCATCCCCGTCGACCCGCCCCTCTTCCCCTCCGAAGTCGCCCGCTCGGGACGTATCTATCGTTGATGTCCCCAGCTCATCGTCAGGTTATGTAACGTAGTTGCGAGTGTATAGAGGCAGAACATTTTGTAAATGTCCAATTTTGTACTCCAGAATTTTTTGTTAATATTACAGTGCTCAGTGAGCACTTCAGCTCGACTCGAGCTAAACTGCTTGACATCTGGCGACTCTGACTTGTATCAGTGTCGTATGTGCACGTCTGCTGATAGGTTTAGTTGTTGAATTGTTTCAGATCTAAGTTTCGGTGATGATGCGATCGCTTACCCTGTCATAGGTGAGGTCGCCCATACCGCAGTCCCAGTCATAGAAGAGGTCGTCCAAGCTTCGGCCGTGCTCGTAGACGACATCAATCATGATTCTCTTGTCCCGGAGCCACCTCTTCTTGTCTCGGAACCGTGCCCTCAAATGGTTGTGGGACACTCGGGACCCCTTGGCAGCATGCAGGGTTCGTTGGGATCGATGGGGGTCCGAGACGAAATGCTGGAAGGTGATGAAGTTCTCGAAGTATTCTTCAAATACTTTCCACTCTCCCCCATACATCCCCCCCCCCCCGTCTGCCTCTTTCGTTCTATATTTTGCGGATCATCGTTATTAATGAATCTTTACTAATATTGTTCGTTCTCCAGGCATTTTCAAACCAGGTCTGCGAGTCATCAATAAGTGGTGCCAGTAATTTAGAAGAAATACCTAGAGTCTTTTCAGATTCCGAGGGCAGGTGGTTGAATGTTGTGTTGGACCTCAATGGGATTCTATGCACGTGTAAGCCATCGTAGCAGGCCAGGGCATCCAGGGACTCTATCCCGTCTATTCACTCGGCTTCGCTACCGGCCGAAGTAGGCCCTAAGCTAGTTCGGGTGCACCCTGGTTGTGCTGAATTCCTGACGAAGTTGTCTTAGATTTCGACCATTATGATCTGGAGTTCAATGATGGAATCTATAACACGTTAGATATGTCAATATCTATTTCACCATAGTTCTTCGTACCCTCTCAGGATCTTTGGTCAGGAGAGTTGCGATAGGGTTCCCGAGCGTAGAGTCGGTAGCAAAACTTTCTACATGAAGGAATTTGGCTCTCAGAAGGACGTCTTCTTGAAGACGTTATCGAACCATCTCTTTAATAGGTTGGGTTGTGAGTATACTCTGGCGAATACGCTTGTCATTGACGATAGTCCGATTAAGCATATGCTCAATTTGCCGGAGAACGTCCTTCTACTTCCGTCATGGTCGCACAGACATGATGGCGCGAGTGGTGATTCCGTACTACTGGAGGAATTGCTGCCATATCTCTCTGACCTTCATATGTTTTCGGGTGGCCTAACGCGGTACCAGGCCGAACATCCCTCGGGCCGGGAGATGTTCTATAATGATCAGAAGACGTGTGGTCAGTCTTCGAGTATCTGGAACGCAATCCAAGCGTTTCAAAATCTTCGCTCTTAATGCCGTTTGGAACGCTTAGATTTCCATTACACTATAGGTCGAATAGAGCTAAACTGTATCAATTGACTGCAGCTCCATTTTGTAAATTTTGTTGGACCATTTCTTGTGTATATATATTTTTTGATAAAATAAATGGAGATGTTTCGCCACTTTGTTTGTTGTGCGGATTGGATACCTACTGTTGATGGAATGTCGTCCTGTTTTGAATTATTGGAATTTTCATCTATTGTTCTGAGGTATGTGAGCGTCACTTTGGTTGAAATTTCTATAGGACTGTGATTGTCGGGCGTCCGTGGATTCCTTGCTGGGCCCAAAGGAGTTCGCCCTTTCCCTTCGGAGTAAAGGGCTTTTGTTGCACTCTATTGCAACTGCGCAGTCAACCATGGATTATTCGACCATGGCAGTGGACGACGGAGTTGTTGAAAGCCCTATTGCGGAGGAGCCAACTCATGAAAGGAAGAACTCACCTTCGCCGCAGTGGCCTCGTTCATTTCCGGGGTCTCCGCGTCTAAAGCCGGATAATTGTACTCCGGCAAAGCATATTCTCTATGACGGTTCCAGGGATGCTACTTATCAACGCTCGCTCACTGTGCGTGTTATGCTCACCTCCAAGTTATTGCACTATTGAGTCGTTCTTGCCTAGGCAATCTTGGTTGTTGAGCTACATTGTACTCGTGTAGTTTTGCTTCATTTAAGCTTGTTTTTGTTCTTTGGATGTTAAATGTCCTCTGTGAATTTTACCTTCTGTATTTTAGCTCCATTCAACCTAAATTGCACTAGGATGGATCTTGATGATACAGTTTTCATGTGTGCCATGTAGGTGTATTCGACCTAAAGTGTATTTGTTTGGATTGTTTGTGGCGCCTATTGAGCAGGAACCATCTGGTAAATGTCTCCGCCCCCGTATTCTCTCAGGAAATGCTGCTGGAATCAAATGCTCCCCTTCCGCTCCCACCTGCCGTCACTCACTGCCCAAATCAAACACTGACGAGGTGTGTAGGCGGGGTTTGCAGCGTCTTCTGGAGAGTCCATGAATGCAAGAGAATGGCGCAACATGGACTAGGCAATGTCAGAGGGCTTTTTTGAAGACGCGTATAGAGGCTTATGGAGGGACTCCCTAGACCGTTTGATTAGTGATAGGACGATTGTGTTTTGCCTCGGGGTAAATGAGTGTTGTGTGTGACTTTTTCCCATGAAGTTTTGAACAAAGCTTGGATTAATGGTATATGCTTCCTTTACCGTTATCACTTTTATGGACATTCGGCTATTTTTATCCATCCATGGAATGAAATATAGTATTCTTGATACATTGTCTTTATGCTTTGCACCTACAAATGTCTATATTTATTGATACTTCAACGACCATATATCTTCATAATCATGGAAATTTCCCAATATAACGAATATGGTGTTGTATGCTAAAATAGAAATATAAATGCCCATTTTCAACAATTAAAAAGGCGTGTAAAAAATTATTGGATTCAAAATCCAAACGTTGAGATCAGGCTTTACTACCTCTTTTACATGTACGAAAAACAAAATTCGGAAAACAACAAAATCTCAATTTTTGGTGAATTTTTCGAGTAACTGCGATCTAATTGATTTTCGGCAGGTTTTGAGAATGAATGAGTACATACCACAGTTTTGGGCAGATTTCAGCATACCCTCACAGTGTTTTCAAACTTTGATCGTGAATATCTACTAAAGTATGAGGAATTTTAAAGCATGAATGGTGTCATTGAAAAGGTATGGGAAAACTCTAGAACCTGCAAAACGTTGTAACTTCATACAATCTAAATTTATTAACTGAGAACCTTATCAGAGTCAGTTCGACCACAATCTGGTCCATTTCTCCTTTAGGTGTAAACAGCAACTGACGATATGGATTTTCGTGTCGTCGTCCCAGACCTTGCAGCACAAGTTAATCCGTTCATCTCTACATCCTGCCCTGAGGCACAGACTATTGATCTTGAAGTTGACCATTCCAGCCACATCTCAATAATCTCTGAAAACCTTAAGAGTCGTGCGGCTTCAAGGAAGTCCCAAACCAAGCCAGCCAGCTCAGTTCAATCTCGTGTTTTCGTTGCTAACTCTAGTATCAGAAAGATTGTGGAAGCTCTTCCCAACGTTCATCCGAGTCTTGAAGGACTTAACGATTTTGCCCTGGAGGTACTGTTTTCATTTTCTTGAAACCAATTATCAATTAAATTTGTGCATTCCATGGATATGAACACAAAAAAATTGCATGAAGAATACAAAACAAGTCAACAGTAAGAAATATCATGGTCGAACTGACTCTGAAAAATATGCATTCCATGGATATGAACACGCACTGCCGATATCGGCGGTCATTTTCTATTTCATTTTCATTTGTAATCTTCTTCTTTGTTTTCATTCCACTTCTGTTTCCTCTTGAGAGATCGCTTATTTTTGTCTGGTTATCTCTGCTCTGAACTTATGTTCTAATAATACTAATCATCATTTTCAGGTCAAGAAAGAGAGTGGTACAATGTCTCTTTCAGCGTAGTGTCCGCATAGTGGCTTCGATTTGATTATCGGAGACCTTAAGGACGGCATGATGGTTCCAACCGTCTCTAAGAACTCAGGCCACATTCCACTTTGGAATGAGTATGCCGTCGAGGACACGGAAACGCTTTTCGAGTTTGCTGAGCATTTTCTTCAAGCTCAGGGGGTTGTTCTTCTGTTTGTTCCTGACGTCCCGAACATAAAAGCTGATGTTTTGTCATTCGCGACCGCTTATAGCTCTCAACCAATTCGTGAGTGGTGGGGCATTAATGACCTCTCCTTGTCGTCGTTCTTCTCTCTTGGTGTTCAGGTATACCTTGTTTTTTTTTCCTCTAAACTTCTTAACTTGGGTCGTGCATTTTAACCCATTCTGTGTGTTCTCTCAATTTCAGAGCAAGTGCTTCAAGGTTCAACTCTACATTCATGACAAGCTTGGTGCTGATCACTTTCATATTGCTGTTAATGATGAACACACTGCATTGGGCATGGGAGTTGGGGATTCGAATGTGTTGTTCAATTTTACTTCGAAGGAGTCTCAGTCGATGAACGGCTCGGTTCCGTGGAGGGGCCCCCGTGAGAAAGACGCAGTCTTCATTGAGATGTTCATTGAGGCCCTGACAAAACCTGGCTCCCTCATCTTGGATGCCTTTGCCTCTGTCGGTAATTTCTTAACCTTATCATTCTACACGCATCAGTGGTCGCTAATTCCAACTTCATGTTTCTCTTCCATCATTTACTGTTATGTTTTCATTGCAGGGAATGGAATTTGTGCTTGCAAATCAGCGGGCCGGCAGATCGTAGCATTTGACGACGACATTTCAATCTTCAACGCAAAATTGAGGCCTTTTCTTCAAGGCCGTCCTCCAGTAGCTCATGTTCCCTCTGTTGCTCAGGGTCGTCCGCTTATTGACGTGGACGTCCCCATTCGGAGAGTTTCAACAGTTATCCCCAAACCAAGACTTTGTCATGGCGCCTTGGGATGCGACAGCTGCAACTGTACAAGCTCTTGCACAATATCCATCTTTGACTTCGTCTGTTCCTACTTATGATCGTCGTGTTTGTTGTTTCATTGATGATGAAGCCGAGGTGGAGATTTTTAACCGATCACCTTCCACAAACACTTCCATCGATTTGCGATTCTGACAACACATTTCATGTTGTTTTTGTTCGGCCATTATCATTTTAAATCTATCTTCTAGTTTCAAAGTCTTGTTACCACATAATATACTTACCAACGCACACAATCCACCAATGCACCTTCTCTGAGTTTCATTTTCCTAATTACTCATGTACGCTGACCCAGTTTTGCAAGTCCTTCAACCTTCCTCTTCTGCTCTTGAGTCTTTTAAACTCACTAATTCCTAAACACCTACTTTGATTCTGGTACTGTACTGATACCCCAAATTGCACGGCGCCCTAAACTCCATGTCCACTACAAGTCCTCATCAGAATAACTCCATAGACCTATCTATGACCCTACTGCATACTACAAAGGCCACAACAATACGTAAGAGTCCATCCCACTTCAGGACTCTATTTATGTTAACCCCTAAAGGACCACGACCAGTTTCGCTCTTAAACCAGTCCAAAACTGCCACTGCCAAAAAATAAAGACATGAAAATCACATTTTAAAGTGAATTTTGGACTTTCAACCATAAGATCTTAAAATAGACTTCTATATAAACATGCCATTAAATTTTGGTTGTAATCCATCGGATTGATAGATTTTAGTGTTTAAAGTCAAAACATTGGTTAATTTTCTTCCCTGCGTTGAGTAGATCAACAAACTTTGACTTCACTTTGTATCAAATTTTTGCATTGTACAAGGTCTAAATCTTTTACCGTTGTCTTAAGCATGATGTTATTTCCCAACAGGCCACATTTTTGAGGTATAAAAGGGGTGTAGCATATTCAAAACAAGTGTGCAAGGAGTGGAGGTTCAAAAATTGCAATTTCACGTTTAATTTTTTGTGAACTACGTATGTACTCAAATGATAATCCAAACGGTCAATAAGAAGGTTTTCACCACATATTGTTGTTGAAAAAATAAAAAGTGAAAAAATAAGATCTGTAGGTTTTATGTAGAAAAGATGATTTTTTTTCCCCCGTTGTCCGACAATGTGTGAAAATGTTTGACTTGGGATATAATGCCGTTTTTCACTAAAGACAAGAATTTTTGTTTAAAATTTCCAAAGAAGGAAATATTCTTTATGTGTGAAAAATCTCAATGTCAATAGAAACTTCTGTCAAAAATTTTGGAGTTCCCCGGAGTCCCCTCTTTTGGCTCTAAGTGGTACTAACTTTCAAACCACAAATCCAAAAAATAAAATAAAAACATCTCCACGAAGCTCTTATCAGAGGCAATCTAGATTTAAAATTTCAGAAAAAAGGATTTTTTTTTGGAATTTTAGGAACCTGCCCAAAATGAGAAATCCCCCCGAATGAGATTTTGCCCTTTAAGGGTTAAGAGTGGAAACATATCAGCTCGGCTACTAAGTATGACATGAGCGTGCAAAACTTTACGGTTAATCTCTTCTCACTGAAGACTTCTCTTCAACATCATTGTATAACCCTAAACCTATGGTATTTCCATAGGTCTACCACTCTTTCTAAATGAACCCTAAACCCCACGGCCATAGGGTATTTAGAGTAGTTATGTTGCAGTAAAGGTCACCTCCATTTTAACCTTATACCTTCTTATTATAGAATCATGTTCACGCATTTCCACGGATATAGGGCCCTCCCCTTTTATCTTATACTTTTATCTTTACATTTTTTTCGTCCTTTTTTTATGACTTTTTCGTTTTCTTTAAAACTTTTTTTCTCGAACTGGATAAATGCTCAGTTACTTTTACTTTATCTCCAAAAGTCCACAATTATTTTATTTTTGTGCTCGCAAACCTAGGCTCGCAACTCGCAGCTCGCATAATTGGGCACGCAAAATAGCAATCCCCATCCTACAGTCTCCATATGCTATTATTAACCACAACACCCCCAAACTGTACATGTGGAGTACGACAATATCTCTGACACAACCTAGATGGCTTCACATTAGGAAAATGCGGAAACCAAGAGAATCCCCTATACAAATATTTTGACCAAGAAATATACGACTTATGCCTAATTAATCTAGGTAATAACAAAGCCCCCGGACCAAAAAACATTCTAAACTTCATTCTTAAAACATGTCCACAAATTTTCATAAACTCCCATTCATATTTTTTCAACATTGCTACAAACAAAAACAAATACCAGCCTCTTGGAGAATGAGTCTAAGAGTATTACTATACAAAAAGGTGACCCCACTTATTTGTCCAACCACCGACCCATTGCGCTTGCCAATACAATATATAACTGCTCACTGGTACGCTAACATCTATCCTTTCCACATATGGTGAAACACATCGCATCTTGCACAACAACCAAGAAGGCTTTAGAGCAGAAAGAGGCAATGCTCAACAATTCCAAACCATCATTGTTGCATTAGAATTTGCTAAATATACTAACCAAGACATCTACATTTTATATGTAAACTTCAAAAGCGTATTTGGCTACATTGACCACACTAGACACCTAGCCATCATTAAAGACCTAGGCTACCCCTTAGACCCCATAACATTCGTCAGTATCATTTATTCACAATCTACCACAACATTCACTGGCAAACACTTCAGTAAAACTCGTCCAATTCCAATTTAAAGAGGCACAACACAAGACAACACATTAAGCCCATACTTATATGTAATATTTTTAGAGCCACTACTGAGATGGATGTAGCTTGGAGGTGATAGTCAAATAGGTTAGGATGAAAAACTTGTCACAAAGGATCTAGGGCCATAGTCAAGAGCGTTCCCTTGCTACCTAGAGCCAACCTGGCTTTGATTTTAAATTTGTAATGATGGAATGTGATTGCTAACATCACAAGACTCTTAAATTTTTGGAATTTTTCCTTATGATTCAACCAAGACAAGTATATTTGTCATTACTACATACCTGTCATATGTATCTCAAATTGAACAAATTTACTTCTCTTGAGAAGTTCATAAAATAAAATACTTTTAATTTTTTGGAACACATTCATACCATATTGTGTTCATACATTATGATTGAAGATTTTAGATCATAAAACTTAAATTGACTTTTATTGGATGGTTGACATCCAATGGACGGTTGACATTCAAATTGACTTTCAATGGCCGGTTAACATTTGACAACAATTTTTCAAAGGGCTCCAAAACATATATACTACGGAGTATATTTTTTTGCCCAAAAGTGAGTAACCTTAGTGGACTTCTACCCACAACAACAATGGTTACTCCTTCAAAACATCAAAAGCTACCGCAAAACTCAGTAGCATATACCGACGATCTAAGAGCCTTAACAACCCAACTAAAATCCATACAAACATAACTAAACATACTCGACTAATTCTGCAACTGGACTGGAATGGACCTTGGTGTTATCAAATGTGCACTAACTAGATGCTCCAACAAATCTAAAGTGAATCCTATCACCTTCAAAACATACCTATAGGCAACAAACATAAACTTTTGTGGCCAACCCATACCCACACTACATCAATACAAACCATACATATATCTTGGATCCCATCTAGTAGCCTCTCTAAAATAGAAAATTCAAATACATGCCACAACCACCAAATTAACAAAACAATGCAAAGACCTATTAGCTTGCCCTTGCACCATGAAACAAAAATTCACATGGCCAACACAACAATTAGAGCCTGAAGCCTATACCGTCCACTCTGTACCATAGTCTATGCCTACCATAAGAAAACTAGATAAGAAATTGATTGCACCCCATAAAACCATTTGTGGGCTTTCCAAATGCATGTCAAACATAATCAACCAAATATCAAAGAATCTATACGGAATGGAAGCCTTTTCTCTAATAAATGCGTACTTTAGGTGCATTGGTGAACAATTACTTAAAGCACTCAACGCATAAGGCAAGTTGAAATAATATACAATGGACTTTTAAAATTCATACTAGCCAAATACAAAAGGTTTCAATTCCAACCACGTATAAAAAAATAAGATTGCAATAGTTCCCCTATCACCCGTATTGTCTTCCTACCCAAAACACACGCCAACGTCCACCTCCGAAGTTCCGTCAACAAAATTCTACTTAAATCCTCACTTCTTGAAATTACATGGATGAATGAAGCCCAACACTTACCAAAACTCATTGATTTACTATCAAACAAATTACTACAAAAACTCCTTATGTCCTACATCACCAAACTCCAACAAATTATTCTACCAAATGGCACACATTTAATGAAAAACGATGATTCAAAACATCTTACACTATCCCTTGAAAACTAATAAAAACCCCATCTAATATTGCTAATCAAGTATTTTGTCACCCTACATGTCTTCCCCAATGTAAGGAACCACAAAACTAGAAAATACATAGACACAAATAATATTAAAAAAATGACACAACCATTTTATGCAAAGGGATAGTAAATAACAACATCCAACACACCAAATGGCAACTCCAAAGAAATCTCTTCCATGGCACAAGACAAACATCACCTTCCACAACATCTCATGGCTCATAAACTATTACCAACAACAACAAAATAACCACAATGCCAGCATAGTCAAAATACACCCTCCACAAGCACAAACTAGAGACACCCATTCTATTCACCCGCTGCTGCAAGACACCCATTCTTCCTACTTCTCTAACCGGTGAACAAATGTTGCTGCTGGACGTATACCCTCACATCATCCGGATGGCTGTCCGGATGCAATCATAGAGAGATAAATCTGGACTAGAACGACATTCCGGAAGTTATTGTCTTAGTTCTACTGAGTTAGTTTCACAAGTCTCACAGAGAGCTCCTTCTAGATATACGCGTCAGGCTTTTTCCAAATCGTGGAGGTAAACTCTGGCCTCAACCGGAACCCGGATTCAGACAAAACCTTCGTGCAATACGTCTCTTCCCCTCCTGGCTACTTCCGGACCCTAGAGAGTATCGGGCCTTCCCCTGAACTCGTCTTTAGCTCTCCCGGGCGCTCTCATGTTTCGAGTCTCAACTAGCTATCTCTAATACAACCTCTTTAGTGAAACTTATCAAGAAAGAACAACAACACAATACTCACCACAATGGATCCGTCCCTTGCAAAAGCTCCTCGATACCTCAATGAAATCAAGAAGGATAAGATAAATAAGGAAATCCCAAGCTTTAGCGAGGAAAACAAGATGATGAGTTTCCTGAAACTCATCCATTATGTACAAGCTAAGTTCCTAATTTTAGTCCTACCTTATCCCCAAGAAATCCAAAAAGTCTAATTCTGACGGCCAAAAGGTCTAAGAACTCCACTTTTGGAAGTTTGATAATTCCTAGGACTCTTATCTTGAAATATCGATAATCCCAAGGAAAGTCGATGATTCCGAGGAAAGTTGATGTTTCCAAGGAAAGTCGATGATTCCTAGAAAAGTCAATGATTCCTAGGAAGGATTCGGAATTTCCGGATTAGAGATCCGGACTCACCCTCCTCGGATTCTAAGGTTTTTACAAAAGTTCCTTAGTCCTTTGGTTTGAAGCCGGGTGCAAATATGAGCCCCATCGTTAATCGCTACTAAGTCCAAGTGACCAAGAATTCCTAAGACTAATTCTACTTTGATTAAGGTGTCTTCAAGACACTCTTATTCCTAGTGCTCCTACGCCTGGGGGACTCGTCCAGTAACTCCTTCGTGGTGTCCATCTCTTCCGGAGTCGGTTCCAGGTCCTTCGCCTTCGATCCGGAAGTTGGTGTCCGAGGTTCTTCCGTTGGTGGCACCACCTTCGTCGCCGGTCTTTTATAGTTGCCTCCGAGGTCCATTTGGCCACCGGACAGAGTCAGACTCATGATGATGGTTTTGGATTCCGGACTCGTCCGGATGTCCAATCTCGACCGGATTCCAAATTAGTACTTTAATTATACCGTTTAAGATTTCTGGTTTTACCTAGAAATCTTATTTGCTAATTCTATTTACTTTACCTATTTCTTTGTTTAAAGCGCCTAGATTTTTGTCGGATTTTGAGGTTTACTCCAGAACCTTGTGGGATCGGATTCTCAAACCCGCCCACAAACATCTCCCTCTTACACATCTCCATCAGCAAATGTAACCTGGAAATCTATATATATGTTACTACATACACCATAATAGTAAACAACAACAAAACACACATTTATAAAAGTAACGGACGCCATCTCACAACTATAACTACGGAAAGCTTAAAATGGCTATGGAACCAATACCATCAACCATGCACCATTCATACATAGTTTACACCTCACATCAACCATTCAAAACAAAAGTAATGTGGCTATACCGAAGATGTAAATTTAAAACATCAAAGAAAGACGTGCTCAATTCCGCACAATACACATTGTCAACCAAAATTCTACACTCAATACTACCCTATTCCAAATTGAGCATACTTACTTCTCATCACCATCAACGTGCCCCACAACAATAAACAAATTTTTCTCACCCTTTACAACAGATAAAATCTTTGGATCCTTAGAGAAAGCATTCGACTACAAATGGAAAGGCATAGGACTTGCACATCCACATACTAATCAAGACACTCACCAAGCCATACACTAGGCAAGAATAGCAACTCAACAAAATGAAAATAACGTAATCTGCATAGCCACACCGGACAAGGATTGATACCCAAATCCGACCTCAACAAAAGGACTGTTCAAGGACATCCACATAATCACACTTTTTGAAGCCAACACCATAACATATTCCGAACTCACCCTACAAAAAGATCTGCATAAAAAGAAAGTTGAACCCTCAACACTACAAATAATATGTGTCCACTACCAAGATAAAACTATAGAAAGTACAAAATAAACAAAAATAATACACACTTTAGCACAAAATCTAGGCATTGAAAACACCTACACCACTTATGCACCCCACATAAAAGTTAACCATAGCAAAACATGGTCACTATTAACATACCTTGCCACACAATATCTAACCAATATCGGATATCCTCCCACCTCTCCCAAACTTCAACACAAAATCCCTTCTCAAATTTAATCCCAAATGATGTTATTATACATATGGATATTTTAAAAACCCATTGAAATCAACCCCAGAGATTGGCAAAGCGAAATAGCTTGATATGGCATCCATGACACTAGCAAAGGATTAAATATAAAAATGACTACTTGGACAACAAAATATTTTACGAGCATAAATGATGACTATCTATAAAATTCTAAACATCATAAATAAGCAATTTCCAAATGAACGTTTATATATATTCACCAATTGTTTCAACATCCTATATTTGGTAAACACACACATAAAACATCCGATGACCCATATAAATCACCCAGATCGCGCTATCCTATCTTCAAATGACAACTTGTTACTGCAAAGAACCCAATAGAGCACACCACTAAAGTGAAAGCTTACCCTAGTATCCCAAGAAATACCAAGCAAACAAATTAGCCAAAGAAGGGAGCAACAAATCATAAAAAAAAGCGTCGATACCACAAGAACACGCCCACGCCCACGCCACACCCTACTACTACCATAGAGATGAATGGCGAAACATAGGAGATACACCAGACAAAGGCCCTATAAGATTTCATGACAAACATTTAATAAAACATTACAGAGTAAACAACCTAGAAATCATAGCAACACAATTTCCAAACATAGAAAAATGGATTAATAACAATGACTTTGACATGAATCTATCCACACACTTTTGAAAATGCTCTACATCATCGACGCCCAAATAACGTGTTTGAATAAGTCCAAACATGCCAATATATGGGCAACATCCGCAAACAATTATTCTTTGGAGTTGAAAGATTTTCCAATATCTCATGCCCAATATGCAACTGAAGTGATTTGGACATGTGGCTCCATATCCATCTAAAATGTCAACAACCACACAATGCCCTAATCACTAAACAACATAGTAAAGCGCTATAGGAAATTAGAAAGCTACTAATCTCCTTTAACAAATCAAGATGCTTCACCTCGTGAACATTGGAACATTTAAAAACTACCCACAAAAAAACACAGTCCCAAATTGGCTACATCCTTGCATATGCAACACACAAAGATGTCATTGTATTGCCATACTTAAACCGGATATACAACGGGTCTGCAAATTCAAATACAAAGCCACCCTTCCAAATACAATTGACCTCAACATAACCATTCAATTCATCGAATTTACATACTATAATGAGAGATGTTTGGCGTATATTATAGAAAACAAATCTAACAAATATCAACCACTATTATTAAGCATAAAAATCTAGGATTGAAAGTTGATCCTATCATCATTATAAGTGCTGGAGCTAGAACCACAATACACATCTACCCAATGACAAAACTTGTAGATAGATTTCAAATCTTCACATCTTCCATCTGGGACTCTTTTAGAAATATCCACATCATTGCCATACAACATGCCATGTCCATTCTCTGACACAAAAGACAAATAGAAAATAACCAACTTGTCTGGCCAAAAATCCAACCCTCGGATACGGTACCCAATGAGGCAAGTGTCCTCATCGCCTAATGCTTCCACATTGAATGAACTCTCCAAAAAAAAGTTGGATGAAAAATCACAAATGCATTCAAAGTCATCAAAGAAGTCACATTTTCACTCCTTGCATGTTGGAGGATTAAACCAACATACTAGTAGATAATAATTTGAGTCACACAAGTTTTAGAAAAATTTACCATATGGATTGGAAGATTATTGAATTTAATGTGAAACAAATTGTTTTTCCAACTTTGTGTTACAAGGTCAACCTACTCAGAAGTGTCAATATATAGGTTGAAGAGCTCTAAAACACTTAAAGAGTTGTGCAAATATAAGGATGTAGCCTTACGTTTTAGAGTCACAACTCACAACTTTATAGAAACGTGCCTTTTGGCTCTAGAACAATTAAGAAGGAAAAAGACAACTTTTAGAGCACCACATCACCACATTTTGAGTATTTGAGTGTGAGTCCTAGCTTGGTTGTAAGCTAGTTATTGTAAGAATTAATATACCAAAGTAATCAAAGCTTAAGTGGAAAGTTAGATTCACCTATAAGATATTTGGCTTAAATTTGATAGTATTTTATTGCATTTATACAAAAAAAATTGTTTATTCTTAAGAATCTATCCTCAGAGTGAAAATATCTTTAAAAGATTTTTTTTTTGTAAAACAAATCTTATAACTTAGACTATTTATGGCTTAAATCTAGAAGTTGTAAGAGAATGCTTAAGTATTTTGGGAGCATATCTTGAGAGAATTTGTAAATGGATTCTTTAAATTGCAAAAGCATATGTTGATCACATAATTTTATGTTGTAGGATTGTAGAAGCATATTACCCAAGTGTAGAACTTCATTTTTTACAAAATTTGTACTAAGGTAGCCCCCCTAAAACCGACAAGTTAAGGAATGAGCATTTATGGAGAGAGGAGATGATTATACTATTATTTTTCAGTGATAGCCAATAGAATTACAAATCCAATCCAAGTGATTTCATATTTTTCCAATGAAAATTGAATTAGTTATGAATTTTCAAACTATGCAGCCATGTTTAGTGGGTGGCCAACAATAGGTTACCCCCATGACCAACGACCAAAAGTAAGGGTCTTGACTAATAGCAAACCTCCATTTGGAGCTGAGTTGGTGGTAATGGGATGGAAGAGGGTTGGATATACCCCAATTTTATTGGCGTTGGCTATGGGTTTTGGTTGGTTTTAAGGGGACTTCCTTTATATCAAATCCTACATACAAGTACCATGCATGTGTAAGGTTTAGAACTTTGCTTGTGCTGACGGAAACTTGACGCCCATCATGTTGAAGATGATAAATATTTTGAGAGGGAAGGGTGTCATGAGAGGAGTAAGACGAAAGGACCAAAGCTTGACATGATCAGCTAAAGGAGATCTCCACCCTTGAGAATTACCAATCCAAAAACTTGCCTCATCATGAAGATCAGAAGCAAACTGCAATGAATTGTGAAGAAGGAACGCCTCTTTATGTTTCAAAATCAAGTCAACTTTAGCCTCTAAGTTGCAACTGATGGGTGCAAGGATATCCTCAGCATGAAATTTGGTAACAACCATGCGCTCATCAAGATCTAGCTTGTTGGGAACAAAGGCAACATAAACTATTGGCTGAGGCTGTGAGGAAGATTCACTCACAAGAGAAAGGAGAGAGGATATGTGTCAGAATCCTCCATTGGCACATTTGATTGAAAAAGGCCTGAACAAAAGGATTTGCATATGTTAGCAAGGTCACAAAGAATAATGTCCTCGTGAGGGATTATGTTTTAGCGAAGGTTGGTCTCTTAGTGACAAAAGATCCCTCCAGCACTCTATGAATTCTAGAAGGTTTCTTCCTTTTGTTGCTATTTTCTATACCTATATTTGCCCTTGTTGTATTTGGTCAGGTTTTTTTAAGCGCCCATCCAAAATTGAATTGTCATTTTCAAGGCCCAAAAAAGGCAAAATCCACATGAAAGTTTCCATCCCTTCAATCGAAGGCACCATAATTGCCAGATAATGTAATGACGTAAGATCTTCCATGGGCGTTTGTTGCAGATTGAATGAATCCAATGAATAGGGATAGGAGGATGCGTTCCAATATTTGGAGGACCAACATTAAAAATATAATTTTTTAACCTAAAGCGAGCTTCCCACCATGAACGAGGTTTTGGCTTCATGCCCGCCAACCTTCTAATTTTATAAAGCTTCTCCAGTACACTTGAGACTATCGGGCAAAGAAAGAAAACATGTTCAGGTGTTTCTTGCACACCAAAAGTGCACAAACTGCAAACTTCGTCGTTGCCTGGAATACCTTTCTCTTTTTACAAATTTGCTAAGAGTAGTTCTTCCTAGCAAGTCAACCATACCATAGTAGAGACCTTTACAGGGATCCATGCATCCCAGAGGTCCTTATAATTTTTTTTCACTCGCTGGTCTTTAGAACCTTTGTTTTGCAACAAAAGTGTGAATTTTGGTGTAACTCCTTGACGCACAACAAGGATCTTGTATCCTAGTTTTGTGGAGTAAGAAAAGAAGCTTCCACCCTTGAGGTGGCCAACTTTACTCCAGTACCATTCTTAAAGATCGAGGTCAAGATCTTTGATCCAGCCATGACAAATCGCATATAGCCACTAGCCGCAGGACAACTTTTCCTTTGGATTGAAGGTGTTAAAACCAATATCATGACTCTTTAACAAAACTCTTGCCATTGTAAGATTGAAGAGGGGAGTTGGACTGGACTTCATCCTAGACCAATTCAAGACTCTCCAAGTTACGAACACGGCTATAGATGGAATCGAAAAAAACTCCCATATTGTCCACATTGGCAACATAAAAGAGATCATAAGAGGGAACAAATTTTGGGGCGTTGAGGGTCCACCACTCTTTTGCCTTGACCTTGAGAGCTAACGTAGAGATCTACAAGATTAACAAAATGATATTGGCATGCAGTGAAGCAATATTCCTAGACCTAGCCAAGGTCTGAAGTTCCCTTGAGGTAATACAATGATTTTGGGGTCTATTCCGTGAATATTTGACTTTAATAACTATTTAATCCAACTATCTTGTGATGATGGTGGATTTCTCTTCACCCGACAAAGAAGAAGAAGAACGCCGGTCTCCGAAAGAGGCCGGCGTGAATAAAGTGTCTGTTCGTTCCACTACTAAGACCATGCCCACAGGACAAGGAATTAGTGAGTTGGAACTACTTCCCTCTCTCGAGGGTAGACACTATGTAACAAGAAACCAAAGAACCACAAGTCCACCAACCAGCCAACGAATCACAAACCAAGCAACAAGCCAACGAACTAACCACAAACCAGGCACGTAGTCAAAAACCTTAAAACCAACTAGTCATGAAAATCAAGGCGGGGGGAGAATTTAGGGGGGGTCCTATGTATCGGGGAGGGCTTGGTTGTTTTCGATTTTGCGTTTATGTAGAAGAATGGACATGGCATGTTGGATAGCTATGGTGTTAATGTTTTTAAAGGATGTTTTAATTGTTTCAATGGATATCTTGAAGGTGTCTTCTAGAGTTTTCATAGATGGGATAAAGGTGGTGGCCCGAGCGCCGGATGTGATTACCATAAGGGGGTCGACATTCCATCCGAGGGCGATGTTGTCGTCAATAAGGGGTTGATATTTGTCTATTTTGTTTTGGATTGTTTCCGGGGAAAATCTATCGTTGCAATATGTGAATTCAATGAATTGAATGGTGTAGTCTTGGTTGACGTTATCGGGTGGTGGGTCATTGTATGGTAAACTTTTGACACAAAGGATGTCCGGTTTGAGCCTAGCGTTGCAATGACATCTTTGGGTCGTACATGAGCATGGGAGTAGCCACGGGGGGACCGTATTTTCTTGTGGATTGTTATTGAAAGTGCCGGCGTTCATTAGTATAAAACATCTCAATTTATTGTAGGAGGTGATTAGTTTTCGGACTTCCCATACCGCTTTGATATGTCTTTTAACAATTAGGGAGTGTATGTGGTGGTTTTGGCATTTGAGTAGAACATGTAGCCATGTGTCGGGGTCCGTTGAGGGGCATATGGGGCATGTTATGGATGGAAATCTTTCTATTCCAAAGAAGAGTTGTTTACCGGCGTTTCCCATGTATTGACCGGTACGGAATTTGATAAGGCATGTTATTTGTGAATCGGTGATGATGGGGTTTTTCCAAAAATTTGTAGAGAGTTCATTGTCTATGTCATTGTTGTTAGTCCACTTTTCTATGTTAGGAAAGTTGTCTGTGATTGTGTCAAGATTGTTATGTAGGTCTTGTTTTAGTATCATTTGGACCATTGATTCTATGACCAATTCTCTTTTTAGTATCATTTGGACCATTGATTCTAGTATGATTCGGTCGGGGTGACTATTATGGAGGGTAGGATGTGTTATTTGGGTGTTTAATAAATATAGTGTGTTAATGCAATCTGTAAATATGTGCACCGGTTCATTGTTGTATTTTGTTGAGACGATTTCTAGTGTTTTGTGGATGGCCATTAGTTCTGCTCTGAGGATATTTTGCAGTCCATGTAGTCTTTTGGCTAGTTTGATTTCTTTCGTAGCGTTGTATATTCCATAAGTAGCTTTTTCTCTGCGCCAAGATCCCGGGCTAATTTGTTCTGGCGATTTAAAGGAGCCATCAGTATAGTAGCTATATTTGGGGTTAAATTTAGGTGGGGTGTTAGTTTGATACTACGGGAGGGGTGGAGGTGTTAAGGTGTAGTTTAGTGTATTGTTATTGTAGTGTAGTTTTGACCATTTTTTGCTTCTGTTGACGGGTGTTTGCATTGGCGTTGGTGGGGCCAATTTTGTGAGTATCCGGTGTACGTTTAGAGTCTTTGCTATGGAGAAGAGTTCTTCTAGTTGTTCTTGTGTGCCTAGAGTATGATTTTGGTGGTGGATGCATATTATTTGTAGAGTGGATGATTCAATTCTGGGTTTTTTTAGATCTAGTGGGATGGTGGGTTCTTCATATGCTATTGAATCCGCTTCGAATATTGTGATGATGTGTGTATCGGGAAAGGGGCCCGTGTGTGGATTATGATTTTGGTACCAGTTTTTGTCCGGGGTTATGATTAGGGTGGAGGTGTGGTTTGGGTCATGTTTGGCCGCGAGGCGGGCCCAATGTAGAGCTTGTTGTGTTTCTTCTTCATTGTGTGGGTGGGCCATACCATTACCTATCCATTTGTGGTCAAAGGCTTTGCCTAGTGATCCGAATATTTTATCTCTTTCAAAGGGGGAGTAAAATTTGTTGAGTTTGGTGGGGCATGTGACGGGGGAGGTGAAATATGAGTGTTGGATGTTGAATGTGGAGATTAGTGAATTAAGTATAGGTATGGGTAGTGTATATTGTGTAAGTTTAAGGGGGTTATTTTTTGGTAATCTATATTTGTATCTTTGGTATAGCCAAATGACTTCGGTTTCGAACGGTTGGGTTGTTGGTTCAATGTTTGTAGGGGTTTGTAGTTTAGTATTGTATTGGTTCCACAACCATGTGAGCCTAGTGATTGGGATGGTAAAAAGATGCCTTCCATCTTCTTCGTATAAGTGTGCTTGGTCTTTGTCAATTTTTATTGTGTTAGATGAGGTAAGAGTGTCTTTTTCGGGGTTGCATTCCGTTGTGTAGATGTTTAGTAGGGGGATTATTGTGGGTGGGGTGACGGACCTTGTGTCTTGGGGTTGGTTTTGTGGGTGGTGAACTTGGATAATTTTGGTGTAGAATTTGTGTTGAGTTCTTTGATAATATTGTGTCAATTTATTTGTGTTATGTGAAATGGTGTTTTGGTTGTGTCTTGGGAAGAGGTTTCTTTGGGGGAGCCATTTGTTGTAAGTGTGGTTATTGTGAGTCCATTGGCAAAGATATCTAGTGTAATTGTTTTCAATTTGGTTTTTATCTATTTTTTCCTTGTATTCGTGGTGTATGATGTTGTTAATGGGATAGGTGGTGGGGTTTTTGAGGATGTGGTTTGGAGGGTGGGGGTGGTGTGGGTGGGAGTGGGGAGGGTGGATCGATTGTGTGGTGATATATCTTGGGGTGATGTCATTGTTTATAGTGATGAATGGGTCTCTAATGGTATGAGAGTATGTATGTGTATTGGTATGTGTATTGGGTGGGGGGGGATATATTGGGTGACAAAAGAGTTGTCGTGCAATTTTTAGGGCACTTTTAATAAGTTTTGATGGGGTGAAGTGGTAGGTTTTAAATTCTTCATTGTTCATGATGTGTGTTCCGTTGGGTAGGGAGATTTGTTTTAGTTCGTAGATATTTTTTGTTAGGAGTTTTTGTAATAACTTTTGAGATAATTGTGTGTTGAGTGTATTATGGTTTTGTGTTTCAAGAGTCCAGGCTTTTTCTAGTGTTGTTGGTTCTGTAAGAAAGTTGGGGAGAGTGCTTTTCAGGTGGACTTTTGCTACGTGTTTTAGTAAGAAGAAGGTACGTGTTATTGGTGATCTTGTACAATTTGTCTTTTTTATTCTAGGTATGTTTTCTGCCCCCCCATATTGTGCGAGGATGTGATGTGTTAGGCCTTTGTATATTTTTCCAAGTCTGCCACTGTCATTTAGAGCGTTCTGGAGTTGTTCTCCTATGCATCTAAAGTATGCGTTTTTTAGTGAGAAGGCTTCTAGTCCAAAGAGGTTGTGTGGTAGTTGGATAATTATGTTAGACATACATTTTGGCATGCCGCATACGGATTTTTATGTGGTAGTTATTTTCTGGTCCAGTTTTTTGATGGCGGGCATTGAGTATGGTATCGCGTAGAAGCTGTATGCCACGCCTGGTCTTAAAACTGTGTCGATCATTTTAATTTTTTGTTTCATAGTGGCCGGACAAGCTACTAGTTCTTTGCATTGCTTGATTAATTTTGTGGTGGTGGCATGAATTTGGGTTTTCTATTTTAGGGAGGGGACGAGACTTATTCCTAGATATGTGTATGGTTCGTTTTGGTGTAGAACGGGTATTTGTTGGTTTCGGTAATTAATGTTAGAGGTTTGTATTAGGGCTTTGAATGCGGTGGGGTTTGTTTTTGATTTATTTGGACATCCAGTGATGGCACATTTTGGGACCCCTACATCCATACCTGTCCATTTGCAGTACCTGTCTATTTTGTTAATTTGTATTTTTATGGCGTTGATTTTGTTGGTTATGGCTGCAAGGTCATCCGTGTATGCCATGGAGTTGATGGTGGTTTGTGATGTCCCGAATGTGTATCCATTGTTGCCTCTAACACCATATTCATTATATTGGGAGATTTCCATGATTTTGAAGATATATGATCTTTAAAGTATCAATATATATAGACATTTGTAGGTGCAAAGCATATAGACAATGCACCAAGAATACTATATTTCATTACATGGATGGACCAAAATTAGCCCAATGTCCAAAAAAATTAGTAACAGTAAAGGAAGCAAATACCATTATTCCAAGATTTATTCAAACTTCATGAAAAAAGTAACAAAAGAACACTCATTTAACCCAAAGCAAAACACAATCGTCTTATCACTAATCAAATGGTCTAGGGAGTTCCGCCATAAGCCTCTATACGCGACCTCAAAAAAGCCCTCTGACGTTGCCTAGTCCATGTTGCACCATTCACTTGCATTAATGGACTCTCTAGAAGACGCTGCAAACCGCGCCTACGTACCTCGTCACTGTTTGATTTGGGCAGCGAGTGTCGACGCGTGGGGGAAGGAGAGCATTTGTCTCTAGCAGCATTTCTTGAGAGAATACGGGGGCGGAGAAATTTGCGAGATGGTTCCTGCACAATAGGCACCACACACAGTCCAAACAAATACACTTTAGATCGAATACTCCTACACATCACACATGAAAATTGTATCAATAAGATCCATCCTAGTGCACATTAGGTTGAATGGAGCTAAATTGTAAAAGGGAAGATCCACAGACAACATTTACCATCCAACGAATAAAAACAAAATCAAATGAACCAAAACTACATGAGTACAATGTAGCTCAACAACAAACAAAAATTGCCTAGGCCAAAACGACTCAATAGTGTAATAACTTGGAGGTCAACATGTCACGCACCTCGAGCGAGCGATGGGAAGTAGCATCCCCTAAACCGTCATAGAGAGTACGCTTTGCAGGAGTACAATTATCCGGATTTAGACACGGGGACCCTGGAATTGAACGAGGCCACTACGGCGAAGGTGAGTTGTTCTTTTCATGAATTGGCTCCCGTGCAATAGGGCTTTCGACAACTCCGTCGTCCACTGCCATGGTCGAATAATCCATGGTTGACTGCGCGGTTGCAGCAGAGTGCAACAAGAGCCCTTTACTCCGAAGGGAAAGGGCGAACTCCTCTGGGCCCAGCAAAGAATCCACGGAAGCACGACAGTCACAGTCCTGTAGAATTTTCAACCAAAGTGACGCTTACATATCTCAGAACAATAGAGGAAAACTCCAATCATTCAAAACAGAACGACATTCCATCAGCAGCAGGTATCCATTCCCCAAAACAAACAAAGTGGTGAAACATCTCGGTTTCATTTATAAAAAAAATATACACATGAAAAATGGTCCAACAAAATTTACAAAATAGAGCTTCAGTCAATCAATACAGTTTAGCTCTATTCGACCTAAAGTGTAATCATTGACATCTAAGCGTTTCCAACGGAATTAAGAGCAGAGATTCTGAGACGCTTGGATTGCGTTCCAGATACTCGCAGACTGACCACACGTCTTCTGATCATTATAGAACATCTCCCGGCCCGAGGGATGTTTGGCCCGATACTGCGCTAAGCCACCCGAAAACTGATGAAGGTCAAAGAGATATGGCAGCAATTCCTCCAGCAGTACAGAATCATCTCTTGCGCCATCATGTTTGTGCGACCATGATGGAAGTAGAAGGACGTTCTCCGGCAAATTGAGCATATGCTTAATCGGACTATCGTCAATAACAAGCGTATTCGCCGGAGTATACTCACGACCCAACCTATTGAAGAGATGGTTCGATAACGTCTTCAAGAAGATGTCCTTTTGTGTGCGAAATTCCTTCATGTAGATTAATCTGCTACTGACTCTACGCTCGGGCACCCTATCGCAACTCTCCTGACCAAAGATCCTGAGAGGGTACAAAGAACTATGCTGAAAAAAATATTTACATATCCGACGTGTTTTGGATTCCATCATCGAACTCCAGATCGTAATGGTGGCAATCTTAGACAACCTCGTCAGGAATTGAGCACAACCAGGGCGCACTTGGACTAGTTTAGGGCCTACTTCGGCCGGATGCGAAGCCGAGTGAATGGACGAGTCAGAGTTCTTGGATCCCCTGGCCTGCCACGAAGGCTCACACGTGCATAGAATCCCATTGAGGTCCAACACAACATTCAACCACCTGCCCTCAAAATCTGATAGGACTCTAGGTATTTCTTCTAGATTACTGGCACCACTTATTGATGCCTCGCAGACCTGGTTCGGAAACGCCAGGAGAACGAACAATATTATTATAGATTCAATGACAACGATGGGTCAACAAAATGTAGATTGAAAGAGGCAAACGGGGGGAGACGTCATGGGGGGGGAGAGTGGAGTGTGAAAAGTGTTGGAAGAGTACCTCGAGAACTTCATCGTCTTGCAGCATTTCGTCTCCGACCCCCATCGATCCTAGCGAACTTTGCATGGCATAAAGGGGTTCGGAGAGCCCCACAACCAATTGGGGGACCGGTTCAGAGACAAGACGAGGTGGCTCCGGGACAGGAGAATAATGATTGATCTCGTGTACGAGCACAGCCGAAGCTTGGACGACATCTTCTACGACCGGGAGTGCAGTTTGGACGACATCATCTATGACTGGGCGAGCGATCGCGTCATCGCCAAAACTTAGATCTGAAAAATTCAACAACTTCAACCTATCAGCCGATGTGTACATACGACAGTGATACAAGTCAGAGCCGTCAAATGTATAGTAGTTTAGCTCGAGTCGAGCTGAAGTGCTCGCTGAGCACTGTAATATCAACAAAAATTACTGGAGTACAAAATTGGACATTTACAAAATATTCTACCTCTATACACTCGCAACTACGTTATACTAACCTGACGACGAGCTGGGAACAACTGCAATAGATACGTCCCGAGCGGGCGACTTCGTAGGGGAAGAGGGGCGGGTCGGTGGCGATGGGGGAACAGGAGGCGATTGACCCCCCATGGAGATAGGGGAGGAACTCGCCGGAGACGGTAAACCGCGGGATAGACTCCCAGCCCTTTCTTCAGCTAAGAGGGGAGGCTGGGGAATCGCAGTATTTGCTGCGGGTGGTGTTGTGGCGGCTGCAGGCAAATTAGCCGACATGAATCGTTGCATCATGAGCATCATCTCGGCATGTCTCTGGTCTTGGTCCCTCTTCAAATCTTCGTCACGCCTCTGCTGCAGATCCCTGAGCTCCTGGTCACGCTCCGCCAGCCGCTGCTCCATCAACCTCATCCGGGTGGCCTCTTCCTCGAGCTTCTTCGAGAGAGAGATCAACCTGCTGTCGTCATGTGCAGTGCTCCCAGTAGCCAACGGGGAGCGGCCGCTCGCGCTAGCGACTTTCCTCTTCTTGGCAGCGGGCCGAGCGGTTGATCCACCCAAGGTGGGAGCTGAGTGAGGCCTGTCGGAGATCTCCAGAGAATCCAACTCTGGGAAGTCGAGTCGTTGCCGCGAGGAAACGATTGTGTCTCCTGCTTCAAATTGAGAGCCACTCTGAAACTCCGGCGGAGTGGCGGTATTGAAATCGTCATGGGACTCTTCATCCGGAGTGGCGGTGCTCGAGCTCGGGCACACAACCAAGGTGCTCGGTTCTTCATCTTCCTCCTCATCGCCGAGGTCAATAATTGCTTTCCCCTTTCCCCTGGCAACGGCCTCTCCAAGCTCGGGGAAGATCTCCACGTTGACGTGATACGCACCAACAACGAAATCGGCCTGATCCAACGTGAACGCGACCTCCACGGCTTCGTCGAGGTTGTGCTCATCGTTGTCGTGGGAGATGCAGAAAGCCTCCAGATTCAACATCTGCACATCAATGGATTGAACAAGTAACACTTTAGGTCGAATCGAGCTAAAGTGGATACAGAGAAACACTGATACGAAAAAAAATGCCGGCACTTTAGCTCGAGTCGAGCTAAAGTGCAATGCTACATAAACATAAGAGACGACCTCTCTGAAACAATCCATGCACAGACAGAGAGGATATCAACAGTTTAGCTCGACTCGAGCTAAACTGCAGGGAAACTTACCACACTCGCAATGAGCAATTTCGTCCCGCAAAACAATTGGACAACTACCTCTCCCTTCTTGCAGAATGGTTCCAGGACCTTGATGAAGAACTCCATCCTGAGCTCGTTCATGTTCATTGAATACGCCAGCTCGTTGTACTTGCGAAGCTTGGTGTGCAACACATGCTCCGGAGCTGCGTAGGTCTTCTTCACGACAGGGATCTGCGTGAGCTCTTTCTTGAAGAGAAAGAGGAGGCGAAGAGGGTCGAGAGCGTTGTTGCTCCTAGGCGCGTATCCCCTCAAGCGATCGTTCTCGGCGGGAAGATACTTCGGCTGTAGTACATCGTACGCATGGCACAAAGACGGGCCCTCAGCAAACGATGTCACTTGAAGGTGTGACTGTTCGTCGCCGCAAATGAAGAGCCAGGCTGGAAGATCGGTAAGGGGAGGCTGCCCTTTCGATGCGAACATTGTCATGAACTCGTCGAAGAAGGGCCTCTCCAACGACGACGTTGCCTTCCCAGAAAACCCAGGGATGTTCCAAAAATCGATGATGCCTGTAGAGCGATTTTTCACCACTCTAATAAAATACCCAAGTGTACCCACACCTCATAGGATTCGTTACGGGGATGATCATACGCCTAGTTTTAAGTAATTGGAGATTAATTGTATCGTTAAAGTTATCTTTTTGGTTAATTCTTAAGGTTATCTATCTATTTTTAGGAAATTAGGGCTGTTAGCATCACTCTTAAGGGATCCACAAACAAAGTCTAAACCCCAAGGATCTCTCGTGCCTTAAGACGGAACATTAGTCCTTTTAAGATTGTGCTTATGCCACTAATCCTTAAACACTTGCCACACTGGGCTAATGGAAGTTTCCATTAAGTCTCATTGCATTGGTTCTTTAATTACAATCTTTAAGAATTCAAATTCTTACCTCATGCAAAAACGCTCCACTTTTCACGTCCGTCCACTCGGTCCACGTGATCACGTTCTTAAGACAATGGTTAGTCTCAAAAATCCCATACACAAGTTAACTTAAGTCTTAAAGAGTTCACCTCTTAAGTCTCCACTTAAGTTCACTTACCCACAATTATCCCTTAAAGACCACGGTGTTCCACACTTACTCGTACCACTTAGTCTTTAAGATGTCTGAATTTTACTTAAGACTTCTCTCTCGGTCGGGTCCATGTTCTTAAGAACACAGTTTCTGTCCTTGAGTTCTTAAGCACTCACTTTCTCACTTAGGAGTGATTCTTAAGAACCTGCACTGTCTAGACCAATTCGGTCCTACAGTGTTCTTAAGTTTCTGTCTTTAAGACTTCCAGAACCGGGAGTGCATCTCACTGAATGCAAATGTTGTCTCGTATTCTCACTCATACGAACCTTTAAGTCCAAGCTACTTAAGGTCTCACTCTTCATAAGCTTATGTATCCAAACTTGGACTTAAGATTCTCAAGTTTCTATATTTTCTTCTTAAGTCTTTCTTTGGGATTTGTTCCTTTTTTCCTCTCTTATGATAGATTCTTAAATACTCACAACTTAGCCTACCTTAGAGAATCCCTTCTATTAACGTTAGACTTAATGCCAATTTTTTTGTATGCATAATATGACACTCTTGCCATGCATCAAGGTATGCCACTCTTGATGTTTATTGCATAAATTGCATTAACATGAATAAGATTTTCACTCTTATTCTTATGATACTCAAGTTATGCTCACTCACACTTGAGATCTTATTAAGTACTTATGCATCACACATCTCATGCACTAAGTCACTTAATTTCACATTATCTCCATTAATCTTCACACTCATGATTAATGCTCCAACACACACACACACAAGGTCACACCCACGACCTTAGTAGTTAGGGTATTTCCCTAACTTATTCCATGAAGAATAAATATACAATGCATTCATGCATAGGAATTTTATCCACAATTAATACCTAATGCATGCAATTGCATTTACAACACACAATGTCAAATTTATGCAATGAAGTTCACATAATATTGCAATTATACATATGACTCAAGTTACAAGACTCTATATATGCAAATTCAATGACAATTATATATTCATATATAAAATTAAATACTCTTACAACATTAAGAGTCATCAACTAGCTCTTTCACCTAAAGCTAGGGCTCACTCCAATCTTCTTCCAAGGAATTTCTATGGTAATGGCCAAGAATGCTAAAAATTCAAGCTAGTCATTCTACTCAACATCCAAGAGGTACAACTCTTGGAAAGAGGTTTTCCCTAGTATTAACCATTAAGATTAATTCCACTAAATCTTCACATCTCTTCATATCCATTCATGAAAAGATACACCCTACCCAAAGGGTGTGAGTTCAACCCTTTTCCCATTATTTCCTACTTCTTGGATATGAATAGGTACTTTCCAATTAATTAAGTACTTAGTGTAAACTTAATCATTAATTTTTTAATTCTCCATATATCTACAACCCTTTTATATTTAATTTTCGGAAAAAATCTATTTTTGTCATTTTGGCTCTACAATGTCGAGCTGCACGTTGCAGCCCAGGTTGCGCCACGCATCCGAAGGCCACGTCCCGAGCGAATTCGTCGCCGCCTTGTATGAACGAAAGTGTAGGGCTCCCTGAGGTCGAACAAACCGCGATCGCACATCAATGAAGACTCTGAAGAACTCCTTAGCGTACGGAGAGAGATCTTCACATTTACAGTTGCGAAACTACGTCTGTCTCGAGTCTTTGTAGTACGAATCCGGTGGACCCCGGTCCCCAATCCAGAAGGGCACGCTTTGAGGCCTTGCTGACGTTGTAGTTCTTCTTAAACGTCCGCCAGTTGGAACGACTGTACGCTCCAGAGCTGTTAGAGAAGGCCAACTCTGGCCTGATCAACTGCAGCTCCATTCGAGCGACCTCCTTTCTCTTCCTCCGATCGACCCAGTCCCTGGCGCTGCAGGAATTCTCCAGCACAGAAGTCGGCTGCTTTATAACCACCTTTGGATAAGGCAGTTTTCGAGATGGCCTTGATCGATTGAGAATGTGCTTGCACATTTTCGCGTGATCGGCTTCGGTCATGTTGCCGAGGAACTTGAAGAACTCACGCGTCAGAACCCCATCCTTCTCA
Source organism: Bryoerythrophyllum caledonicum (assembly GCA_963971425.1). Taxonomy (NCBI): domain Eukaryota; kingdom Viridiplantae; phylum Streptophyta; class Bryopsida; order Pottiales; family Pottiaceae; genus Bryoerythrophyllum; species Bryoerythrophyllum caledonicum. The sequence goes on along the minus strand of OZ020521.1, from coordinate 909,142 downwards.
GGCACCCAAGACTTGGCATCCTTGAACTTTGCCATGGGCGTCGATGTTGAATCGACGATGAGGTCCCCATGCGCCGCCGAAGAGATGACATCGGACCAGAGCTTGAAGGTCTCATCGGACAAGGTGATGATTTTCACCTCGTTGGTAATAGAGAGCTCCTTCGCCTTTCCGGCTTTCTTGAGCGCCGCCTGGCTCTTAGCAACGTCGATCATAGCGAAGCGCTCACGGACGGAGTTAAGAAATGGCTGCGCAGAACATAAGAGGGCTGATTGAGTTAAAATTGAAGCAGACAATGAAACATGTCTAGTAGGGTCCAACTTCTGCAAGTTAGCTCGAGTCGAGCTAACTTGCTACCTAAGAGTGGACATTGAAAGCGAGTCCACTCTAAACACAACAAAATACAGATTTTCAGCAAGCATGCACTTTAGCTCGACTCGAGCTAAAGTGCATGACCTTAGTTAAGATATATTACCTCAAAGCGCTTGTCATTTGCAATCTCCAACGCCGTTTGCCGTCTTGACTTGTGAGACCCACGAACGCCTATGGCGGAGTGCTTCGGCATTGGTCTCCCAGCTTGGATCCACACAGCACGGGAGCCGAGGATATTCGTTGCCCACGTCGGCTTGAATTGGACCAAATGATTCATGCGATTATAGTATGCGGAAATCTTCCTCAGCTTCTCCGGATCCTTTGTCCAGACAATGTAACACAGCCAAGTTCGGAAGTGCCTTCTCATCACCTCTGGGACATTGCCGTTGATCATCTCCTTTGATGCAGCAACGCTGTGCTGGTCGTTGATGATGTAGAAGTCGCAGTCGCTGAGCTCCTCCACAGTCGTCGGCATAGCATCGAGCTTTGGCATGACGCAGAGAGTCTGCTTCTGCGTCTTGTCCGGCATTTGGAGGTAGTAATGCTTCAACTCCTCCATGCCCTGAGGCTCGAATGCACGGATCGTCCACTCCGGTGGTGCATTATGCAACCTCATCACGTCAAGCTTGATCTTCGTCTCCCTGTCTCCATTGAAGAAGCAGCTCTGACACTCCGTCCAGAATTTTTGGTAAATCTGTTGGACGTTGTTGTAGTCGATTGCCTCTCCGAACCCGAGCGCCGAAGGGAGCTCTGAGAGTGCAGAGGCCATTGAATTGGCCATCTCCTCCTCTGATACGAGCTTTGTCTTCTTCTTGGAAGAGGTCTCCGGCTTCTTGGCAGCTGAGCGCTTCTTGACGGGGAAGCAGACAGTGTGTTGCGCAGGGTGCTTCGACTTGTCCTTGCACCAGGTGTTCTAACCGGGACCGACGCTTGACTCATATCCTCGCTACCGGTCACGGCCCCCGAAACCGTTGAAAGTTCTATCGGGCGTCTTGCCGCGATATTTTTGGCCTTATCTAGAGCGGCAAAGGTACTCATTCTTGATAGAATGACGCGGAGTTTGTTAGCTACAGCCTTTGCTTTGAGCGGCTGACCACTACTAGTCTCCCATTTCTTTAGAGAGATTTCGTGGTTGATCTGAGCTACTATTTCATCAAACTTGGACCCCTTGAGTGATTCGACTACATCGTTGATACAGAAGGGAGATGAACTAATGTCCACTACAATAGTAAACAAATACGGCTCTACGGACTTACAGGTTGTCTCACACGACAACTTAACGTGATCGTTATCTTTGTGGATAACATCAGTAATTTTGGTCTTGAAGTCGGTGTGCTGGGGTACAACGATATCACCAGCGAAGGTCTGACCAAACACTAGATTATCCGTGTAGGTCGCCCATAGAAGCGTCCACTTCAAAGTCATCGAAGGGCCCTTGAGCTCCCAGCAATCCAAGTGGTTGTTGTCGTCTCCATCGTCATCATCAATGTCGACGGGCTTCGGCTGGAAGAAGTGCTGCAGCTGAGTCACCATCCTGTCCCTCTCAGATCTGCACACACACGAGAGCGAGTAAACATATTAGATTGATGCACTGATGATCCAACTAGGAGGGAGAGGTTATACTTTAGCTCGAGTCAAGCTAAAGTGTAACCGATTACTTTAGCTCGACTCGAGCTAAAGTGCTATTCCATAGAATGCAAATCTTTAAAGTTCTGACACTTACAATAATATTTGGACGTCTATCCAAGACGTTGTTTTTTACTTCTCATCAACATCTTGTTCAACACTCAGATCTGTGGAAGAGCTTCAGTTCCGCTCTAATCACTCACGAACCTCGCTCTTCGAGGTTCTCAAGTGGTTGGAGCGGGGCTTAAGCTCTTCGACACTTGTGAGAGGTGAACGAGAGGTAGACTTTTGTGAGGTCATCGATTGCGTCGTCAAACTTTACTTTTGGATTGTCAATAGGTCTGAACGTAGAGGTATTCGATATGTGCATTCGGTCCTTTGTTTTACAGTTTAGCTCGCTTTGAGGTAAAGTGTGTTGGCTTTGATGAAAAGATTAAGATTGTTTAAATTATTGAGTTTGAGCGTAGAAAATATGATTAATTTATCTCCAGAGTTAACTATTGAGTTGCACATTAGCTCGAGCCGAGCTAAAGTTGTCCTCTACTGTGCACTCTGGGCCACACTTTAGCTCGAGTCGAGCTAAATTGTGTTCATTGAAAAGCTAATTTATTGCAATTTGTGCAGATGTGTCTTTCGTTATATGATATTCAAGGCTCAGGGTTTAGGGCTCCTGGGTGAGTATGGTTTCACCTTTCAGCCATTGGTTATGAACTTTAATCCCAGACAAATTCTGCTGGAACTAGCTGTCCTACAAAAACAATAACAAATCCACACACACAAAATCAATCAAAGTAGCACATGGAAACCAACACATTGAAACCAGAACATTGAAACGAGAACATTGAAACCAGCACATTGAAACGAGAACATTGAAACTTGCACATTGAAACTAGCACAATGAATCTAGCACAAAGCAGCACATTGACACCAGCACAAACCAGCACAAACCAGCACAAATAAACGAATACATTGAAATCATTCACATTGAAATCAGCACTTTGAAATTAGCACATTGAATTCACCACATTGAATTCACCACATTGAAACCAGTACATTCAAACGAGCACATTGAAACTATCATTCACCACCACATTGACACCAGCACAAACCAGCACATTTTATCTAGCATAAACTAGCACAAATCACCACACACAACCACAAACCACCCTAAACCACCACATTGGAACCAACACATTCAAACCAGCACATTGAATACACAATTTCATCTACATCCTCACACGTATATGAAAAGCAATGCTAGACATATATAATGATTCATCACATTATATCAAAAGCAATACTACACATATATCAAAAGAAATGCAAGATTGAATGAGTTGACTTACCTTTAAAACTCTGAAATCCGACTGCTAGAGCTACAAATCTTCTTCCTTGTTCACGTCAATCCTCCGAACACCGCCGTTTCAGAGTCGACGTGCTCACAGAAACTCACATAAACTTATAGCAACTCACACAAATTTACACAAACTCACACAAACTCTCACAATTTACTCACACAAATTCACACAAACGCACACAAACAACCCTAAACTCCAGCGCTACAATATACACAAACTTATCTACGTGCTCACAAACTCACACAACCAGAATCGCACGTCCAACAAACCCTATCCGCAAAAAACCCTAAACTCCAGTAAATTGCGCACGAAAGCCTCAACTACAGCGCTAGAGTATACACGAACTTAACAAACCCTGTAGATATCGACTCTAACACAAACCACAAAAATGCAACGACAAACCTATGCAGAGACTCACAAAACTCACAAAACAATAGAGAAAACTCGGACAATAACCAAAAGAGGGAGAACAAAAGGTCGCGCCACGATTTCCCAAACTGGTTGATTTACTGAAGGAGAAGATGCACATGGGAATACTTGAGCCTTCAATGGCTCCATATTCCAATCATTGGTTCACTATACCAAAGAAATCTGGAGCATTGAGATTTATTCAAGATATGCAACCAGCTAACAAGGTGACCATCAGAAACAAGGGGTTTGGGCCTATCGTTGATGAAATGGCTGAAGCATTTGCGGGGCATGCTATTTATTCCATTGGAGATTTGTATTCTGGTTATGATCAATTCCAGCTTGCAGCTGAGAGTAGAGATCTGACAACCGTGAAGACTCCACTTGAATTGGTACGAATGTGTACATTGCCTCAAGGTGCTACTAATTCAGTAGCACATATGCAAAATGCTATGAACCAAATCTTAAGAGACTTTGTGCCTGAGAAAACAATACCTTTTGTGGATGATATTTCTATAAAAGGTTGTATAGAGGCAATAAGAGATTGCACTGTTCATGATGATGGATGTAGAAGGTTTGTGAACGAACATATCAGTGATGTGAACAAAATCTTGAGCAGACTTGAAGAGGTGGATTTGACACTCTCTATTGACAAATCCAAGTTTGAAGTAGCTGAAATTTTGGTGGTTGGACATCTGTGTGGGCGATTTGGGCGGAAACCTAACCCTGAGAAAGTGAATGCTATTGGCAAGATGAAAGCTTGTAGCAGTGTCACCGAAGTAAGGAGGTTTCTAGGAGCATGCATCTTCTATCAAATTTGGATACCTCATTTTGCTCATATTTCGGAGCCTCTTTACAAACTGTTAAGAAAGAGGAACAAGTTTCTTTGGGAGCAAGAGCAGAATTTGGCTATGGGGGAATTGAAGAAGATTTTAGAATCACCACCAATTCTAAAACAAGTAGAATACAACAATGGAAGACCGGTGATTGTGACAGTTGATACAAGTCCAATTGCTATTGGATGAGCTATTGGCCAAGATGATGCAGAAAGACCGATTCGCTATCCGGTTTGGGGCAAGAATCCTAACAGAGCGCCAGAGGGCATATCCACAAGTCAAGAGGGAACTTTGGGGTGCGCTTACAGCCTTGAAAGCAGACAAAAACTACTTAATTGGCGCAAATGTTGTATTAGAGACTGATTGCTTACCTCTGCTTGGAATGATTGCCAACTGCTCTTCGCCAGACATTGCAATGTTGCGATGGATAGCGTATATCAAATCCTTGAACCCAACGTTGATACACATTACTGGGAAGAAGAATCCAGTGGCGGATATGTTATCAAGAGCCAGATACTTTCACGAAGAAGAAATGATGGCTCATGGAGAGGATGAAGACCACTCAGATGAAGCATATGTAGTGGCTACAAGTGGAAGGGATTCAAACAATGATATATTGCCATTCAGAGAAGAGCTATACGAAGGGAGGCTCAAAGAGATTGGGCTCTATTTGAGCACTTTGAAGAGGCGTGAAGGATGGACAGAGAAGACTTTCGAAGATATAAGGCATCAGTCCTATGGATACCTTTTGCGAGATGGGTTTCTATGGAAGAGGGCGAAGACGGCTGATGATTTGCCTTTGAGAGTAGTGGATGATCCTGAAATGAAAGCGCAAGTGCTTGAGGAATTTCACGATGCGCTTTGGGCTGGTCACCGTGGGTTTGAAGTTTAGGAGCCAATCTTTCGGACGGTCAGCTCGTGGTTTGGCCGTCCCGTTTTACCTGTCCGAGGCCGTGGTTTCTTATCACCTACCTTTACCCTTAATCCTTTAGAACCACCACAGGATAGGCCAACGTGGACCAGTTTGAAGAAGGTTGAAGAAGATTCGACGTTCAAGAATCGACGTTTTACTGAAAGACAACCTTTGTTTTCAAATCATACTAGCAGCAGCCAGAATCCCCGTGATTTTCCAAAGCAAAACTCTCTCTATACGACAACGTTGTCGACGTTTCCAGCTGCATGCGCGATCTTAGCCCAGCAATACCACAATATGAGGTTCACGACGCATGCCGAACTCATGTCTTAAGTGCTCTTGGCTGAGAAGCAACAACAACTGCTGCTGAAGAATGCCGAATTGCGCCCAGCCAAGGAAATCCATACAAGCGAAGTACAGCGTCAACCGCAGACCTCGAACCCGGCGAAAACACACAACTCCAAGCCAGCACAAGGCAACGGCAGCCGGGAGTCACACATTTCTGATGCACCACGCGGAAAACCGAAGGGCAGCTGGAAGCCGAAGCAAGAGTGGAATCGGAACCTCCGAAACCCGAGGTATGTGTATAAACCCAAAAACAAAACATCTTTTCAGTCATCCACTAGGACAGTCAAAGGCATGTGTTATAAATGTGGTCGCCTCGGTCATTACACCAAGGAATGTCATGCCTCCCAATATGTCTGTGAGATGTATAAAGAGTTGCAGTCACTGAAGGAGGGCAAGAGGGAAACACACACCCTCGATGCACCCTCCCTCACACTCACTGAGCTAGAGCCAGAAAACTATATGGTCCAACGAGTAGCGCCAGTCAGCACAGCCAAAATTGCCTTGCTAGACAGGGCCTCTACTCACACCATTTTACAAGACCCGTCGTACTTCGAGTTCAAAACGAACCGTGGCAAAGTTGTGACATAGTCACAATAGCAGGCACAATGAACTTCAAGTTCCGTGAGGGCCGGGCATCGATTGTTCTACCCGGGGGAGCCCCCCTCACTTGTGCACGGGCTATGTATGCCCCAGACGCCCCACATAGCCTGATCAGCTATCGTGACTTACGGGCCAACAATATCCACGTCTCCACTACACGTGAGGACGATGAAGAGGTGCTGGAGCTCAAGCAAGGGCCGACGATCCTCGCCACCGCACACGCGGGAGCCAATGGCCTATACGAGCTTGCTGTCAAGCAACTTGAGCCCCCCTACAAAGGTGAGGAAGAGGCCGATGGACGCCTTGGAGCGTGTCATCAGCGCCTAGCCCCAAGAGGCATAATATCATTGTTCCTAGCCACCAGCAGTAAGGATGGACGCCTTAGAGCGTGTCATCAGCGCCTAGCCCCAAAAGGCATAATATCATTGTTCCTAGCCACCAGCAGTAAGGCCAACCTGTGGCACTGCCGACTAGGCCATCCGGGAACGACGATGATGAGGAAGATGATCCCTCAGCTCACAGGCCATGACATGTGCACCAACGACGCGGAGCGAGTGGATGAGTGTCCCGCATGTATACAAGGGAAGCTGATAAGACAGCCGTCGAGGTGGAAGCTCCCGACAAAGATGTCAACCGTCTTACACCGCCTCCATGGCAATTGGTGCGGCCCCATCACACCTCAATCCAGTCACTTTTAATACTTTTTTGTACTTGTTGATGCATTTGGGAGACATGCTCAGGTTTCATTGCTTACAACCCAAAATATGGTCTTCCTTAAAACCTTAGCGATGCTTATTAGATTCCGGAACCACTTCCCTGACAATCAGATTCGTTATCTTAGAATGGATAACGCTTTAGAATTCAAATCCCAAGCCTTTGAAGATTTATACGTAGCATCCGGGATAGAATTAACTTACTCAGTTCCGTATGAACACGCCTAGAATGGTCTAGCAGAAGCCTATATCAAAAAGCTCATAGTTAGACCCCTTCTATTTCATGCGAACCTACCGCCCACCTTGTAGGGTCATGATGTTTTACACGCCGCTATATTACTTAGACTCAGACCAACGCTTCTACAAACCCAAAGCCCGCTCGAACTAGCATCCGGTAGAACACCTCATATTGCCCACTTACGCACCTTTTGCTGCGAAGTATGGGTCCCCGTTTCTGACCCGAAACAAAAGACCTTAACACCCCACAGAACTAGAGCCATATACCTTGGATATGACTCCCCAAGTATCATTCGATACAAACTTCCCAAGAGTGATGATAGTTACAAGGCTAGATTTCAGAACTGTAAATTTATAGAAAAATTCCCAGGTACCCCAAACCTAGCCACCTACAAAGCCCTGAACTTCAAGGATTTAGAAACCTTGACCCTAAATCCAGACCCACGGACTGCTCTAGCTGAAACTGAGGTTAGAAAATTAATAAACCTATAGAAACTGGCCAAGAACATCCCTGATGGATTCCACTCAGGACCCCGGATCATTAGAAGTCTCGTATCTGGTTCAAGTAACCCTGTCCCAGTGACCCCAGCCAAGAAACGAAAAACAAACCCGACCCCCCGAGCACGTGCAGCCATGTACATGCATTACAACCCATCAGAGTCGACTGTAGAAATCCCGTGGGATGATTTTCAATCATTCCTCACCCACCCCGAGACGGACCCAACTACACTAGATCAGGCCAAGAGTAGCCCAGATTGGCCATAGTGGGAGAAAGCCTTACAAAACGAATACAAATCCCTTAGAAAACGTGAAGTTTTTGGACCCCTAGTGACCAACCTCACAACCAAACCCATAGGGCACAAACTGATATTTACCCGCAAACGAGATGAGCACGATAAAGCCCTTAGATTTAAGGTCAAGCTAGTAGCCCAACTGTACACACAAAAACCAGAGATAGATTTTGAGCAAACTTACTCCCCCGTAATGGACAGTACATCTTTTCGTTAACTTCTAAGCATAGCAGTCCAGCCAGCCCTCGAAACCCGTCTATTAGACGTCGTTACAGCATATCTATATGGTGACCTAGACACCCAGATTCACATTAAACCTCCACCAGACTTCTTACCAGGTGATACCTCTCTCCAACCCGAGAAGTTTGCTGGATTGAGAATCCACAAGGCCCTTTATGGCTTGAAACAAGCCGGCTGTGCATGGTATCACCACCTAAAGTCTTTTCTACTTACCCGAGGATTCACAACCCACCCAGCCCTACCCTGTGTATTCATCCTCAAGGACGATACTGGTTTCGTGATCCTCGCGATATACGTTGATGACCTCAACTCGATAGGGACATCAATGTTAAGTAAATACGTAGAAACATTACTAACCAAAAAATTTGAGATGAGAGTATTAGGTCGCACATCCTATTGCTTGGGTCTATTGATCAAACACTTTGAGGACGGCAACTTCCTTCTTCATCAACAGACCTACGTCAAAAAGATGCTACGTGCATTCAACATGGAGAATGCCAACACGGTGTCCGCCCCCATGATCGACAAGAGTCGCACAGAAGAAGATCCATATCAACCAGCCAAAGACAACGAGGAGGAGATCGACAAATCCCAATACCTAGTAGCCGTCGGAGCCTTGCTATACCTCGCCACCAACATGAGGTCGGACATCTCGTTCGCAGTCAGTGTACTTGCACGTCACAGCCAGAAGCCCATGGCCCGACATTGGCAAGGCACCAAGCACGTCCTCCGATACCTCCACGGGACAGAAGATCTCGGACTTCACTACCGAAAACAAGCACCGAGTAACATAGTCGGATTCGTCGACTCTGGATTCAAGACCAATCCCTTGTCCGGCAAGTCCCAGACTGGTTATATCTTCATCAAGAATTGTGCACCGATATCAGGGCGATCAACCAAGCAAACGGTCACCACCACCTTCACCAACCACGCCGAGCTACTTGCCTTCTACGAAGCATCACGCGAGGCAGTATGGTTGCGCACCATGCAAGAAGCTATTTCTTCAGATGAGCGGACGCCCACCTAGAAACAACGCAACCATCATATTCAAAGACAACGCAGCGTGTATCGAGCAAGTATCTTCGGGATTCATCAAGGCTGACCGTGTCAAACACATCAGCCCCCACATCTTTGGTTACACACAAGACCTCACCGAAACTAACTAGATTCAGGTGAAGAAGATCCCATCGGCCGACAACATTGTCGACGTTTTGACGAAAGCATTACCTGCTCCCCAACATCGGAAGTTAATCACAGCAGCAAGTATGAGAACCCTGAGTGAATTAGATTCCGAACGATGACTTTACTCATCTTCCTTCATATTTTTGAAGTTTTTTTAATGACGAAGATCATCGTTTGAGGAGGAGTGTTAAAAATGATGAATGTACATCCATTCACTCCGGGGTTCTTAATCAGGAGCATTCAGCTCACCTACCCGGATTAGGTAGACCTTCTAGTCAACACGCAGTTAACCACCAGCTACCGTTAATCCCGAGGCATTAACCACCAGCTACCAGTAGTTAACTTACAACTAACTGAACCTACCGTTAATCGTGAGGCATTAATGCCTCGAGATAAATAAACCAAGGCTTGTGCTCACAGAGACAGTTCATTATTGTTGTTCATCTGGTTTGTTTGCTTCACATCTCTTTACAATCATGACACCCTTGAAGAATAAGGAGTACCTCACTAGGATTGAAACACCTCCTTAAGATACCATCTTTGCCTTGTTTATACAACATATGAGAAATAATGGAACAAGGTCGTGCTTTATGAATTAATCGATGTTTTTGTTTATCCGTATATTCTAACGGAAATGTGTTGGAATTAAGGTAATGTATTATATCCGCATATTCAGAAGGAATGACATCTATATGAAAATATGAGCATCCGGTAAACTATCATCAATAGATGTAGGATTAGTTTCCATGCTCATTCGTGAAAGAAAATCGGCATTCCCATGCTTTTTCCCGGCCTTACATTAAGAACAAAATCAAATTCTTGAAGTAGTAATACCCAACAGGCAATTCGTCCATTCAATTGAGGTTTGTTAACCATGTACTTCAAGGCATCATGGTCAACGTGAAAGGTAAATTTATAATCCAAAAGATAGTGTCTATATTTTTTAACAGAGAAAATCATTCCAAGCCCTTCCCTTTAGGTAACGTAATAATTTTTTTCCGCGGCACTTAGTTGCCTACTTGCAAAGTAAATAGGTTGATCGTGTCATTTTTCATTTTTTTGACTCAAGACGCTACAAATGGCATAATTTGACGCATCCACATAAACTTCAAAAGGTTTTTCCCAATTAGGAGGAATTAATACCGGGGCAGTACTTAAACGTTTTTTTAAGTTTATTAAATGCTTTACTACATTCAGGAGTCCAAACTCCCGATGTATCAGTTTGTTTGGTTAAGTGGGTTAAAGGAGCAGCTATTTGGGCACACATACAGATAAATCGTCTATAGTAATTAATCGCACCCAAAAATCCCTTTAGGGGGGTCATATGGACCGGTGTAGGATATTTCAAAATAGCGGCCACTTTATCCGGATCTACCGCAATTCCCACTTGGGATACTATATGACCCACTAACCTACCACATGGTAAAACAAATTCAGATTTAAGTGCATTTGTGGAAATACCGTTAGTTTTACATTTTTCAAAACACTTTTTTAGACATTCTTGGTGTTTAGCTCTAGAACTAAAAACACAAAAATCATCTAAAAATATTTCTATTAATTTCCTTAAATACTCTTGGAAAGCATGTGTCATGGCTCTTTGAAAAGTAGTCGGTGCATTACACAAACCGAAAGGCATCACTACATAAGCATATGTTCCCCAATCGGTTGTGAATGTCGTTAAAGGGCGATCTTCCGGGGCTATTTCAACTTGATTATAGCCCGAGAACCCATCCAAGAAGGAATAGCATTCATGACCGGCTACCCCATCTAGAATGGCATCCGTGAATGGAAGTGGAGAATAGTCCTTTTTAGTGGCACTATTCAACTTTCTGAAATCTTGACAAATGCGTAATTTCCCATTCTTCTTTGGTACTACGACAATTGATGAGACCCACTCACTATGAAGGACGGGATATATAAATCCACACTCTATCAATTTGTCTATTTCTTCTTTAATCATTAAAGAATATTTGGGATTCATACGATATTGTCTTTGTCTTACGGGTTTAGTGTTAGGCTCTAAGATAATTTTATGTTGACACACTTCCGGAGGGATTCCCTTTAAATCCTTATATGTCCAAGCAAATGTGTCTTTACATCCCATAAAAAAATCATATCAATTATCAAACTCTTGAAAAGACATTTTATCATAAACTTTAATACATCGTGGAATTTTGGAAGTTCCCAAATTCATTTCTATACAAGTACTTTTAGGTGGTGGTAATTCGGGAAGTTCCAAATTCATTAAATTATCTATTAATTCTTCAGAATCGGTTTCATACAAAGGTTCCAATTTTGATCCATAATCAATTATTGAAACATTATAAATAAGGGAATTTTCCCAAGCTATTATTTCATCATCAGATTTTTCTATCTGATGTAGCGGAGTATCATATTCTCCCATTCCCAATGGAATTAATTTAGACATGTCCTTTTTTTTTTATCAAATTCGTTGTTTCTGTTCCCGAATCACAAGAGTCTTGAGAAGTGATAACCGTGTCATCTTCTTCTGTCTCTCCATGGTATTGAATAGGAAACATTGGTAGGACTATTTTTTTGTTGTCTTTTTCTATATTTAAGGTTCCTTTACCCCAATCTTCTTGAGCTTTAGACAATATAAGCCAAGGTCGTCCTAAAATAATAGGATAAGAGGGCACGGATTCGGTAACCTTAAAAACTATATAATTCAATTTAAAGCCAAGACCCCCAATAGTAGTTGTTATGTTATACAACTTCCCTAAAGGTACGACTTGGCTTTGATCGGCCATTCGTAAGATAATAGAGGTTGAAACCATTCCTTTCATATCAAGTTCTTCCATTGTATCTTTGTTCATTAGATTAACACTAGCCCCACTGTCAACTTGTACACCATCTATGAGTGTACCGTTGATCATCATATCTACGGTGGGAGCGCCAAGGTCCAAAGATATATCATTAATTTCCACTAGTTTAGGTCTTTTCCCAACAAGGGAAGAACTTAATTCACTTCAACACTTAGGTGCTATAGCCAACAATTGCCTCAAAGAAATTTGAGGTTGAATATTGTCCATGTTAGCTATAACATTATAAGGGTCCATTCCCTCGGCCAATTTCATGATTCTATTATGTTTTCGTTTTTTAATCCCCACGGTTGTTTCTTTTTGTATCTTCTTAGGGATTTTATAAAAAGTTGGCCTTTCCAAGGGAGCTTCCGATTCTATAGGTAATTTATTTACCATAGAATCCGGTACAATGGTTTCTTCAATAATTGGAGGGATGTTATTTTTTACTATTCCCTCTTCTACTTCCTCAATCTCCTTAGACGGTCAAATAATTTTTTCTCCGGAAAGATCAATTATTTTAGGTTATTTAAAAGGTAAGTCAATAGATTTTAGAAGTGTTTTTAATTTATTTTAATTTTTGTTTTTAATTGTAACATCCGAAGATTCACTATCGGAGCTACTCGCCTCCTTACTCTCAGTCATTGCACGTTTAGCCTGAGATCTAGTGATATAAACTTCCTCAATTTTTGCCATACTAACTTGGTTGACATTTCGGGTGTTATCCGAAGAACTAAATTGAACATGTTTCATCGGGTTAGGTGCAGTGCAATCATTTGCCGTATGACCACTATTGGGGAATGCTATCTTGCGAGCGGTGAGCGGTAAGCGATGAGCGGTGAGCGGTGAGCGGTGAGCGATAAGACGTGAGCGGTGAGCGGTGAGGGGTAAATTTTTGAAGTGCATTTACTTCAAAAATGTTACTGATAGTAAATTGAAAGGAACCTCAAATTCAATAATATAGGAATGAGTTTGTTATCCTGAAGAGAAATATAATAAATTTTTAGATATGACTCAAGAAGAAGTGGTCAGAGGGAACCCTATATCTGCAAACGTTGTCCGTTGTGGGAGGCCAAAAAATTGGCCAAGAAACTAAAGTATAAGTTGACACCCGGCAAAACCCCTATGATATCCGTTAAAAGTAGTGGGTATTGGAGTGGTAGTAAAGGTCCCTAGAGGATAGAGTGTCAGAATAGAGAAGGGCAATTAGTAATACTTCGTTCAAATGAAGAACGGGAATGATTATGGGGGTTTAGGGTGGGGCAGAAAATGTAACAAATAATACCGAGAATTGTTGTGATGTCAAGAATTGAAAGAATAAAAACTAAGGGAGTTTAAACAGTGGATTTAGGGTTTAGGGTTTAGGGTTTAGGGTGGATTTAGCGTGGATTTACCGTGGATTTAGAGTGAAGTAGAAAGTTCAAGAAATGAGAATAAAAGCGTATTACAAACGTTCACGAGATTGAAGAAAGAGTGTTAATGGAGAGAATATTGTTGTAGAATGGGACATAACCACAACAAAGGAAGAGAAGCTGAGAATACATGGAACAACAATAAGAGTTGAGGGAAAATGCTTGGAGATGCTGTGTCACCAATAAAATTGAAGCAAAGAAATAAGTTGTGCACGAAAAGTATCTAGGAAGAAGAGTTACAATAACTATCTGACGATGAAAGGACAATGTCTGACTCCTCTAAAGCCTCAAGATCAAGGAAGTTGTTGAATGAAAAACAAGAACTAGAGGAAGTGGAAGTAGATGAAGGGGAAAGCACGTTTGCCATCTCGTTTGCAGCTTGGCCGGCATACGAAGGGAGTAAGAAATCCCGATCCGGTGAAGCAGCCAACGCCATCAAACTGAAAACAGAAAGCCACAGCTCAAATTAATTAAAGTGAACGAAGAAACTACAAAAGTTCAATTAAAAACAAGACTTACTTACTCAATCGATTTCTCTTTGTGATCTTCCGGATTGGGGGATCTTCATCAATGGTGAGGTCCATGGTGGCCGGTAGAGCGGGAGTGAATCGCGGCGGCTTGGGCATGAAAAGTGGCTTCATTACCACCTCAAAAACAACCTTATCGGATTCGAAGCGCACAAAATGCCGACCAGCAGCGCGACAGGCGCGAAGAGAATTCCCTAGATGATCAGAAATGATAAGAATTGTTGATAGGGTTTACGCGCAAATGAAATGTGGAAATAAAATGGAATGATAGAAAAACATGAAAATAATAGAGTAATAGATGATGAAGCGATACCTGTAGAAGCAAATGCATCAAAAATCACAGCTCCTGGCTTTGTGAGAGACTCAAAAAGCATCTGGAAAAATATAACGCCCTTCTCCCGTCTAGCCCTCCATGGAACAGTACCTCGCATAGACTGGGTATTGAGGTCGTTGTGATTGAGAAGGACGTTGGTCTCTTCGACTCTCCAACCTATCTTTGATAGCTCCGCATTCACAATAAATGTGAAGGACTCCAATGGTAACGTGTTCCTCACGTAGAGGAGGATCCGAAAACGGTGGGTCTGGAAAAAAAATGACAAGGAAGAATATCGTTAGTAGGTGGAACATAATAAAAATCGGAGTCTCTCATTGATAAATTATGACTAACCTTCTTCGATGGATCAGTGGACATCGCCAATGGTAATTCGTTTACACCCCACAAATTGCGGAGTAACTTGAAATCGTATGATACAGCATATGACCTCACGTCGGTGCGGATCTGCATAGACTCTGGAAGGATAACCATAATGCATCCCTGATCATGGAGGAACGAATCAGCAAACTCAAAGAGGGCCTCAATGATCTGCTCAGAATAAACATTCCATGGTGGGATGTCCTTAGCATCTCGTGAAATAGATGGAATCGACAGGCCCTCCGGGATGTCTCAGGGCCTTCTTTGTGGCTGCTTTGCCCTTACCCATCGCTTTGGTAGCCATAGCAGCCCCTTCGACAGTAGATTCCACCCCAATCAGCTCGGGCTGAATGCCATCACGCAGTGAGATGTTGAAGTGAGGAGGTTTCTGAACTGGGCAGTCCAGATACCATCCGCAGCGCTCCCAGTGCTGAGGTCCCCAATCCGCCTTGACTCCCTCAGATATCATGGTGGATGAGCTCTTCGGATCAAGGTACAATGCGAAGAATGGAGGGTTACGGGTAACAACCCTGGCCGGCATCAGAATAAACTTGAAGTACCTGTATAAGGTACGTTGCAACGCAGATGGCAACCCGCACTGATCCGTTGGTTCATAGTTCTTGTGAACGCCTTTGTCCACATTGAACTCTCGAAAAAATGCGGTCTCCTACAGTTGAAGTCTCAACTCCTCAATGTAGTCAGCAATTCTTGTGATTGGATCGCCAACTTCAGGGTCGTAATTCACATCAACGCCAATATCCAGCAGAGATCCTTCCAAAAGCTTCTCGGCTTCGCAAGACAGCTGCCAACAAATGAAACGTATTAGAATGATACCTCCAACATTTATTTCAGATAGTTTAAAAAATTTAATAGAGAATACCTAAGCCCACCAAGTAGCGCGGTGAAGCCACTCAGGGAAATCACTGTCGGGAAACTTCGATTTCGGAAACCTGAGAGATTCTCTCAAATTTCCATCTCTGTTCCAATGCTGTAGCCATTTCACTTTCATTAACGGATCCATGGCAGACGTCGCCAGCATGCTGAGCTTCTCTTGAGTCATCTCAACGTCGTCGTCATGAGCTTCGTAATTGAGCTTCACTTGACTTAGGAATGCTGGAGTGTGCTTGGAATCAACGATAGGAAGTTGCTTCCGAAGCTCTGAGAGTGTGGATAACTTCATCTTCTCAACAGACTTTCTGACGAAATCATGCGCATTCGTTGAGGTCCATTCCTTGGGATCAGGAAACCTCTCTGCACACTTCCGTTGCGCCACCGCAACAGCTTCATCAATCTCTTGCTGTGACAAATTTTACAAACATTTGAATGAAAACAAAACAGTAATGTGAACGCAGAGGAGAAGAGTGCATCAGCTTTGAACAAACAAGATTTGGATTGGCATCTTTGCCGCTACCGATAAGTTTCAGAAAAGAACAAATCCTGGGAATCTGGGTATGACTTAGAAATAATTGATGACCAAAGAAACAGTAAAAGAGGATGAGTTTACGTTGAGAGCTCTAGAAGGTGGGCCGAGATGTGCGCTCTCAAGGTGTGCCGCCAGCAGCACACCCCTGAGAGCAAACATCACGGTTCTAAAAGAGACCGTGATGTACGCTCTCAAGGGTGTGCCGGTGGCGGCATACCTCTGAGTACACACACCTCGGTTTCAAAATCGACCGGGCTGTGCGCACTCAGAGGTGTGCCGCCACCGGCATACCCTCTGAGTGACGAGCTCTAATATAGAAACACATCGCTCAGAGGGTGTGCCGCCAGCAGCACACCCCTGAGTGCACACATCACGGTTCGAAAAGAGACCGTGATGTACGCTCTCAAGGGTGTGCCGTTGGCGGCATACTCTCTGAGAGACGAGCTTCTTAATTGAAGGTCGTCGCTCAGAGGGTGTGCCGCCAGCGGCACACCCCTGAGAGCGTACACCTCTGTTCGAAAATCGGCCGTGATGTACGCTCTCACTCAATCTCAATCAAATGTGCAACATGGAATATAAGAGAGCAAAAATTTCTGAAGACTGACCTGATAGAGGACACTGTTAAGGGATTTCAATGTCAGCGTGTACGACGTCCGCTTCACAGAGTTTTGCTTCACTTCAGCTGCCATGATTTGGGCTTTCGAGATAAGTTTCTCGAAGTAATTTAGAGGCTGCCCTGCCATACCTTGAATGCGGTACAGCTTGTGGACAAGATTCGTTGTAACAAAAGACTCCTTGTTTCGCCTGAAATCATAGATCAAAATGCCATTAGGAAACATTGTCAATTAGATGCAAGAGCGAAAGCAACTTTATCACCAGAAATCCTTACCAATTTACTTGATGCAACGTGGAAAAGAGAACTGGAACATATCCATTCACATCGTGCATGGAGAAGGCTTCCAAAGCAATTGATAAGAAGTCCTTCATTCCTTGGCACCTTTTAAGAACCAAGGTGTGAGCGATGGGAGGTGTGCCGCTGGCGGCACATCCTCACAGAGTCACGCAATCTCATTAGTACGACTCTGTGGGGGTGTGCCGCCAGCGGCACACCTTCCACCGCTCACACCTTGGCACCTTTAAAGAACCAAGGTATGAGCGATAGGAGGTATGCCGCTGGCAACACACCCCACAAGGTCCCGCAATCACTCATAAGCACGACGCTGCGGGGGTGTGCCGCTAGCGGCACACCTCCACAGAGTAGCGCAATCACTCATTAGATTGACTCTGTGGGGGTGTGCCGCCAGCAGCACACCTTCCATTGCTCACACCTTGGCACCTTTGAATGGTCATAACTCACTCAAAAATAGCTCAAATTAAGCGTTTGAGGTGTGTTTTGACATTTAAATTTTCTGTAGATGCCGAAAAACATATTGCACGCTTAATTTGGACTATTTTTGAGTGAGATATGGCCATTTTAAGAACTAAGGTGTGAGCAATGGGAGGTGTGCCGCTGGCGGCACACCCCCACAAAGTAGTGCAATCACTCACTAGATTTACTCTATGGGGGTGTGCCGCCAGCGGCACACCTCCCATCACTCACACCTTGGCACCTTTGAATGGTGATAACTCACTCAAAAATAGCCCAAATTAAGTGTTTGAGGTCTGTTTTGACATTTAAATTTTTTGTAGATGCCGAAAAACATATTGCACACTTAATTTGGACTATTTTTGAGTGAGATATGGCCATTTTAAGACCACGTTGTGAGCGATGGGAGGTGTGCCGCTGGCGGCACATCCCTATAGAGTCAATCTAATGAGTGAATACGGGACTCTATGGAGGTGTGCTGCCGGCGGCACACCTCCCATCGCTCACACCTTGGCACCTTTTAGGAACCAAGGTATGAGCATTGGGAGGTGTGCCGCTGGCGGCACACCCCCAGAGAGTCGCGGAATCACTCATAAACACGACGTTGTGGGGGTGTACCGCCAGCGGTACACCTCCCAGCGCTCACACCTTGGCACCTTTTAGGAACTAAGGTGTGAGCGAAGGAAGATGTGCCGTTGGCGGCACACCCCCACAGAGTCGTGCTAATGAGTGATTTTCAGTTGAGCTTGATCTCATATCCCTTTATTCAGATTGACCCAATGTCTGATTTTCATACCTCACTTTGGTTCTTATATGATATTGTAATCATTTACGTAATAATTACCAACCTGACCATTTAATTTGGTGCACGGAAATCAAACTTGACGGCTGCAGAGATTTCTTACCAGTCCCCCATTACTCAGCTTGTTATTGCAATAATTCAGCACACATCAGGCTATGATTGTGACATGATACAACTTCCTGCCAGTACGAGGATCCCTTGCGACTATTAGTTCCCTTCAGTTAAGTCAACGTTTCAATATCATTGAGGGGTCCTTGAATGTTGAGAAAGTGAAATTTGACGAGTTTTTAGGAGAGCTCTCACACACTTTAGTGCAGTCATATTGTATTCGAAACAACGCTATAGTCTGGTCACTTCGGTGTGGGTAGTATAGAGTGTATGGTGCTAGGGATAGTCCAGACAATTTCCCTTCACTTTCCCTAACACCCAAGTTGTCGACCACTGCTAGCCATGTGACACCTTTGATGCAGAAAGTGAAATTTGAACCGGATGTGAACTTCATTCACATCCTCGGCGATGACTCCGACAGTAATAGTCCCAGTTTTAAACCATCTGAATCGGAGAAGCAATCGTCACTTCCGGCCATGGTTCCGGCCACGGCTGCCAACTTTTCTTTGCCTCCAAGCTCCAAGCCCACGGTGAATCCTAATCTTGATCATTCTTCTAGTATCATCGACTGTCTACGTAATCTTTGGTCTCGATCCACATCAAAATCTATTTTAACTAAGATAGATTTTAATTCCATTAGAGTTGAGAAGGTTGACTTCCTTCCAGCAGCTTCTAATGGAGATGTCCTCTTCGAGCTTCCACCCTGGGGGAAAGGAATTCCTTCTTCACAGGCTGGGTCCCTCTTTGATATGGATAAGAAACATGACGGACATAGTTGGACTAGAACCGTGACCACTCACATTGCCAATGATTCTAACCTCACCTTCAGGACATCTTCTTCTTTGGGACATTTGCAATGTCTCAATCCTCAATGCAAATACTTGGAGCGTAAGCATAGAGGGCCTAACGTTAATGAAACTAAATGGGAGGGCACGTCGTCATCGGTATTTGGGGTCGATGGAACTACTCCTCCTGGTTCAACAGTGGTCTGCAAACTTTGTCGTTAGCCGCACACCAGATTGGGCAAGTTCACTGTGTCAGTTTTCTTTCTTCACAAATGATGCGCCATCTTCTTTTCTTTCTCCTGGAATTTCTTTAGACCTGTTGGCCCGTGTCTTTTATCCTTGCAGATGGATGTGTCGTTGACGGCACACCTTCCTTTGGTTGTACCTCTTCCATTGTAATGTCCTAACAAATGGAAACTGTTCAATTCTTTATTTATTTTAGATCGGGCCCTGAATCTTGGTTTCACTTCTTTGTACGTTGTCTAGCCTTGACGTCTTGCTCTTGTGGATTGGTCTCAATCCCCATTTTATGCTTCTTTTATTCAAGTTAATTGATCATATATTCTTGATTGAGGTCTGCAGGAACTTTTCGAATCTGAATTGGCTGAAATGCCAGCTTGCACTTTAGCGGAGACTGTCCACAATAAGTGGTTGCAGCAGTCAGGAAAATGTGGAAATGATTTATACGTTGCCACTGTCGATGACATGGTTCGGGCATTCATGCAAGTCGTGGCTTGCTATCAATACTCAAAAGGTGAGCGAGGAGGGCAAGGGCTTGGGAAGGAAGAGCTTCGACTTTGTGCTGCTCATCGGATTGCTCAACGTTCGGGAACTCAAAATCTCTTCATGAGGCTTTTTGCAATACGCCTGGAGCTGCTGAGTTTTGCACTCGCCCTCCGCATTTGGAAGGAGAGGAAGTCTTCTTGTCCCTGAAACGGAATCCAGACCTTCCTCCCGGATCTGAGTTCGATTCTCATCGTCCAGACAAAATCAGCGTTTCTCGTCCTAAAGTCGCGACAAGGGCGTCTTGACAAATTACTTTGGACTTACTACTGACGATTGAGTGTAGTCAACAGTTGCGGAAGCTCCAACGAACCTCGCGAGTACCCCTAGACCTGGAATTTCAACAAAGGTAACCCATAATATGGGTGTCTTGGAAACTGCCTGTGAGGAGAGCAAGTGGCATATTGCTAGGCTTCCGAGGACATCAGCAAAAGCCTGTTCTGCACAACAGGTGTGAGCCCAAATTTTGGGTTTCATTTAATTTTTTGTTAAATTGTTGAATTTTCAGTACACTAGTTAAAAGTTAATCACGACATATGGTTAATAGCGTTAGAAGCCCAGAATACTTCGCGAAATTAGTGAAGAAGAGGGTTGGAGAGGTGTTAGAGTTTAGAGGAGTTTAGGCCTCACAAAGAAAAAATTGGTAGTAGAAAAGAGAAATAGAAAAGAAAAAGAAAAAGGAAAAAGAAGAAGAAAGAAAGGCGGAGGAAAAGAAAAATTAGAAGTAGAATTAGAAAGGAGTAGAAGAGGTAGAAGGAGAAAAGAAGAAGAAAAGAGATCGGAAAAAAAAAAAGAGGGGAAAGAAAAGAAAAGGAAAAGGAGGAAGGAGAAACCGGTTGATAACCGTGACTATGGCGGGCATGGCTGGCCATAGCCAGCCATATCCATGACCACCATGGCCGGTTGAGATCGGTTGTCGCGGAGGTTATGGACATGTGGGATCCCCATGGAGGGTATCAACTCACTGAGACCGTTGGAATACGTTGGTGAGGGAGCTGGCAACAGGGTGGCGCTCATCTAAAAATTGGAACGGAAATCTGGACATCACATGGGAAGCTTGGCGCGACGCGCATCGTGCAGTGGGGGAGCTGAATCGGCGCAAGGCGAGGGTGCAACGCGGGCGAGCGGGATCGGAGCACGTCTCTCTGAGCAAATTCCGGGGGGTCGAAGAGTGGGCGGCAGTGAAGCGCGAGGGCAGGTAGGGGTTCGGCGAGAGAGTGTGGGTGAGCGGCGTGTCGACGAGAGAGGGAGGCTGGTTTTTTTTTCGGAGAGAGGTTCGGGAAGTGGTGTGTGTGCGAGGGGAAGAGACGAGTGTGCTGTGTGTGAGGAGGTGTGAGCTGGGGGTGATTCCGGAGGGAAGCGGCGAGGGGGAGAGCTGAGAGTGAGATCAGGGGTTATTGTGTCGACGTTGGAGTGTGTGGGAGAGTGTCGCTGGAGAGGTTTTTTTTGTGGGTGTGGGGAGCCTCGACTAAAGTGAGGAGGAACGAGAGAGCGGAGGCGATGGTGCGGTAGTTGGAGACGTGGGTTGTGGAGGCGGGAATGCGCCTGCGAGGGATTCGGTGTGTCAGTGGTGTGTGAGCGGCTGCGCGTTAGGAGTGTGGGCGTGGAACGTGAGAGTGTGTGAGGTTTGGGCGGCTGTGAGAGGAGAGCGGAAGCGACGGCGTGAAGGTGTGCCGGCATTGTTGGGCATGCGACATGAAGTGAAGACGGCAGAGGGAGGGCGCTGCTGCAATTGGTAGAGGTCGAGAGGAGGTGTCGAGGGCGGGCACCGCGAGGGGTGTTGGTGCTGGGAGTCTGCGAGAGGTGGCGTGTTTGGGAGAGGAGTTCCTGGGTGAAGAGAGTCGGGGCTTGAGTGTTGCGGGTTGAGTGGGTTGGAGCTCGAGCTGGTGGTCGGGCCACTGAGAGCGCGTGTCTGTAGACGCGCAGCCTGAAGTCAGGGGTCGAGGGCACAAGGATGGACAGAGGTGCGGGGAAAACGCGATCTGTGTGAGCACGGGCAGGGCGACGTTGGGTTCGGGGAGAGAAGTCGGCGTCTGCACGCGAGCGATCGGAGACAGTGCGGAGCAAGGTGGGCTGCCAGGAGGAGGTTACCAAGTGCATGGCAGGCTTGCCGGGGTCTGCAGAGCGCGGAGGTTGGAGCTGCAGCGGAGCGCGAGGGTTCGGCGCGAGCTAGATGGGGAGCGGTGGCGCTGCTGCGCCGAGTTGTGTATTGGTGTGAGCTGTGCAGGTGATGGTCGACTGCCGTGAGGTGTGGGCTTGTGGGATGGTGCGATCCAGCGGTACGGAGTTCTGTACCACAGGAGCTGCGAGCGGAGGGGCTGCGCGCACAAAAGGAGGCCGTGAGTCGTGACTGGGTTCGGTGCTGCAAGAAGGAGCTGCGCGCTCTGAACCATTCGATGCGAGAGAGCTGCTGCGGTGGCGAGGCAGAGTAATTACCGCGATCGTGAAGTGAGCTGTGGTGTCGGAATCGGGTCGCACGAGCAGCTCTTGAGGTCGTCATATTCCTGTCGGCATTTCTGGCTGCAGAGCATTGTGCACAGAATTAGATTTTCACCGCATCAATCGTCTTCCCTCTCGGTCTTGGTTGTGGTACTAATTGTTAAATGCAGAACCGCTGTCTTGGAAATTTGGAAACTGTGTAACTGGTTGGATGTATGGAACTGAGTTCTGGTGTGGATGTCAAGCTGGTGTAAATCTAGAGTAGTGCACTAGTATTGTCTAGGAAACATCACCATAACCTTGCAAGGGAAGGAAAACAGAAACAACCAGAAAACTAACAAAACATGTAAGACAAAGGAATCACGCCAGCAACTATTGAAGGTTATAGGGACTTTACCATCCAATAAAAGAATCAGAGGAGTAAATTCTACCACGGTGGCCATGAGTCAACTCAATAGAGCGGCATGGGGCAGCAACTACCTACAGGATGGAATGGGTTAGTCGTAATTCATTGACTCCTAAGTATCAAGTAATGGTGTACTGTACCATCAAGATAGAGGGATTGGGTTAGGTTGTTGGAGGTTATTTACTTTTAGTAAGTCACAAGTACAAATTAGTGTTGTATCTTCCCAATGAGGAGCCAAAGGTGATAATAGTAAGGCAATGTAATCTCGACTTCATCACTTGACTACATAACGAAATTAAGGGTGGTGAATTTATGGTTATATAAATGGTGCGTCTGCCGGGAGGCTATCCTTGAGTCATGGTTTTGACCTTGTTGAGTGCATTAAGTGTTGTGATTAGTAGGTGCCCTAGGAAGGAGGTGGGGTCGAGGTTGGAAGGAGGGCGGCAAAGGTTATGGCTAAACTCCACTTATGGCATTAGGACTTAAGGGAAGCCATAGATAGGAACGAATAGGACGGTTTGGAATACTAACGAAGTGGCAGGGTGGCTGGAGATGCGTGAGGTATTATTCCTTCCAATTTCTCATGTGTGTCACACCATAAAACTATTGCGTACTCGTTTTTGTCGTTTCTCTTATAGGAGGTTATGCCTGGGCCTTGGGATTGGTAGTGGCACCTTGGCCGCGGTGGCAAGGTCCATATAAATCCAACCCAACTCTTGGGTCAACCCTTCATAAGAGTCTTGTATCGTATACAATATCGGGGGTCAATTGCACGGAAGCGCCGTCTGCACAACACCGATATTGTGGTATTCGTTACTACCCATTGGGGTGGACACTAAATAGGGGGAAACCCAAAGAAGAATTAGTTAAGATAATGGATGTGGAGTGATGTGTGAAGCGAGGACGTTTAGATGTTTCCACAAACTAGATCTAGCAAACCTGACTTGAGCCAAGGCCTGGAGCATGTGGGAAAACGGTTGAGTAAGGCGGTGGGCAGTAGAAAGGAGGTCCCGCGAAAGTCACCTTCAAGTAGTGACACTTCAGAAGAATCCATTGGGGGGGTTACGAAGAGGAGACTTGACGAGGTGTTAGTATCTGAGGGTAGTGATGGAGCTCAAGATGGTGTGAGGAGGTTGGAGAAAGTAAGGTTAGAGGACACCGAACAAGACACCTTTGAGACTATAGACCTTGAAGACTGTGTAGCCACCGGAGGACCCTCAAGATTTGAGCCCACTGTAGAAGTAGTTTTTCACGAAATGGACGGGGGACCTCCACCCATTGACCCTTTAGTTAGGCCTCGAGGGTTGCCAATCGTAGTACCCCAAGGATTGTTGGCAACCAATATTCCAGCCAATCTTCCTAGATTCTATGGTTCAAAGGACGAGGATCCTTCCCTACATATGGAGAGGTACATCGAGACCCTGACCATCTCACTCATTACAAATGAGGGATATTACTTAGTTTGGTTCCCCACTACCCTTCATGGAGAGGCCTACAACTGGTATCGAGATCATGAAGAGGGTCACTTCGTGAATTGGAACCAACTCCAGGTAGCTTTCCTCAACCACTTTAGGCCGGAAGTGGGACAAAGTATAGCCCTTCAAGCCTTGGCGGCAGTGAAGCAAGAACGAGAGGAGGAGATGGCCACTTACATTCGGAGGTTTGAGTTGGTGTGTATGAGATTTGTGGGGGGTATGCTGAATAACGATACCCTCAAGCAATTCTTTATCGAAGGATTCTTCAACCGTTCCACCATTAAGAGTGTGTTGGAGAGGAATCCAACCTCCTTAGATGAGGCTAAGGCGGCAGCTAGGGCGGTGGATGTGATTGAACGGAATTATGAGAGGTTGTGGAGGAAGGAGGATGAGTCAATACCTAGGTTCGTGCCCCTTAAACCTGTGGTCCTAGATGTAGGTCCCAATCACTCCCGGATGTCCAGCCCTGGTCCTAGCAGTTCATTTCATCATGACATAGTGCCACTGGCAACCCAGGCTCCCAGTCCCTTATTGGCATTACCTGAACCACGATTGGAGAAGAGAGTGGAGGAATTGGAGAAGAAGTTACAAGCTGGACAGGAAGGTTTTCAAGACTCAGTGATGAAACAAATTCAAGCCCTATCGGAACAAATGGCCTTCATGGTAAAAAATCAAAACCAGAATGCTCCACCTCCAGGCATAGAGTCAGGCAATCATAATTCGGGCATTTGGTGCACCACCTGTGGTCAAAATGGACACTCGCCGCCGTTCTGTGCACAAGAGCCACAAAGGAAATCCAATCCTCAACGTTACCAACCCCCACCAGGCTATGGCAGGGATAGAAACCCCCCACCTCGACAAGGAGGTTCCTACAGTTATGGAGGAGGTGGAAGACCAAGGAAGGAGCTTCATGAGTTTTGTGGGAGATGGCACGAACCTGGTCAGTGTTGGTCGGAGGGACAACCATGGATATGCGGAAATTGTGCTGGTAACCACCCCACTGAAGATTGCAGACAACCTGACAAGGTAATCCGAATGCCTCCACTTGTGATCAACGCCCAACAAAATGCTCGAAACAATATGCAAGGGCAAAGGAGGATGAATGGAGATGAGCAGAGGGGATTGAGACCCCCAAATTTGTATTACAATTATGAAGAGTCAAGACAGAACCACCAAGCCCCGGATGGGCTGCAGACTCAGCGGGGATATATTCCAGTGGGTCACAATCAACAAGGAGGGAATCAAAATAACCCTAACCCAAGGCATGGTCCAGTTGCCAATCAAGATGTCAGAGTTGCGGAAGAAGTGCTAATGACTGGTCCACCACCATCTCAGAGTAACTCTACCGTAATCATCGAGGAACATGAGTCCCCTTCTCATCTAGTGACTCACAAGTTGAAGAAAAGTGGTGGTGGAGGCCACGAGAATACAACCTTGGCAGTTATTACGAGGTCCCACACTCACACCTTACCTCCTGTTCAAGAAGAGGATGAGAGTAGCGATTCAGCAGATTCCTTAGATTTACCCGCCTTAGATGAGGCTGCTAAGGAGGCAGCGAGAATTGCCAAAGGGGCTGAGGTTGTCAATGATACAGATGGCTCACTAGAGGGCTCTGAACTTGAAAATGGATTGAGAGGGGACAATTGGGAAGGCCCTGGAATTCCATTCGATGAGTTTGGAATACTGGATCAAGGAGACTTGGCCCCAGATCATAAATACGATCTATGGAGGGATCTCCGGAGGGTAAAAGCTGACATCACCTTGGCTCAATTGCTAGAAATATCTCCTCTGATGAGGAAGAGCCTTAAGGAGAAATTACCAGGTGTGAAAAGAAGAAGGAAATCCAGGAAGAAGACGGTAGCTAGGATACATACCGCTACTCGACCAATGGATGTAAAGGCAGTAGAAATCGAGGTTTCAATTGTAGATAAAGTAATTCCTAATGTACTCATTGACGGAGGAAGTGGGCTCAATATAATGCCGCTCCATACAATGGAGAAGTTGGGTTTGAGTTTAACAGGTCCTTCACCGTTTGTGTTAAACATGGCAGACCAAAGCCCGGCCAAGCCTTTAGGTCAAATTACAAATTGTAAAATCAATACTGGGGGTGAAGAATACTTAGTTACTTTCCATGTGATTCGGATGCACACGGCCAAGGAATCATTTCCACTTCTGTTGGGTCGGCCGTGGTTGAGGATGGCAAATGCCACCATAATGTGGGGTGGTGATAAGCCTTCCATAGTATATGGACCTTATGAGAATCCGACCAAGGTCAGGATCAAACCATTGCTAGATCTGGAGATAACTGGGGCTAATTCTGCTGAAGAAGACAAACCGTTGAAGATAGATGGAATGACATTTGAGGCTGAGGTCCAGGGCTTGACGTGCCTAGGACCAAACCTCTACCACTGGTCAGACAATGGAGAGTATGCCAGGTGGTTGCAGGAGAATCCCAATTCCTCATCGGATTTTGAATTGGGTGTGAACTTTGTTGATATGGAGATAAGCGACGGGTTAACACCGTTGATCGATATAGATGTCCATATCGTAGGAGAGATTCTCGAAGGATTGGAAGTGTTGGAGGAGAACGAACCTTTAGGTGGATCATTGAACTTTAAAACTAATTCTTCTAGCATTACGGTGGGAGAGGATGTATCCAGTTATCCCAACGTGCCTTCAAGCTGGTATCGAGATAGCACTGAGCAGTCCCACGTAGTAGTCGAAGATTGGAAACAGGTGACGGTGGAGTTTGAGGGAGAGCAACCACGCCAGATGAAGATGGGAAGTTCTCTAAGTACAGAAGAGGTTGAGGCTTACAGTGCCCTTGTGAGGGAGTATTGCGATGTATTTGCTTGGTCATATACTGAGCTTAAGGGTATTCCAGCCAACGTAGTGGAGCACAGGATTCCCTTGATGCCTGGCGCATTCGCCATAAGGCAAAAGGAATGTCGAATGAATCCCCAGCTCCAACTGATGGTCAAGGCAGAGTTGGAGAAGCTGATCCAGGCAAAATTTATTCAACCAGTAGAGATTACTGATTGGGTATCACCCATGGTGTTGGTGAAGAAAAAAAACGGAAAGTTGAGGGTTTGTGTGGACTATAGGAAATTGAATAGCGCTACACAAAAAGACCATTTTCCTCTTCCATTTATCACTAGTATTTTGGAGGAGGTAGCAGGCCACGAACGTTATACTTTCATGGATGGCTATTCAGGGTATAATCAAGTTTCCATTGCATTGGTGGACCGACACAAAACGGCGTTTACAACGCCATGGGGGACATTTGTGTGGCATGTCATGCCATTTGGGCTGTGTAACGCCCCCGCGACGTTCCAACGATTGGTCATGTCCATATTCTCGGATTTGTTGTACAAATCTATGACCGTCTTTATCGACGACCTTAGTACGCAATCGGAGATAGAAAACCATTTGGGGTTTGTAAGGGCGAGTCTTGAGCGATGTAGACGGTCTCAAATGTCGTTGAACCCTGAGAAAACCTACCTGGCGGTGAACAGAGGAGTTTTGTTAGGTTACGTGGTGAGTAAAGCGGGGCGGGAACCAGAACCGGAGAAAGTGAAGGTTATCACCAACCTCAAACCTCCAACAAATGTGAAGGAGGTGCAGCGGGTACTAGGCCATACGGGGTGGTATCGTGAGCTCATACCTAATTACGCGACGATCACCCTCCCCATTACCAAGTTGCAGCAAAAACACACCAAGTTCGAGTGGACTCCGGCATGCGAGGTAGCTTTTGGGCTTTTGAAAGAGAAGTTGAGTACGTATCCGGTGTTGCAACCACCACGGTGGGGAATGGCCTTCCACGTATATTGTGACGCTAGTGCGCTAGCAGTGGGCAGTGTTCTCTGCCAACCAGTTGAGGGGCAATCCCCGAGTCGTGATTTTCCTATCGCATACGCTAGTAGGCAATTAAATCCCGCGGAAAAGAATTACTCAACCACAGAGCGAGAATGTCTTGCGATGGTTTTTTCCGTGAAGAAGTTTAGACACTACCTTTTGAGCCACCAAGTAGTTTTCTATGTCGACCATATGGCGATAAAATATTTGGTTAACAAGCCAGAGTTGAGCGGGAGACTAGCAAGGTGGGTATTGCTCCTTCAAGAATTTGATTACACGGTCGAGTACAAGCCGGGGTCTGCACACAAACAGGCAGACCATATATCGAGGTTGCTAGAGGGAACAGAAACCTTGCCTATAGATGACAATTTAGTTGATGAGACCCTTTTCCTAGTCACGGCACGACCTCTATGGTATGCGGGAATAGTGGATTTCCTGACAACTCAACAATTTCCCCCGGAAATGTCCAAAGAGGAACGGAGAAAGATTCGTGTGAATAGCAGGCGATTCGTGGTGTTGGGGAACCGGCTTTACAGGCGGGGATTAGATGGGATTATGAGGCATTGCGTAGTTGAGGAAGAGGTAGAGTCGATTCTCTCCGCGTGTCATGACAGCGCCTGTGGAGGACAGTTTTCGGGTCAATTGACGGGCCAAAAGGTTCTGCGTGCTGGCTACTTTTGGCCAACACTCTTTCAAGATGCTCACAAGTATGTGAGAAAGTGTGATGCTTGCCAACGTTTCGCTAGAAACGATCTACACATGCAACTTCCGTTGCATATTTCCTTACCCCTAGTTCCCTTCGAAAAATGGGGGGTCGATTATGTGAGGGAAATTCACCCCCATTCATCTCGTGGTATGGCTTACATTATAGTCGCCACGGAATATCTTACCAAGTGGGCAAAGGCAAAGGCCGTGCGCTCCAATGATGCCAAGAATGCGGCAGCATTTTTGTTCGAGAACGTGATCACACGATTTGGAGTTCCAAAGATTTTAGTGAGTGATAGGGGGTCTCACTTTTTAAATGCCGTGATCACCGCCATGACGGAGAGGTTTCAAATTGATCACAGAAAAACTACCCCGTATCACCCGCAAACCAACGGTCAGACGGAGAGAGTCAATCAAACTCTGGGTACTATTTTGCGGAAAACGGTGCGTGATTCTAAACGAGACTGGGATGTCAAATTGTCAGCTGCCTTATGGGCCTATCGGACTACATACAAAGTCACCACTAGAGCGACACCCTTCTCACTAGTGTATGGCGTGGAGGCGGTGCTTCCAATTGAGTTTGAGGTACCTTCGTTGCGAATTGCAATAGATGCGCGGTTGACAGATCAACAGTCACTGAAGGCGCGACTGTTCGAGTTAGAGGCGTTGGATGAGGGCCGGCAACGCGGCACCCAACATTTGGAGGCAATTCAGAGAAGGAGGAAGGTGTTGTTTGACAAGAGCCATAAAGTCCGATTTTTGAGACCTGGGATGCTCGTACTTTTGCAAGATGCTCGGAAGGTAGCATTTCCAAGCAAATTTGACGCCGTCTGGCTAGGTCCGTACTTGGTGACCGAGGTGTTTATAAACAACTCAGTCCAATTGGAAACCTTGAATGGTCAACGTTTTCCAACGCGGACGTCCGGGAGTAGGTGCAAAGAATACCGTACCTAGACGTGGGACTGGTCACATATACGGTTTTCAAATTGGCCATGAGCCTCATATATGCCTGGAACATAGGTGTAAGACATCCGCTTGTGGATGCGAGAAGCAACTTGAGACTGTTGAATAGGTCTGGAGTGACCTGGGTTCGAACCCCGTGGTAGCATAGACCGGTACTATCCGTAAATGAGCTAGTGACACAGCAGGAAGATTGTCTTAGGACAGATACCGAGAGGATATTCCCACACGTTAGTGGATCCTTCTCCAAATATTTTTGCCACCCTAGTCACCCTCGACTCATGATTACGACGGGGTGTTTGTAAACACTTAACTACACACGGTAGGTGGAGGGTAATAGCAAGCGATTCTAAGTTCGTCCCCTGATGGTCGCCAATTATGTGAGCCCAAATTTTGGGTTTCATTTAATTTTTTGTTAAATTGTTGAATTTTCAGTACACTAGTTAAAAGTTAATCACGACATATGGTTAATAGCGTTAGAAGCCCAGAATACTTCGCGAAATTAGTGAAGAAGAGGGTTGGAGAGGTGTTAGAGTTTAGAGGAGTTTAGGCCTCACAAAGAAAAAATTGGAAGTAGTAGAAAAGAGAAATAGAAAAGAAAAAGAAAAAGGAAAAAGAAGAAGAAAGAAAGGCGGAGGAAAAGAAAAATTAGAAGTAGAATTAGAAAGGAGTAGAAGAGGTAGAAGGAGAAAAGAAGAAGAAAAGAGATCGGAAAAAAAAAAAAGAGGGGAAAGAAAAGAAAAGGAAAAGGAGGAAGGAGAAACCGGTTGATAACCGTGACTATGGCGGGCATGGCTGGCCATAGCCAGCCATATCCATGACCACCATGGCCGGTTGAGATCGGTTGTCGCGGAGGTTATGGACATGTGGGATCCCCATGGAGGGTATCAACTCACTGAGACCGTTGGAGTACGTTGGTGAGGGAGCTGGCAACAGGGTGGCGCTCATCTAAAAATTGGAACGGAAATCTGGACATCACATGGGAAGCTTGGCGCGACGCGCATCGTGCAGTGGGGGAGCTGAATCGGCGCAAGGCGAGGGTGCAACGCGGGCGAGCGGGATCAGAGCACGTCTCTCTGAGCAAATTCCGGGGGGTCGAAGAGTGGGCGGCAGTGAAGCGCGAGGGCAGGTAGGGGTTCGGCGAGAGAGTGTGGGTGAGCGGCGTGTCGACGAGAGAGGGAGGCTGGTTTTTTTTTCGGAGAGAGGTTCGGGAAGTGGTGTGTGTGCGAGGGGAAGAGACGAGTGTGCTGTGTGTGAGGAGGTGTGAGCTGGGGGTGATTCCGGAGGGAAGCGGCGAGGGGGAGAGCTGAGAGTGAGATCAGGGGTTATTGTGTCGACGTTGGAGTGTGTGGGAGAGTGTCGCTGGAGAGGTTTTTTTTGTGGGTGTGGGGAGCCTCGACTAAAGTGAGGAGGAACGAGAGAGCGGAGGCGATGGTGCGGTAGTTGGAGACGTGGGTTGTGGAGGCGGGAATGCGCCTGCGAGGGATTCGGTGTGTCAGTGGTGTGTGAGCGGCTGCGCGTTAGGAGTGTGGGCGTGGAACGTGAGAGTGTGTGAGGTTTGGGCGGCTGTGAGAGGAGAGCGGAAGCGACGGCGTGAAGGTGTGCCGGCATTGTTGGGCATGCGACATGAAGTGAAGACGGCAGAGGGAGGGCGCTGCTGCAATTGGTAGAGGTCGAGAGGAGGTGTCGAGGGCGGGCACCGCGAGGGGTGTTGGTGCTGGGAGTCTGCGAGAGGTGGCGTGTTTGGGAGAGGAGTTCCTGGGTGAAGAGAGTCGGGGCTTGAGTGTTGCGGGTTGAGTGGGTTGGAGCTCGAGCTGGTGGTCGGGCCACTGAGAGCGCGTGTCTGTAGACGCGCAGCCTGAAGTCAGGGGTCGAGGGCACAAGGATGGACAGAGGTGCGGGGAAAACGCGATCTGTGTGAGCACGGGCAGGGCGACGTTGGGTTCGGGGAGAGAAGTCGGCGTCTGCACGCGAGCGATCGGAGACAGTGCGGAGCAAGGTGGGCTGCCAGGAGGAGGTTACCAAGTGCATGGCAGGCTTGCCGGGGTCTGCAGAGCGCGGAGGTTGGAGCTGCAGCGGAGCGCGAGGGTTCGGCGCGAGCTAGATGGGGAGCGGTGGCGCTGCTGCGCCGAGTTGTGTATTGGTGTGAGCTGTGCAGGTGATGGTCGACTGCCGTGAGGTGTGGGCTTGTGGGATGGTGCGATCCAGCGGTACGGAGTTCTGTACCACAGGAGCTGCGAGCGGAGGGGCTGCGCGCACAAAAGGAGGCCGTGAGTCGTGACTGGGTTCGGTGCTGCAAGAAGGAGCTGCGCGCTCTGAACCATTCGATGCGAGAGAGCTGCTGCGGTGGCGAGGCAGAGTAATTACCGCGATCGTGAAGTGAGCTGTGGTGTCGGAATCGGGTCGCACGAGCAGCTCTTGAGGTCGTCATATTCCTGTCGGCATTTCTGGCTGCAGAGCATTGTGCACAGAATTAGATTTTCACCGCATCAATCGTCTTCCCTCTCGGTCTTGGTTGTGGTACTAATTGTTAAATGCAGAACCGCTGTCTTGGAAATTTGGAAACTGTGTAACTGGTTGGATGTATGGAACTGAGTTCTGGTGTGGATGTCAAGCTGGTGTAAATCTAGAGTAGTGCACTAGTATTGTCTAGGAAACATCACCATAACCTTGCAAGGGAAGGAAAACAGAAACAACCAGAAAACTAACAAAACATGTAAGACAAAGGAATCACGCCAGCAACTATTGAAGGTTATAGGGACTTTACCATCCAATAAAAGAATCAGAGGAGTAAATTCTACCACGGTGGCCATGAGTCAACTCAATAGAGCGGCATGGGGCAGCAACTACCTACAGGATGGAATGGGTTAGTCGTAATTCATTGACTCCTAAGTATCAAGTAATGGTGTACTGTACCATCAAGATAGAGGGATTGGGTTAGGTTGTTGGAGGTTATTTACTTTTAGTAAGTCACAAGTACGAATTAGTGTTGTATCTTCCCAATGAGGAGCCAAGGGTGATAATAGTAAGGCAATGTAATCTCGACTTCATCACTTGACTACATAACGAAATTAAAGGTGGTGAATTTATGGTTACAACTGGCTCGTACGAAGAAGAAGTGTATTGCTCGAATTGTGCAGAACAAGAGTACTGCCGCACCGACTTATACTAGCATGATGAAAAACTATAAAAAGACGCGGCTTGATAAGATGCAATTTTTCTTCTGTAATGATGACATCAATCGCTGTGTGATGGGATCAAAGAGGGACTGGGTAATTTCCAAGCCAGCGGTCCCCGACGTTTGGCCGGTGAAATCTGGCACTTCCCTAACGAAGGCCGAGATTCTACGTCTAGGAAATGCAGGTTTTTGTCTCGCCGAACGTGTAATGCTCTCTCCCCGGAAGTTGTGCTCTCAAGATGGTGCAGTCTTTGACTTGAAATCTGTTCCAACTCCGGTGAACTCAGATGAGCATCCGAAGCGAAGATTCGGCAAGAACGTTCACCGGAATCCGAAGGCCCCAACCACCAGACATCGGAACACCTGCGCATCTGCGCTTTTGGTTCTTGGAAAAGTTAGTAACCTTCATTTGCTCCCTGACCCTGCCTTTGGTTGCATTCTCTCGTTCGAGTCCAAATCCATAACTAAGGTTTCAAACTACATGATCTCTATCAGTCAATTTCCCAGTTGTGACTGCTTGTCTTTCAAGGAGATGTCCAACAAGTCTCTTGGCAAACGTCCTCAGTGGTGTTACTGCAAACACCTTTATTTTATCTTCACCATTGTCTGTGAGGTAGATCCAGAGGTGGAAGTCTTTATGCACGCCCCTAGTTTTAGCTTCAACGAGATTAAGCGTGTTCTCGAAGTCTTGCTTCAGAAAGAGGGCTGCACCTAGTGTTTGATTTCACGAAGTATCCCTTGTACTCATTTTCTATAATATATAAGAGACGGTGAGACTACAGGGCCACCGCTGTATTGGCAAGAATTTGAACTGTTTTTGAATCGCTCAATGTTTTTTTGACAATTTTTTTTCTCACTTTTTCTATCTTCACTTTTTTCCTTTTTTTTTCCACTTCTTTTTCTCTTTTTTGTCACTTTTTTCTCACTTTTTTTTTTGAGTTTTTTTTTCCACGTTTTTTTCTTCTCTTTTGTTTTTTTTTCACTATTTTTTATCCTCGGGGTAGGAATCGTTCCTGCAATTGCCTACAACCGGCTATCTCGTAAAGTTGAAGATTTTACAACAAGGAATCGAACCTTAGACCTCATTCTTCTTGGTATCCGACATAATCCCCGGGTAGTTTATGGTCGTCTCGGACCGTCGTTCAGATATGGCTCCTAAACACTTTTTGAAGGACCCTAAACCCTTTTACAGGTCCACGGTCATTTCCGTGAAATTATTGAGCTCTTTTTTTGGTCTTAAGGCCGTATTGGAATCCTTATTTCAGATTATGTTTGGTAACATAATCTTCAGTTCCTGTAGTCTGATTACTATCGTAGAGTAAAAAATTTACTTCCGTATAGTAAAAAAGTTACTTTCATATAGTAAAAAAGTTCTTTTGTATAGTAAAAAAGTTCTTTTGTATAGTAAAAAAGTGACAATTTTCTAAAACTTTTTACCAACTTTTTTCTTACCGCTCACCGTGTACCGCTTACGTCTCACCGCTCACGTTGCACCGCTCACCGCTCATGCCTCATCGCTCACCGCTCAAACCTCACCGCACACAAGATAGCTTCGTCTAACCACTATTCTTGCACCTTCCACAAAGTATCAGAGCTACTCACTTCCTTACTCTCAGTTATTGCACGTTTAGCCTGTGATCTAGTGATATAAACTTCCTCAATTTTTGCCTTACTAACTTGGTTGACATTTCGGGTGTTATCCGAAGAACTAAATTGAACATGTTTCACCGGGTTAGGTGCAGTGCAATCATTTGCCGTATGACCATTATTCTTGCACCTTCCACAAAGTGGTACATATCCAACTTGTTTCCTAGGATTAGGACAATCTCTACTCATGTGACCCAATTCTTGACAATTGTAACATACCGGTATTTTCCCTTGTTGAGGAGGACCATACTGGTGTGTGTTAGGATTTGAGGATGGTCCATTCCAAACCGGAGGGCCATTATAATTATCATTCCATCTAGGTCTATTATCACCAGATCCATATGGAATGTTAGAATTTGGTCGTGTAAAGGGTCGTTTGGAAGTATAGCTATATGGTGGTTTAGGAGAATTGTTTTGATTGTTATTATTTTTTGCACTTTCATCCTAAAGATTGGAACTAACCGCTGCTACCACTTTACCCAAATTCCAACATTTAGATACATCATGTTTTCCTCCACAAAAGGTACAACCTACCCTAGTATTATCATCTATTGGTGTAGGGCATTCATTGGACAAGTGTCCATATCCTTTACAATTAGAGCACCACATATTTGTCCTTTGGTTTGTAGGTTTAGGACGTTTCTCTCTACCATTGGTTACTTGAATAGACAATTCATTTAATTTTTTCTCCAATTTAGAGACACTATCCATGATCGGATCACTTGGGGGTGCTCTTATTGCTAAGGATTGCACATTAAGGGAACGAGGTTGGATGTTTAATGGTGGTTCTAACCATAACTTAGGACAAACTCGAGTAGGATAATAATCTTGTCCTTTAGCATCTATGCCTTGTAGGTGATCATATCCCATCTTTTGAGTAGGATATGGTTCGGCATATTGGGCATAATCCGTATTTATCCAAGCCTCTTCCCAAGTTTTAGCTAAATTATAAGCTATATCAATATCAGGAGGACTCCTTTCTTTTAGGTAAATTCTTAATTCTTCTGGCCACTCCACCCACAAAGGTACATGCTAGGACCTCATTATTTAACCCATGATTATTCCATTTTCTCAATAATGCATTTACCCTTGTATAATAGGAGTCGATACCCTCATTGGTTGCCATTCTTATAGTACAAAATCTATCTATTAATCCGGGTATGAATGATCTTGGCCTAAAGCATGCCAAAAATGCTTCTTTCAGCTCATTCCAAGTAGGAAATGGTGCCGGTAATTGTGTATACCACTCATAGGCATCATCTAATAAAGTATTTGGAAAAGTACTTAAATAAAAATTTAGAGGTAGTTAATTTGTTTGAGCCACAATTTTAAATCTATCTATATGGCGATCAGGATCAGATCCCGGAAAACCATAATAAATAGGATATGGAGCTATATTTCGAATTCTTGGTTGAGCCATGTTTATTGGTTCAACCGGTTCAAAGTGGGGAGGAGATGGAGGTTCTAAAGGATCAATTGGTGGAGGAGGAGTTCCACATAATCCTTTTTCCAATCCGATTGAACCTTCTCCACTACTTGAACTGTCACTACTACTTGAACTATATGATGGTTCGGGTGCAGGTGTAGTAAACTCTAAATTTTGTTCCTCGATCGATGTATTTTTATAAGTAATATCCTTACTTGAGGAACTTTCACCCAAATTTGTTTCGTTATTATAGTGAAGTTGTTTTTTAGGTAGTGTATCGTCTTCTTCCTCACTTGAATATTCCAACTCTTCCTCTAAAGATTTTTGTTTATTTTTTGATTCTTTACTAATTTCTCCTTCGGAATTTTCTTTTACTATTTGTCCTTTGGGTTTATTCAAACCGATTGGAAAAGTTTGGACCGCCGAATCCAAATAAGATAAAGGAGTTTCAAATTGAATTTTTTTTTAATAATGTATTCTCGTCAGGACTATTGAAAGTCCCCTCGATAATTGATGGGCTTACACTTGGGGTTTGAA
Organism: Bryoerythrophyllum caledonicum; assembly: GCA_963971425.1. Classification (NCBI taxonomy): domain Eukaryota; kingdom Viridiplantae; phylum Streptophyta; class Bryopsida; order Pottiales; family Pottiaceae; genus Bryoerythrophyllum; species Bryoerythrophyllum caledonicum. Next base: position 872,177 of record OZ020521.1, on the reverse strand, counting down.
ATAAAAATTCTATGGCAGAAGAACTAATAGATCCATCATCATTTGTATTTCAGTTCCTCATGAATTGACTTCGGTAGATTCTTGCTCACTAGAAGACTCTATAATAGGATTTTTAAATTGTGGAGAATCAGTCAACAATTTAAGAAATTGTTGTTGATGTTTTTTTCTCAATTTATAGGTCCTCAATGACTCTCTAATTTGTTCCACATTCGGAGGTAGTATGTTTGAATGCTCAGAATTAAGAGATGGTGGTGAAGTCAATAATTCATTCAATACTAAAATATTTTCGGGTGAATTTGGTGCACCACAAGGTTCAGGTGATAATTTTAGACCTTGATTAATTAATGGTGATGGTGTAGCGTTAAAGTATGGATTTGTAGCTACGGCTAATGTAGAGCCAAAATGACAAAATTAGCTTTTTTCCGAAAATTAAGTGTAAAAAGGGTTGTAGATATATGGAGAATTAAAAAATTAATGATTAAGTTTACACTAAGTAGATAATTAGGTGGAAAGTACCTATTCATATCCAAGAATAAGGAAATAATGGGAAAAGGGTTGGACTCGCACCCTTTGGATAGGTTGTACCTTTCCATGAATAGATATGAAGAGATGTGAAGATTTAGTGGAATTAATCTTAATGGTTAATGATAGGAAAAACCTCTTGCCAAGAGGTGTGCCTCTTGGATGTTGAGTAGAATGACTAGCTTGAATTTTTAGCATTCTTGGCCATTACCATAGAAATTCCTTGGAAGAAGATTGGAGTGAGCCCTAGCTTTAGGTGAAAGAGCTAGTTGATGACTCTTAATGTTGTAAGAGTATTTAATTTTATATATGAATATATAATTGTTATTGAATTTGCATATGTAGAGTCTTGTAACTTGAGTCATATGTATAATTGCAATATTATGTGAACTTCATTGCATAAATTTGACATTGTGTGTTGTAAATGCAATTGCATGCATTAGGTATTAATTGTGGATAAAATTCTTATGCATGAATGCATTGTATATTTATTCTTCATGGAATAAGTTAGGGAAATACCCTAACTACTAAGGTCGTGGGTGTGACCTTGTGTGTGTGTGTGTTGGAGCATTAATCATGAGTGTGAAGATTAATGGAGATAATGTGAAATTAAGTGACTTAGTACATGAGATGTGTGATGCATAAGTACTTAATAAGATCTCGAGTGTGAGTGAGCATAACTTGAGTATCATAAGAATAAGAATGGAGTTCTTATTCATGTTAATGCAATTTGATGCAATAAACATCAAGAGTGGCATACCTTGATGCATGGCAAGAGTGTCATATTATGCATACAAAAAATTGGCATTAAGTCTAACCTTAATAGAATGGATTCTCTAAGGTAGGCTAAGTTGTGAGTATTTAAAAGAATCTAGCATAAGAGAGAAAATAAGGAATAAATCCCAAAGAAAGACTTAAGAACAGAACATAGAAACTTAAGAATCTTAAGTCCAAGTTTGGATACATAAGCTTATGAAGATTGAGATCTTAAGTACCAGTAGACCCTTAAGTTTAAGGGCTGGGACTTAAGATCCGTATGAGTGAGAATATGGGACATCATTTGCATTCAGTGAGATGCATTCCCGATTCTGGAAGTCTTAAGACAGAAACTTAAGAACACTGTAGGGCTGAATTGGTCTAGACAGTACAGGTTCTTAAGAATCAGTCCCGATTGAGTAAGTGAGTGCTTAAGAACTCAAGGACAGAAACTGTGTTCTTAAGAACATGGAGTCAACTAAGAGCGAAGTCTTAAGTAAAATTCAGACATCTTAAAGACTAAGTGGTACGAGTAAGTGTGGAACACCGTGGTCTTTAAGGGATAATTGTGGAAAGGTGAACTTAAGTGGAGACTTAAGAGCTGAAATTCCTTAAGACTTAAGTTAACTTGTGTATGTGATTTTTGAGACTAATCCTTGTCTTAAGAACGTGATTACGTGGATTTAGTGGACGGACGTGAAAAGTGGAGCAATTTTGCATGAGGTAAGAATTTGAATTCTTAAAGATTGTAATTAAAAGAACCAATGCAATGAGACTTAATGGAAACTTCCATTAGCCCAGTGTGGCAAGTGTTTAAGGATTAGTGGCATAAGCACAATCTTAGAAGGACTAATGTTCCGTCTTAAGGCACGAGAGATCCTTTGGGATTAGACTTTGTGGGTGGATCCCTTAAGAGTGATGCTAACCGCCCTAATTCCCTAAAAATAGATAGATAACCTTAAGAATTAACTAAAAAGATAGCTTTAACGACACAATTAATCTCCAAATACTTAAAACTAGGCGTATGATCATCCCCGTAACGAATCCTATGAGGTGTGGGTACACTTGGGTGTTTTCTTAGAGTGGTGAAAACCGACTCTACAGCTAATAATTCTGGTTTAGCACGTTTTTCGGCTCTTTTTTCTCATGCTTTATTTTGCTTTTGTGTTTTATCCTTATCCTTGTCGGACATTGAATGATGTTTCGCACATCTTGTACATGGTGGTTTGGAATTATTATTTTTTGAAAATTTTAATGATATAAAATTTTCTAAAATAATTTTTCAACTAATCCCGAGGTGCCAAATATAATTTAATATATTGTTCCAAGGCTTCTAAATCATAAACTTCTTGTTTAAAATTACGGGGATATTTTCATGATCTCAAGATATCTGGAACCGACTTTGCCTCATAAGAATGGCTTAGTGTGAATAAAAGCTCATCAATTCTCTTGGTCAAGAATTTTTTTAATTTTTTCTCTTTTCTATTTATGGTTGAATAGATATAAAGATAATCTATCAAATTGCAATAAGAGGTGACGATCAGGTCATATTTCAACCAATTTGTTCCCATTACTCTATTGCTTTGGTCTTCTATAATGAAACCATGAGCTTAAGTGTAAAAGGATCAACGTCAAAAGATTCTTCATCTTTTTCCTCTTCAAAATTTCTTGGATAATTATGTTCAAAGATTAATCTTTCAACAAATTGACTTCTATGATTATCCTCAAGATTTTCCTTGCTAATTTGTTCAATTTCTTTTGCTAGTAAATGGATTAAATTGGTTTCGTTCTTTTTAGCTCGTTGGTATAATACTAATAAGCGTCTCAATCTTATTAATATTTCTCTAAGAGTTTCCGGTTTTACCCCCATTTCTCATAAGCGAAGCAACCCAAACGCATGTACATTTGTGTGTACAATTTCTCTACTCAAAAAATCCGGCATTAAACACCTTGAATTTTTGATAGGAAGGTCGTAATTGAACAAATAGGTAGTTGGATATCTGTTCCAAGTACCACATCCACATGAAATTATGGGTTGGGTTAATTGTTTTAGCCTACCATATTGGGCAAATATAAAATGTAAATTAATTGGTAGTAACAATGACCCTTCATCTACCATCAAAGTCCCTATGTGTTGTCCTTCATTCCAAATTTTTGATAATATTATTCCCTTAATTTCTAAAGGTAAATTATCAAAACTTTTTTGAAAATCTTTATCAAGTTGTAGAGGTCTTCCACTTAAGGTAAAACCTTTACCAAAATAGGCTCTTCTAAATACTCGATAAAGTGAGGAAAATAAATAAGGTCCTTCAAAGAAATTATTAACTTTAGATGGATTTAATTCCCAAGGAAACATTTTAGCAATCCCATATTTTTAATCTTTTCTATAATTTTTTTGTCGAATTTCTTTTTAGACTTGCAGAACATAAAAATTTAATTTTTTGTTTACTGCAAGGCAATGATGCGATGCCAGAACAAAGACCATTCGTTGACTGTCACTGGACTGCGTTTCTTCATACAGTCACGATCTAGACGATTTATCAAGGTCTCGGTCTACAGTCACATACATTGTGACTGTCTATTTGTAACAAGAATTTTTTGATGTATACAACACCAATCGTTTAAAGGTTAATAGGATTGTAATTTTAGACTGGCATATGTATTATCTTTGTAACCAATCAAGTATTATCAAAGAGTTGTACTAGTATGCCACTTAATAACATATCATTACACCTACAATTTTTTTTTACATTAAAAAAAACCTCGTATGTCTACATCTTAGCTACCGTTAGCAAGAAAGCCTCCCCGGCAGCGGCGTCAAAATGTAGAGGAAAATTTTTCTTGTAAATATAAATTAATCCAAGATAATTTCCTAGTGGGGGGTCTTAGGGAGGCTTAGTTCAGTCTATCGTTTTAATAACTAAGGTCACATGTTAGATAGGAATGTCTTTTGTTTAACAAATTGCTTAAGATAACAAATTATCCATTATAGGTGTGTTAATTAACCCTTGTGCTTTTCCCGTGAGTGCACTCTACACTCTTACAGTCAATTAGTGGTTAAACATGCATTTGTGATTGTGTGGGATCCTCTCACTAAAGGACACAAATAGTCTTTAAGTGTTTTAGTGAGTGATACGATTTGTCTTGTTCATAATCAATGCATCATAACCAATTCCATTGCCAACTCTCATTGCTAATTCCTTTTTATTAGAATTGACAACTATGCTAGCTATTCTATTTTGCCATGAGCTTATGGGTACAGAATTCTATCTTGGCTTCCCACTTTCGCTCTACTGGTCCGCCTTAAGTTAATCATTTCATCATACCTGCAAAACTTTCCATTCAAGGAAACACTGGACAACAATTATATCTCACTCTCGGTATAATTGTTGTTATTGATAATCCTTTGCTATCAAATCTATGTGTTCTCTCACTAATACTTCCTCATGGCAAATGGTCTTGTTTTATGTCGTCAATCTCATGACACATACAAACAATCTCTTTTTCTTTAGCTTGACTTAATGGCCACTTGGTCAAACTTTAATATAAAAGGCATCTAGCCCAACTTATGACAACATGGTCATTTAATATAAATTATCAAGACTCTCTTGGCCCACTCTTGGCTCTTTAGTCTTACTCTTCCATCTTCTCCATTGCTCTCTCTTTTAGCAATTCTTTTCTTCTCAATTTACCTTCACTACTCGTCATGCTTCACCCACATGATCTTTTAATGCTTCAATTCATACTACAATGACATAAATTGCTTTTGGAAAAAATTATTATTGCCTTTTAATTTAATGACTAAGGGTGATCAATCCTTATTTCACACATTATAGACTTAATTTCTCTCGGCAATTCTATTAGATAAATAGTATAATTGTAGGCATTTTACCTCACCCGCTATCCACTCATCTCAATTTTAGATTTAGGAGGTATTACAACAGTCATACAAGACTATTTGTAATTATCATTTTATGGGTTTTATAATTCATCACATCACTCGGTGTTTACCATCTGAAAGGATTTGAAAAATGGTAATATAATTAAAGGTCTCAATTACTACAATGCTTCACAGCTTCTCCATTTATGATACTCAATTTAGTTATAGATACTGGTAGTATTCAAGACAAATTGTATATTATAGCATTTTCAGTGTGGTGATTGAGAAAGGGCTGCAGCATCGATTAATTGTATCTGGATACATCCATTCATTCCTGAGCCATTAATTGGGTACCATTATCACAAATCAACGTTTTGTGAAAATAGGCTCAATCATCGACTACTCGTCTTCTGCAATCATTCATCAAAATCCCAAGGATTCTGACTTTGTCATCCTCTAATCCCCAATCTACAACTCTGATGTAATGTAGACCACTCGTAATGCAGAAATTACACCAACAGATTTAATATCATAAAACTAGGCTTGTATTCCATAAAAGTTTGAGAGTTACAATCACCAGCCTAGGACACACATTCAGGGTGAGAAAAATATGGTGTTTCCTAAGTTGGATTCAGTTCCTTTATATCCCTCTCGTGACTATTGGTTTCTTGACCTAGACCAATGATCTTCTCTCTCAACTTCCATAACTACTCGTGTAACTTACTCTTGATAACTTCCCCCTGATAACTTCCTTTACTAACTTACTTAACCGCCTATTAGTCTTTTTAACACTATTCCAAAAAATTAGGATAATTGTTCACATTGTTTCATACTATTTGTAAACTAGTGCTACTTATGATCCCTATTCACACGGTAAAGACAAATAGTGTTCAAAAAGTAAAAATTTTGCACTACAGAGCCATTTGTTGAATGTACTGTTGTTGTGTTGCCATTGGCATAAATATCTGGTATAGGTGTTTTGTATATTGTTAGTATCTATGTTTTGTATGTGTTCATGATGTATGATGCTATTAATGGGGTATATGTAGGGGTTTTTGGGGGTGTATGTTGGAGGACGGGGGTGGTATGGGTGTGAGGGGTTGGAACGGTGGATTGGCGGGGAGATATTTCTTGGGAGGATATCATTGTTGATGGTGATGAATGGATCTTGGAGTATGTAGGAGTATGGGTGTATCTTGCAAGGGATATTGCATGTGGGACGGCAAAAAAGTTGTTTGGCAACATTTAGGGCACTCTTGATTAGTTTGGATGGGGTGAAGTGGAAGGTTTTGAAGTCTTCATTATTCATGATGTGTGTGCTGTTTGATAAAGTAATTTGTTTTAATTCAAAAATATTTTTTGAGAGGAGTTTTTGTAGAAGTTTTTGGGAGAGTTGGGTATTGAGTGTGTTATGGTTTTGTATTTCTTGTCGCCATATTACTTCTAATGATGTTAGATCAAAGAGGAAGTCTGGAAGTGTACTTTTGAGGTGGATCTTAGCTACGTGTTTTAATAAGAAAAATGTACGAGATATTGGTGATCTTATATTGTCCGTTTTTTTAATTCTAGGTATATTTTTGGCACCGCCATATTGAGCAAGGACATAAAGAGTTAATCCATTATATATTTTTCCGAGCCTACCTTTGTCATTTAGAACATTTTATAATTGTTCACCTATACATCGGAGATAGGCATTTTTGAAGGAGAAAGCTTCAAGTCCAAATATGTTATGTGGGAGTTGGGCTATTACATTTGACATACATTTTGGCATACCACAAATGGTTTTTTGTATGGCTATAATCTTTTGATCAAGTTTTTTGATAGCTGGCATAGAGTATGGTACAACGTAGAAGCTGTATGCTATGCGTGGGCGTAGTACAATGTCAACCATTTTTATTTTTTGTTTCATAGTGGCCGGACATGTTGTCAATTCTTTGCATTGTTTAATGAGTTTTGATGTTGTAGTGTGAGTCTAGATTTTCCATTTTAGTGAGGGAACAAGATTTGTGCCTAGGTATAGGTATGGTTCATTTTGGTGTAGTATGGGGGATCGGTTGGTTGTGGTAGTTGATGTTAGAAGTTTGCATTAGGGCCTTAAATGCAATTGGATTCATTTTGGATTTATTTGGGCATCCAGTAGCAGCACATTTTGGGACGCCTACGTCCATACCAGTCCATTTACAATATCTATCAATTTTATCAATTTGTATTTGAATCGATTTTATTTTGTTAGTTATGGCAGCAAGGTCATCGGCGTGGGCGGCACAGTTTATGGTGATTTGTGATGTATCAAAAGTGTATCCGTTGTTGCCTCGCTCTAGCCATCTAAGTAGTGGTTCTAAAATTATGATGAATAGATATGGACTAAGGATGTCTCCTTGTATAGTTCCTCTTTGAATGGGGATAGGTTTAGTCTTTCCAAAGTGTGCAATGTCTTTTATCCATGTATCATGGAATAGGTCCGGAGGAGGTGAGGTAGGAATTTGGGTATGTTGTAAAGTTAGTAGTTCATTACATATAGGATGGTTACGCCATTGAGGGTTCATTTTTACAATTCTAATTGTTTTTCGTAATACATGGTACGTAGCTAGGTGTTGTTTCCATGTTTTAGAAAGTTTGCGGGATAGATAACCGCCTTGCTGTGATGTTTGGTTTGTCATTTGTGGTATTGGTTGGGCTTTACAAGTTTGTTCAAGTATGCCGGAGATATTATTGATAAGAATACCTAAAGTGTGGCATGTTTCGTGCCATTGAATTTGAGAGAGTTGATTGTTGTTTTCAAGAGTGTTTATGAGGGAGTCAATTTGTATGGAGTTTTCTTCAAAGAACTTTGTGTTGAATTTTTCTAAATTGTCTTTTGGGATGGGGTTGAGTATGCGTATAGTGTTATTGTTTGTGATTATAGGAGTACAACTAATCAATATGTTATTTGGAATGTGAAGATGTATAGGTGAGTGATCTGAGTTGAGACTAATGTCTTTGTTTGTTGTAGAAGTGTATTGTGTATTATTATTTGTATTTATATAAAAGCCGTCTATTAGGCTCCAATCACTATAGTTATAGCCGCATTGTCTAGAGTATTGTGTATCAGTATTTATGTAACTGAAATTTAAGTTTTCTGTGAAGTGGCGCCATTGGTAATCTGTGGTTTGAGGGAGGTCTTATGATTTCCGTTTTGTCGACCAATTAATGTTATGTCTCTGTTGAAGTCTCCACATAACATATATGTGCGATTAGGGTTATTGTTGATTTGAGATGTAATAGTGTTTTGTATGTCTACGTTAAATCTAGTATCTTTGGGGTGAGATGGTATATACATGTGAAAGATTAACCATGATTGTAGTTGTTGATTAACGATTTTGATTATTTGAAGATAAGGTGATATGTGCATTGGAGTAGGAATTTTTTTGATGTTGCCCGGGAAAGCGTATTTTTTGTGTATTAGTGTAAGGAGGCCACCACGGCCCGATGTGTATGGTCTATATTGTTGAATGCATCTTGTTAGTGCATGTGTGTTATTAAAAATAAGTTTGTAATCTTTGAATATGTTTTGTATGTATTTTGTGGATTTTGTGGTGGATATTTTAGTTTCTTGTATGACGATGAGACCTGGTGGTGTGTTTGTGTGTGTAATTAGGTTTTGCAAGCTAGGAAGTGCAGTATTTAGAGATGAGGTGTTCCATGTAGTAATCGGGCTTTATGTATGTGGGTGTATGTGTGTATTTGTATTTTTTGTATTGATATATATATATATATATATATATATGTTTTTCGGTTGGTTTTTGAGTTTTGTATATTGAGTATTTTCTTTTGTATTCCATGTGTGTATTTGGGTGTAATATTTTTGGGTGTAGGATACCATATAGTTTTTATATTTTGTGTAGTATTTATATTGAGTATAACTTATTGTATAGTATTTTTTTGTATAAAATTTGTTTTGAGTATAATATGAAGTACATTGTTTGGTTTTTTATAGTAGTTGTATTTATTATAATGTCTAATACATTTGTTTTTTGTATGTTTGTATAGGTTTTCTACTATGTATTTCTCTTTTGATATTCTATTGTGTATAGAGTAGGCTATACTACACCGTATATTATGTGTATAGTATAATGTATTGAAGTAGATAGTTGCCTTGTACCGTAGGTCAAGGGCACCTTTGGCACTTGGACGCCGAATAATTAATTAAAGTAAAAAAAGTGGGTTCGGCTTTCTAAAAGAAATTTTAGAAGATTTTGGCAAAAGTTCATAGATTACTATAATTAGCCTGTTTTGACGGGGATTGAACATAAGACTTGAAGCTCCCTACTCGGAGCTCTTTTGCACACACTTCCAAGAATCATGGCTTTCCAAGCCATAACTCCCCATTGATGTCCATGGAGTCATAAGATTTTGTATATTAATATTTTCTTCAATTTCGGCATTTTCACTCAATAATTTCCCAAATAATTCGGCATGCCTTTTTTGAATTAATTATAGCCGAAGGTGCCCTTCACCTAATGTAGTCTTGAATTTCTATATGTTTGGCCGTTCTTTGTCTTCAAGGGATAAGTTCTTCTTCCCCGTGATGGCGGACATGCTTTTAAATACTCCAATCAAAGCATCTTGAAGGTTCTCCATTTCTCTTTTGAGTTCTTAGTGCATTTTGTTGGTGTACTCCCGGGGTAGTGGAACAAACGGACACTTTATTCACGCCGGCCTCCTTCGGAAACCAACGTTCTTCTCCTTCTTGTACTCCCGGGTTTCCTTCCTAATCTTTTTATCGTTCTCCTCCAAAAGCTCCACCATGTCTTTCTTCGTGAGGGTCTCATTTTTGTCTTGCAACTTGAAGGTGGAAATAGTGTTGACGATGGCGGTGTTGACATCATCAAAACCAAAGCTTTTACAACCTCCTCCGTGGGGCAATGAGAGCCTTCCAAACTCCTTCTATGTGGTACAAAGTCCACATAATTCCCACTCATCACCAAGGTCTTGTGTACAAAAGTCCTATACACAATAAGGTTAGCACATAGAACATTTGCATTGCCATTGTGACAATCATCTTCCTCTTTATGTAACCAAATGTTTCTCATATTAGCTCCCCCCATAATCTTATATATTTCATGTGAGGTATGCATAACATCAAGGTGAATGGATAGAGGAGATAAGGTTAGAGTTAAAGCTTCCTTTTTTGCCCTGGACTCTACCATACCGTTGGCTCCCTTGTTGTCCATCACTTGCCTTGCTTGCAACATCTCACACCTCCTACGGTGATGTGATGTACAAGCATCTTCTTTGTTTGTTGAGGTGTGGTTGCAATAATAAAGGCATGGGCATCACCGTGTCCCTTTTGCACACCGGTAATTTCATATTCAAGACCCCGGTGAAAGCTATTCTCAAGGATCTCCTTAAAGAGGGCTTGAGCTGAAAAAATTATCAAATTCTCGCTCTTGATCTTTACGGAGAGGTTAGTACCTTTTGCAGATCCAAGGTAAGACTTGCATATTTTTCCAACAACAAGCTCGTCATCAATAGTGAGGATAAATGGCCTAATGCCTTTAAGGAGCATCAAGCCATCAATTTCGGGTTTCATTAGGTGCATTTTGAGGCTGCCCGACCATACCCCTTTACTTCCTCTATGTTTGATGTTCAAGCATTGGATTGCAAGTGGATCCACTATGTTTCTTCCAAGTGCAATATCCATTTTTTTAAGCCTAGCAAAAACCATTGCCTTAATATCATCATGCATGAGAGGAGTTTTGGATAACTCAAAATGAATAGCCACATGGTAGCTCAAAGACAAACCGGAGTTTTCATTTGTTTTTATGTCAAATGGAATTTGTGTTATGTTACAGTGATGTCCAACAACTCCCTTTCTTGACATAGGATAGAGAGTTTGTGGAATTCTAGGAAATGCTACTCTTGCATTACATACCTCAAGAACTTCTTCCATTTTCATCCTTCTAGCACTCATGTCCATTGCCGTTTCTCCCCTGTAGAGCTCATCAACTCCCTCCTCCACTGCCAATGTTTCCATAGCCTGAAATCCCATCCAAAATTTGAATTTGTTTCATTCTGGCTCTTTAATTGACTTACCTTTGTCTTCATATGAGGCCCTCTTTTTTTTGCTGTTGTTCGCTACTTCATCTCCTATCCTTGCTGCCTTAGAGCTTAGAGTCCTGGAAGGAGTTTTCTCTGGAGAAGTCCCTTCCATATCCATGTCCAGGAATCTTCTGGAGCTTCCTGTCATGAGGGCTAGAAAATCAGGGTTAGAATAGTGTAGACAGAGAGGGCAGTGCACTTGGAATATTGTAGAAAATAGGAGTATACGAATAAGGGGTTAGTGTAGGTGGCACACAACTTGCTCCTCTCACGCACAATGCCGTTGGTTTGCTCTGTCTCGTTCCCGCAACTGGAGTTCAGTTCAACTTTTTTCTTCGCGCTCCGCTCCTGATCTTTCACGTTCTGCTTCTCTTTGATCTTCTCCTCTCCGATCTGCTCCTGCTCCTTGGCTCCGCGTTCTTCCTTGCTCTCTTTCTGTCTGCAATGCTTCTCTTTGATCTTTACTCGGTCGTGTTGGTCCTTGAGAGAGGTGGAGGTGGACGGCTTGTGTCTTGAGATAAGCCGAGGGGAGTAGAAACCCATACCTCTCTAGCGAGGGATCGCTTCCTCTTCTTGGTTCTTCTAGTTTGATCTGCTCCGGCTATCCGCATCGCGAAGTATGGGGGAGATCGCTCCCTCGGCGCGGTTCTTTCTTCTTGGCTTGTTGCAGCTTTCCACGTCGTTGTTTTACTCTCAGTGGTTGAAGTCAACACTTTTTGTATGGAGCTTCGGCGTATTTCCTCGTTTGATATTTGCAGCTTGATTGCGATGAGATCACATGCGATTGAACTTGAGAGGTGTGGGTGCAATAAAATTGCATGCAGGTATTCTCCAAGTTGGTGGGTAATCTCGATTTCTTCAGTGCGGTCATTGTATCTTATGGGTGTCGTAGGGGTTTTGGCGGCAGCTTCGGTTGTGTCTTGTTTTGTCTTGTTCTTGCTTGAGTTGGTCTTCAGTTGTGTTCTGCTACTGGTCTTGTATTGCTGATGTTGGGCTTTTCTTTGAGTTGTGTCGCTCTTCGTGTACTTGTCTGTAGAGTATCTCGGGTCTCCTTACCTTGAGTCAAACTGTGTTGTGACTACTTTTCGGTGGAAGTGGGATGCTTTGTGGTGGGAGTGAGTTGCAATGGGGAGCTTCAATCTGCAGGAGTTTGGGCGTCGTCCCTGTGCACAAAAAGGATAATAGTAGTGCTTCCGCAATTGCTTGTGAGAAAGCCTTACTGTAATTTTTTGGTTGGTGGTTTTTATTATGCATTTATTGTGTCTAGTTCGTTTGTGTGTATTATGATATTCAGACAAGAAATAATATGCGAAACTACATGTGGATAGGAAGGAAGAACAAGTCTGGGTGTGTTGTCGCAGTGGTTGATGTTGAATTCGTAGCCTTCCTTTTGGGTATGTGCTGGTGAACGTCTCTTCAGTTGTTGTCCTCTGTTGGATCTGATGCGTTCTAGTCCCGGTTTGCTCTTGTGATCTGCAGACGTTAGTATTGTGTTTCTATGTGCCCCGGTTTGGGCAGTGTTGTCTTGAGAGGGAGATGTATACTATAGGTCTGGATCTGGCTCTAGTACGTATTGAGATTCTAGTTCTAGTTGGGGTGCAGATTGTTTCTTCAAATCTAAGCTTATCGGTGGCTCTGTTACTAACCTGGATTCTGTCTGGTGCAGAGCTGTAATACCACGATGTACACTCAAGGTTTCGAGTTTGTGACTTCGCATGTATGCTGCTGCCTTGCGGTAGATCTGACGCTGGATTTAAGCTAGGCTTCAGGTTGTGTGTAAAATAAGTATTGATCTTGTTAGATCGTGTTTGTAACTTCAGATGTATGCTGCTGCCTTGCGGCAGACCTGACTTTGGACTTAAGCTAGGCTTCAAGTTGTGTGCAAAATGTGTACTCATCTTGCTAGATCTAGGTGTTATCTCTTGGTGTCTATGCGTAATAAGTGCGGGGCATCTAATAGATTGATAAGCAAGCACACCATATAGCATAAAAATAATTGATATAAGACAAAGGTTAGGAATACGTATCGCTTTGATAGGTGGTGCAGTGTGTAATGTTGACGTTGTGGCAGCTTTCTTGTCCCGGTCTTGAGTCATCGGTGAGCTTGGGTCTTCGGAATCCAGCTTGTTTGGAATGTGGCTTCTGGATCTAGGCTGCTCTGAGAGTTGTGTGTGTGCTATGGGCGTGATCTATCTAGTGCCTCTTAGATCTAACTCATGTAACTCAATCTGGGGTGGGTAATGGATCTTTCTGCCAACTATTGAGTTCCAACTCTTCAGACCACTCTCAGATGCTCACCAAGTGATCCCACCTTCTAACTATCGAGTCCGAGCTCTTCATATCGGCTCACGGTGTTGTCTAGAATGTGCACACAAGTAGATCTAAATGACAAGAACCCCTTTCCAACACTACACGCCTCTCTCCAAGCATACACAAAGTCCAGATTTCAAGTAAAAGTGGTGTAGGAGCAAGCCTAGCACCTCTTGCTGTCCTAAACACTAGATATGAGACTAACTCATGTAGCAGCCCTCACCATAAATTACGAGCTCTCAGCAGGCCATTCTCAATTCCAAAACGGGTGGTATACATTTCTATATTGAGTGGTCCATATGATATGCTTGATTTTAGAATCTCTCAGCAATAGTGTGGAATTGCTTGATTATGAATGTTTTTGCATATAAAATACAGTGAGGTACTTTACACTGTCTTAGGAAATTGCATATATATTTTTGTATCTCTTACACATTGTATTTGTAGTGTAGTACTCTAAAATCCTACAATAATTCAAAACACATTTATAATAATTCAAAACACATGATTATAATTTTGTAGCAGGAATTGCAAACTAGATTAGAAATCTTTTATTTTCTAAAAAATCGTAGCAAATGAAAAAAATATATTACTTATGTGAACCTGAAGATGCCAGTGTTTGACATGATAAACACCAAAATTTTGTGACAAAAAACATACTAAACTCTTACCAAATTTTGATTTTTTTAAAGTCATGAGCATATAACTTACGGCTTTCTACCAGCAACCAGTGCACTTGGCTGAGTACATAATTGCTTAATTGCATGTTTAACCTGGCCTAAAATCAACCGCCCATGGCGAATTGACCCCCTCGTTGGGAGTTAATTGATGGGGCCATGAGGTGGTAGGGTCAAACCTTGCCCTTATTTTGTTTTTGGATGTGGACCTAATTATAGCAAAAGATGATTCTCATGGGATAACGATGGCCGTAGGCTCCAAATTTGTCCAAGAAAAAATCCAAGAAAAGCCTCTAGATCCCCCAAAATAAGAGGGCTAGAAAAATGACCCCATGCAACAAAGACGGGGCCCACCTTGGGTAACTTCCAACGAGGGGGTCAATTTGCCCTGGGCCAACCACATCCCATATATATGTTGACAACTGTAAAATATTTCCATCCCATTTCCACCCAAATGCCACCCATTAAGCTCCAAATTAAGGTATACAAATGGTCACATCCCCTTACTTTTGGTTGAGGCTCATTTGAGGTGTCTAGAGGTGGATATTGGCTAAAGATAGCATGCCACTTTAAAAATTCACAATTGTAAAAAAAATACGAAAGCACATGGGCTGAAAGTGTAATTCTTTTGGCTAAGAGGGAAAATTGAATTTATTCTCAAGCGGCTCTCTAAGGATTCACATTGCTTAACCCTCTACCCCTCAGGGATGTTTCTGGAAAAACCAAGACTTCTGCTGATTTTTTTCTTTGAACCGGATTTGATGGAAATACAATGACTAATATTAATACCTAACCTTACAAAATTGAACTTAATCCATGAGCTGAACTTTGAGGAAATTTTGCGCAACATCCAATGGTTGATGGAATAGATAATAGTGTTTAAAGTTATCGTACATTGGTAGTGAAAACTGTGGAATTTGGAGGGTGTAGTACTTTAACCATCAATAGATTCTTGCAAGAATTTTTTTACTTTGAATTAGAGCAATTCACATGTGCACTAGGTTGATAGCTTTGCATTGACACATCATATGTAAAGAAAATATTTATACACAATTATTGGTGGTTTTTTTGCTTTTTCTACTTGATTGTATACAAAAATCTTCCAACCTTATACAAATCAAAACGGAAGTTTTGTATGTGAGGAGAAAGATCAACAATCACAAAACAATGAAGAATGTCTTAAAGACAAAGTTCAATCAAAATTTAAGACCAAAATCAATGTGCATGTGTGTGAAATACAACATAGTATGTGGCATAATATTCACTGTATACACTATATTTTAGTGTATTTGGCGTATTTTGTGTTGTATTCCTAGCTGTTCCAAGAGCTTTGTAAATCTAAATCATGATTTGATTGCTGGAGAGTGTTCGTGTGACGAGTGCGCACATTTGAACCTCGTATCTTGAAGCCTAGTTTGTCATGGATTTCATGCAAATTGAGTTTTAGCACATCTGGAGTCCCATTTCGGGCTTCCTGGGCGTTAAAGGGTTAACATGATGGGGAATGCAAATGCAAGGCGGACGAACGGGGTGTGAACGGAAGGAGAAATTGCTGTGGGAGGGTAGGGCGTCGCTGGCCGTAGAGTGAGGCGACGGCGCAGTTTGTGACAAGGGAGGGCAGGCTGGGCGGGCGCGCGAGCGGGCGGGCAGTCAGCCCCGCCCTCAGTGAGTGGGAGTCGTGATGGCGAAGGAGCCCTGGATTGCCACTGCCACTGCACTTTCATTTTAGCCCGTTTCACAAGTTATTCGCGTGGCCCCGAATTTACCCCAACCCCCCTCCAACCGCCGTCCAACGAGTCGTCTTCTAAAATCCCTCAAATCCAACACTCGATTCAAGCGCGAGTGCTCGTCTTCCCAATTTCTGTTTCCTTCACCTTCCTTCAGCTGCAATCTGCCAGTCGCATTGCTCTTCTTCGCCCACGTCCTCGTCGCTCCTGGTCCGCTCTGTTTCTCCGTTGGATCTTGTGCACTGCGCCTGCCCCTCCGCCACTCCATCGCCCCTCCCGCGATTTAGGGTTCCTGCCAATTGTGCGTCCCCACTTTGCGACCCACCGTTGATCCTCTCCCTCGTGGGCAGCTCATGTAGGTTGAGCAAGGCACCCGTGTCTTGACATTGCCGCCTGGAACTTCCTTGCGGCGGTTATCTTTGGATCCTCCTCTGTTTTCAGGGTTTAGTAAGTGAGCTGCTGCCATGTTTGAGCTTTGCGGCGACGGAGTAGCAGAGATCGGTCTTGCTGCTGCTGCTTCTGGGGAGATGATGACAAGGACATGATCATGGAGCCGCCATGGCCACTTCCCTGCGATCAGCAGCTCCGATAAAGCTTCTTCCTTGTCTCCTGCTGTTACTGTTTTTGTATGGGTGGGATTGGGGCAGGCAATCCCTTCTCGATGAGCAGTGCGGGGGGATCTGAGAGTGTGGGGCCCCATCTGGTGCCGTGCCCAGATGGCTCTCGCAATGAGCCGGGGCCGCAATTGAACATGGCATGGGTTTGTCCAGACTCGCCGATCTCTCCTCGGAGATTGATTCAGGGCGATTCCAGGGCGGATTCCGTGGGCAATCTGCAGCAGGTGGGGCTCAGTTCGTCGATTCTCTTGTCAACATCCGCCGACGTGTTGCGGCCGGGGGGTTCCACTAGTTGCACTCTGCTGCCGAGCTCTCCTTCTCCGCGGCCCTCTCTAGCTTCGCTTCCCCAACATCTCGCGTCTATCTTCGCCGACCTCACTCATGCACCACCTGCTTCCTCGCGTCCCACTGCGAGCGCAGAATCGCACTTGGATTTGCCCTCCATTTCGGGGTCGGCTCATGATTGTGATCGCAATCGCACGACTGTTGGGTTGACAGACACTATGAATTGCCCAGGTGCAGATGAGCTTGACCTCATGGTTTTGGGCTCGCCGCAATCAACTGTAACTTCCAAGAGCGTGCCTCTCATTATGGATTCATCTGCTGGCATAGCCCTCTCTTCAGGTATGTATTGGCTGTGTAATCTCTTGTGTGTATCTACGTGTATCATGTGAATAAATCCTTAAACCCTAAATCCTGGAAGAACTGGGCTTCATCTGCTACATAAGAAAATCGTGATGTCGACACCTTGTTGGCTAATGTGCCTCTGATGAAGATGATGTTTTCCTACTATTCAGTATACTGTCCTCTTCATGCTCATAAGAATCTCTATATACGATAGAATTTGGTTTCTATGCGTGCGGTCAAGCTTTGAGACTCTTACTTGAAAAGTAAAAGCATGTACTCAGATAGAAAAGAACTGATCGTGGTGCAGGCACATAGAAAAAAATCAAATTAGGACTTAAGACTCTTACTTGAAAAGAATTGATCATCTTTCTTATGTCCTTACTAGTTATTACAGCATAACTCAGGTTTGTCGCTTACCGCAACAGGGGATCAGGACGTTGTGATGGCCGTCGAGGACGGAAAGCTGGAGAAAAGTGCGTCTGAAATGGACCAGGAGCTTTTGGAAGAAGGAGAGCTGGAAGATGGTGAGTTGTCCAGGGGTTGGGAGAATGGGGAAGACGACGATGATGAGGATGACGCCGCTGACAATACCGATCCCTTGAACTTAGGGGATGACAAAGTTGAGGAGGGTGAAGCGGAAGAGGAGTACGAAGAAGAGGCCATTGTTGATTATCGTACTGAAGGGCTCACTCCAGTAAGCATGCGGTTTGGTGTGGATGAAATGATCAATCAAGCAGCAGTAGGAGGGTTTGGCAATCAATTGGGTAAAGACCACCTGAAAAATTCCAAGCGCCGAAAGGGTAAAGGCGCTCTTTCTAGACAGAGAAAGAGATCTCGGCTGGAGAAAGCGCAGAAGGTTTCTAATGAACCCATCGTTGATGTGAGCGTTGATGGCCGACAGCAAGGAGGTATGCTTTAGAGTTCGTGTGGATTTGAATATTCTTCTTTCCGTGTTATTACAGCCATTGTTGTTTATGTCGCAACAGCGCTTACTTAGCTTCTCATCCTCCTCTTCTCCTCTTCCAATTCTCTCTGATGTTGCAAAGTCAAATAGTTTTGTTGTCTTTTGAGTAGGTCATGTGACCTTAACCACAAGGGTAGAGCCTTCCGGCGCTGGTAGGATCGCTGGAGGGAAGCAGCGACAACCAGGGTCCAATACAGTTGAGGCGGACGCTGGCCCTGAGGAGGGCGAGGTGATTGAAGAGGTACATGCTGAAAACATAGTTTTCCATCATTAAATGTCAGTCTAAACAGTATCACTTCATATCTCTTGGCACAAAATAATAAACGTGTCTTTCATCTCAGTATTCTTTTTCCACCATTTTCAAAGTGCATGAATTTGATTTTTTCCTCCTGCAGTATGGGTAAAGGGTAGAAAGTCCTTTTCTAGGTTCTATGTTATGGTCAGTAGTCCTTTAGCTCCGTGGCTCCTTTGATATACATCTCACAGTTTTTTTAAATAGAGCTTGAAAGCGTTTGACAATATTGAATGTGTATCCTTGACAGGATAATCGAGGGCTTTTGTCGCAGCTGGTTGAGGAGGAAGTTGGCTTGTGGACTACTGATGTTGGGGATGAACAGATTACAAGTTCAAAGGTTGGTTTTAATTTCTCTCCTAAGACCTCTCTGCTGTTTCAAACAGCGCCAGTATTAGCATAGGCTGTTTTGGACCTTATTAGTTCTACATTCTATATATATCTCTTCTGTTTGCATTGTGAATTCTTAGGAGTCGTGCAGTCTAATTAAGATCATTGCTCTCCTTGATACAGGTTGACAGCGATGAGGATGGAAAGAAAAAAGTTCGTGCTCCTATTTCTGCAGAAAGGAAGTTGAAAAAGAAGGTAATCTGCTGTGCAAGCTGGAGTTTTTTCGAGATGGTACTCTTCTTTATCTAGGTCCTTAGAAACTTCTGCAACGTGAAAGTCTAAGCTGATGGGAGATCAGCGGGATACAAGTAGATGCTATTTATGTTTTGACGTAATGAAAACAATTGGTCCAATGTCTTATATACATATACTACAGGTGGCTTTTCGGAGAAAGCGAGCTGAGAAAGAGAAGGAGCTGGGCATTAGACGTCCACGTTTGCCAGTCAGCACGTTCAAGCCCAAAGTGCCACTTTGCAAGTTTTATATCAAAGGGCGATGTACGCTGGTACTTAAACCAACCTCTTTCATGTTCTTCATTCGTAGTAGATGAGGGAGAATACGCAAGGATACGAGGCAGCATTTAACTTTTCTTCGTTCCTTCTTAATTGGTACCTTCTATTCTAATTTCTGTAGGATGTCCGACTCATTCATGTTTCTTGCAGGGTGCGAAGTGTACATTTTCGCATGATGTGGTCCCTATTACCAAGTCAGATGTAAGTAGCACCTCACAAAATATTATCGATCGGTCTTTTGCGCAAACATAATGAGTAGAATAGGTTTGTGAATGCGCTCTTTTGGTCGCTTTGATAATTTTCTCTCAAATTTGCACATTGATTAGTGAGAATCAGTACCTGATTTTCATACCTTCGGTGGTATGTGCCCTCAACATCGAGGCTGCCTTGTTAGTTCTGATGGTTTTGGGAACATTTTGGTTCTAATGCAGCCTTGCAAGTTCTTTATGGTCAACCGTTGCTTGAAGGGAGACGATTGCCCATTCTCACATTCCTTGGACACGTTCCCGTGTAAGTTTTGGCACACACGAGGTCACTGCCTGGATGGCAATAATTGCCGATTCTCGCATGGAGTAAGTAACTAAACCCTAATGGCTAACCATTTTGCGTTAGCCCTAGATGCTGCTCGTGTAAACTTATATGTTTTAATGGTTGTAATGGAATGAGCATGGCGTGCTTAGTTTCATCCACACCGATTCCTCCACCTATTTGCAACAAGGAGCACTGATTATCCAAGGAGCCCTGTTGTGATGTTTCAGTTCTTTCTGGCTCTGTGTAACGTCTTTTCAATTGTTGGTTATAAACTTCTGATGTCTGTGTTGCTTTCAGCCTTTGACAGACGACCAACGTCAAAATCTGGCGAAGCGGATTGAGCATGACAGCAAGGAGCAGCTGAACGTACTAGATATTTCCACCGACTTCAACAATGCGCCAGAAGATTCGGAGTCCGAGTACATGCCCACAGTGAATAACGGTCAGAATGAAGCTTTGGGCTGGGATGTGAACCCACCTCAAGCATTGAACCAAGATACGACATGTCGTGCATCAACAAGCATGACCTCTCATAGCGTACCAAACAACAGGTAGTCTAAATAACTTACCCTTTTCCGGTAGGTGGGTCGGAAGTCGTCGTGGAAGGTTGACCTTGGAGACTCTTCCCAGTACTGACGTGTCGGGTGTGGTGTCTAGCAGGCAGGCTCCTTCAGCAGCACTGCGCACAAGCTTTGGAGGAAATCAATCAAGCGTGATGCTTGGGGAGGTGAACAGGGAGGAGATTCAGCTCACTGACACACACAAGGAAGACACACCAGCGGAGAACGCCGTGCTACTGGCCGCGAGAAAAGCGGCCTCAGCAGCAGCCGTTCAGGCAGCGGGCACCACAGACAAATTGCTCTTGAGCAGATCAGGCTCAGTTACTGGTATTTCTCTTCCTAAAAGCAGATCGTTTGGTTGTTCCCTGCCTACTCGTGGACCGGAGGCCAGTGCAATGGATCTGCTGCGAGCCTCGATCAGCAATGACGGCGGGCGTGACTTATCAGGGAATGCCAACAGCAGCCAAGCTGTCAGCAAGACGGGCCCCTTGTCTGCACTAGTTTCGTGTAGTGCCGGCACCGTAGGGGATATGGTGTTTCCTTCGAGTAGTACTCTGTCAAGGGCTGCCCCTTCGAGTCTAGCTCGTGGAAGCTCATTTGGGCATACCAGGCAGGCTGTGGTGCCAGGAAGTAAGGGTAGTGCCATGGAGTTACTACAGGCCTCTCTTGGGAACGAGGCTACACCGGACGAGAACACTTGAGAGGTAGATCTTTCGGGGCTGTAGATTTACAGGGTTCAGAAGCCGTCTACGTAAGAACAGAGTGCGTTGGATATGAAAAGTCTCTTGGCAATTCCGAATGGTTTTAGTTGCATGATTCTGCACACGTCCAATATCCTGTGGCTATTGGCGCTGTTGAGGAGGGGGTTACATCCTGCGTCGTAATGTTAGCAAATCAACAGATGAGGGAGCATTTATACAGCGAATTATTAGTGACTTTACATCACTGCTATGCCTTGATAATGCCTTGTTATGATGAGGCATCACGGGATGCAATTTTTGTGTAGTTGAAGATAGTTGCACTTAACTTTTTGTAGCCATTTATCTCGAGATATAGGTATGTAGTGGTCTACCTGAGTGTAGATGATATTGTAGCAATAAGTCCTGAAGACATATGCAACGTCACGTTGTTTGGGTTTGCAATGTCTACAGGGCTCCTTGTAATTCATTCCTGCTATCCGGACCTAAGTGGAGGCAAGCCTGGCTTCTTAGATTCGCCCGTTGCAGCACTGTAACTAGAATTTTCCTAAATTTCAGTGAATGAAGAAGCGGTCAACAGGGTGTTAACTTGCATCTTGCTGCTCTGAGCTGACTCTCGATTGAACATGTAGCTGCAATGGCAGGGATCCTTTTTCCTTGCAAGTTACCCAGGGATCTAGCCAGGGAGTCATGGAAGCTGCTAGCATAAACCGTCAGTCAATGGACGATAGACCTCATCGAGCCTGATAATACAAGCTCTCTAGAGCGCAGCACAAACTGTAAACAAATGCGGCACTTCCTATAACGACTATTGTTACGTACTACGTTGTGTACTACGTTGCGTGCTCCGACTGATTCACCCACTAATCCATCTTTTCTTAACTCTGAGATCCTTCGACTCCCTGCAGATCATATTTATGCTCTGGTGAGTGGTCTTCTCTCTTCTCTAGCGGTGTTTTCATTCAGCTGCCAGGTACGTACCGTGTTTCCAAGTTAGTTTCAATTCAAGCTCTCAGAGCTTGAGTTGCCTGGGTATGTTCCTTTATTTCAGTTGCTTCATCAAGCTGGTAGAACTTTTATCTCATCATACCTGGACGTGGTGACTCGCAGTTTGATATGAACGTAGACGTGATTAATTGATGTTGTGTGGAGAGTGAGCAAGCAGGGTTTGTCGTTGATGCCAGCCTGGATACGTTGAAGAGAGATGTGTGAATAGTTATGAGAGAGTAATCTCGAACTTCGACATATCTGGGGCCGCTGGGCACTGGAACGATGAGAGCTGAAGCAAAGTAGAATCAAATGATCCATTTGATTATTGAATTACTCAATTGGAACAGCAGTGAAAGATTGTCAGTAGTGCTGTATCTGGGGGACTCGAAAAGTGGTACTAGTATTAATTGTAGTCAAACATATTGTTATGTACAAATGTAAGAGAGAGGGAGTTGTCTTGTGGAGCATGTCGAGGTCATGAGAAGCGGAATATCAGAAGCAGCTTTGTCGAGTCGATTGCAAAGTAGGCAGCCTGAATCGATACGAGTAGCTTGGTTGATACGGGCCGCGTTGACCGGTATTGCGATGTTCCTATGGTTATTACTTTTGTTGATTCCCAAGCAGGTAGAAGAAGGATCATTTGCTTTTAATGGGTTTTGCTAATCACCCAATGTGAACTGTGGTTGCAGAGATCAGGAGCATTAATTTCAAATGCATGTCATGAAGGTTTAGGGTGTCGCAGCAATTTATATATTATGATGATATATTTTCGTCCGTATTTGGTGCCACCACATCATGACGGGGAACAGAACAGCTTCCAGAACAGCTCCAACTCGGGGAGGAGCTGGATCTGGCCTGTTGCAGGACGGCCTCTTGATAATCTGGACGACACGACGGAGCAGTTTCAACAGCCCGGTTGGAGTTGTGTAAGCAAGGTACATAATGAGAAGTCTGGCCAGGTGCAAGCACGCACGGTTTGGAGGCTTTTGTGGACCGGCTTACGAGGCAATGAAGGAGAATATCTAGCTGGTGGCCACGACGTCATCGTCACTGAACAGGTTATTACTGTGGCATATTCGCAGGAGGGTGGATCTACCTCTCGGATAGAGGAGGTCACATACCCGCCTTGTTTGGAATCGTGCAATTCTTACAGGTTTCCCATTTTCCGGCCATGGAGGCGGACAGGACCATCACCCACGCATTGCAGGTGAGAAGATGATCATTTCAGTGATCGTGTTGCTTCTACACAGTTTCATAACGTACAGAATTGCGTGTTAGACTGTAATACTTGGGAGGTTGCAACCCTGCTGACTTGTTTGAAGTGGTTACGCTTCTTTCTGCATCAATGCTCACTTGGTCATGACCCAGCTGCGAGGAAGTGGTGGTGAGGAGCAAGCAGCAAATGATGTTCAATGTCTGTGGTGGTGATGGAAGGCCCTTCCTTGCTGCAGCCTGAGCAGATATTGCTTCAGCATATGTAAATGCCTCGTCGTTGATGTGCTCCATGTGATCGAGCATGACTTCGTTGGAGGAATGTGAGAGGGACAGTGGCGACTGCTGCCAAGGTATTTTGACCTACTAAAAAAGATGCATTTTTCAGAACGATGAATGAAATTTGCAATAACAAGTTTTCTATGCAACTTTTAATTCGTACTGTGTTCAGTAATGTAAATGTATTGAAAAGGCGTCAAACATTATTCTTCAACATGATATCCCTTTGTACCTCATTTATTATGTAATTTCTGTTTCTCTTTGTACATATTTTATATATATTAATATGTTTTATGACACGAATTGCGTTTTTTAATAAAAATTAACATATTTTCATTTTAAGTTTTGATTCTGTTCCTATATATGGAATTAAGCTTAAAATATTGATTTTTGAATTTTGTAAAATATTTCAATTTTTTACTAGTACTCCATAGTAGTGTGGTATTATAAATCATGGTATTACCTTTGTGCAAGTTCGATCAAACTTAAAAATTGTATTAGAAGAATATTATCCAAATTTTGTAAATCACCTCAAAAT
The DNA here is from genome assembly GCA_963971425.1 of Bryoerythrophyllum caledonicum. NCBI lineage: Eukaryota > Viridiplantae > Streptophyta > Bryopsida > Pottiales > Pottiaceae > Bryoerythrophyllum > Bryoerythrophyllum caledonicum. Next base: position 848,014 of record OZ020521.1, on the reverse strand, counting down.
TTTATTCTGCAGAAAGGGAGTTTTATGAAGAATATTATAATCTTTTATTAAAATAGTAGAAGATAATCTCATAATTTTTTATGTTCTCTGTGCATTAGATGAATTATGTTATATTACTTACTACCACATGGATTCTAGCACAAGTTATGGACCATGGTGAATACTTCTTATGAATGAATGTAAGACAAATTGTGATTTGAAGTTATAGAGATTATAATATGAAAATAGTATTGCTGGTGACTTGGAATTATAACAAATGCAATTTGAAACAAAGCAAATTGTAATTTCAAATACTATTGTGATGTAAAGTGTCCAAAAAAACTCATGTAAAAACATCAAGGGAATGTACTGTACAGTACAGTACATAACTTTGTATTGGGGTTCAAACCCCATTCACGAACAATAACAAATATTCATTTTGAAAATTTCTCTAACTAATGTGTTGTGGAATTTGATGATATTCCATCATTTTTATGTATCAAATCACAAATTTCTCTAACTTATGTTTTGTTAGTAAATATTTATATGAGATTTGATATTTCATCACTTTCATATATCATCAAGATGTTTCTTCTAATTTAATCCAATTTTTTTTTATGTTGTTAATAGGCCCTAGTGAACAAATTTTATGATTTGTTGATGCATTAGAATGACAATTATATAAAATAGGTTGGCTTCAATTGGAAATCATATACAAGTATTTTCTCAATTGCTTCTCCAAATAGGTTGTCAAAGGGATAAATGGCAAGGGCTTTGAGAGCACTGATGTGCACAATAATTAGTTGCTCCACCCCTCTTCAAAGAGGAGGGACACCTTATGTTAATCCCCACCATAACTATTCATGCATATGTTAATGGCACCACCCGCTTCAAACCTTTGAGAAAAAACCTACATGGAATGCTCTTCATGTCTCTCATAATGAACGTGGTCCATTACGGTTCAATAAGGATTATATAAAGGTTTACTAAACCAGTTCAAATAACACAATCACTAGTAAGGGCCTTCTCTATTTTGGAGAGGCCCTTACAGAAATTGTGCTTTTGAATTGCATGCTTGGAGCAAGGCCCAAGCGCTACAATGGCCATACTAACCATGTGTGAAGTCCAACCGTGGAGATACTTTTAAATACGTCAAACAAACGATGATGTTGTAAGACCCGGGCAATGTACTATGACCTCTCTTACATTACACTCCCTTTTTGTAAAGCCAAGAATAATTTTATTATCAAAGTTACAATACACTCATTCCTCATATAAGTTATAGCTAAGTATCGCGCCAGATGGGTCTGGTAAGAACTCAATAGAGGTCTAAACTTATTTAACAACTAGCAAAGGGCTTGGTAATTTCAACCCAACAAGCGCCTTCGTCTAGGTTATAAGCTCACGGAAGTTATAACTTAGCATATTATAATTTACTAGGCAAATACTCATTGTTCTCAACGGGGATAGGGCAATCCTAATTAAGTACAAGTATTTATTAAATCAAGTGTACTTGTTATATACCTATTATATATCAATTATGTACTTTATATCCATGTAAACGAGCAAGAATGTGCATTTATAGAGTGGTATACATTAGCCATGATAGACTGCGAGCACCACAACGATCATGCGGTCTTCTTGAGGAGATCATGTGTGCATTCTCCTCTCAATCCATCATTCCAAACGCTTACCACTTGCCAAATTTAACCTTCACAGACAACAACCATCTTTGCACTAACTCCTAGACTCAATATCAATCAATGATTCTTATAATCTCCAAGACTCAGTATCAATTACCCCCTAAAGGCCTAAGGCATTTTCACACAAAAAGCACTTCAAAATTGCTTGTTCTAGTGCATTGAGTAAGGAAGAAAACAAAAACTTCTATATTTCTACCTCTAACTGTAGGATCTCAATATAAACTTATAAGTGACATCCTCACAAAATTTTATAAACTTTGACCAAACAGATTGAAAGATCATATTGTTTGAAGTAGAGAAAAGGGTTCATATTCTTCCTTGCGTTGAGTCGATCAACACACTTTGACTTCACTTGGTGTCCAATTTTTGCACTACACAAGGTCTAAATCCATTACCATTGTGGTAAGCATAATGTGAGTTCCTTATATTTTAGTTTTTAGAGGTAGAAGAGAGGTGTAGCATATTCAAAACAAATGTGCAAGGAGTGGAGGTTCAAAAATTGCCAATTCAAGTTATATTTTTTTGTGAACTTATCTATTTTAGATTGATAAACCAAATGGTCAATAAAAAGGCTTACACCACATATTGTTGTGGAAAAAATAAAAACTAAAAAATATAAAGATCTCTAAGTTTTATGTGGAAATGAAGAAGATTTTTTTGGGACCTTGCCCGACAATGTGCAACAATGTGTGGAAATGTTTGACTTGGGCTAATATGCTATTTTCCACTAAAGATAAGAAATTTTTCTTGACATCATGAAAGGAAATAATATTACTTGCTAGTATTGAAAACCTCACATTCAATAGAGTGTTCTTACAAAAGTTTCTAGGGTTGCCCGACGTGCCCACTCTACCTACTTGAAATTCATAGCCCTATAATTTTTTCATTAAATGTTGGATTTAGGAAAAATTGTTCTCCCACAAAGTTTTTAGCAATGCCCTTTTACACTAAAATTCCAAAGAAGAATGTTAGAAATTGACACCATAGGAACGTGATCGAATCTTGAAAAGGCCATTTTATGACACTTGGTCCTTTAGTGGATAATTTATCAAGTATAGGTAGACTAACAGATGCCGTCCCAACGGCCAAGGGCACTTTCTAGTAATATAAAATTTATAAAAGGAATGGAAGAATCAATTTTTTCATAAAAAAGATTATAGACAGGTATGTCTATTGTGTTGTAATGGGGACTAATAATGTCACAATGTCACAATGACACGACACTATGACAACATGACATTATGACAGACCATGACATTACTATGACGGTCTCATTTTTTCATCCAAAATTTTGATATTTACATTTATCTTTACATCAAAACGTAGGATGCACCTCAAACACGGCGTGCGACATGCGCAGATATGTCATGGGAAACTTGACTACGGGTAGAAATCTGCTACGCTAGAATAAAAAACCTGTCGCGACCCTATTCTGAGATAGTCACGAGCATTCAATGTGTGATGTACCACCTGGTGCTTTTCATTTCGGGATTTTGAACACGGACTGTTATACCAGACTTACATGCCTTCCAAGATTTTTTAAATTTTTATAGAAGCGGTCAATGGTTAGGATGGTAGCGGTATATTTCTGAGCACAATATCCCTGTCACAGATTGAAAAATTGTACAAATATACTCGTTTTGGACAATTCATCGAATGGAAATGATTGAAATTTGGGATACCTATTGATATACTAATGTACAGGACCAATCCATCTTATAATTTGGAATCAGTTTGATTAATTCTCCTCAAACTCGACAAAACAGTCCAATTTTGAGGCGTCTATTTTAGACAAGGGAATGCGTCTTCTTGCGAAGAAGTTCAAATTGAAGTTCTGTATTGCACAAATGTCTAACTGGTTTTCATATTTTTTTTCATTTCTATTGATATTTATCCATTATTTAAAAAAATAAAAATAATCAGGCTTACTGTGGGGATGATATACCGATTAGGATTCTGAGGGGCATTGTGCACTGACGAGTAGTGATACATTATACCCTGGGTATATCCTCCTGACAGTCCACGTGTCCTGCACTAAATGGGGCATGGTCTGGGAGTCGTAAATGTGGAAATCTACAGTTCACCGAATTTGTTTCGGGCCTTCATTTCACAAATTTGTTGTTCTCTGCCTTGAATGCACAGAATCTCTATTGAACTACTCCTGACCTGGACTGCCAGTGCGGACACCAAGGAATGTGAGTGCCGCATGGGTGCTCCATCCCAGGAACCTTCACATCTTTAACAGTGCTAGTTTCTCCAAGGCTTGACAGAGATGAGCATGGACTCCGCGCTCCATTCTCGTTGAGACAGGGCGGGCAACAACATATACCAAAAAGAAGGTGAGTTCTGCAGTTTGATCTCAAAAAGTTAGTTCTTCAAGCAAATAAGTATTACAGTTCTTTAGCAGTTCCTGGGCTGAGTTCTGCAGATTCACTACACCATCGGGCGTTCACTTGCGATGAATCACACGACATTCAGAATGCATCACCGACAACAACGTTAATCAACTTTACAGTTGTTTAGGGGAGGTGGGGCTCTCAGTGTCGGCTTGCCTTGCTTGGGCGACTGAGAAGAAGGCAAGGTGAGATACAAGGATCCACTGTTGTCCATGACCACTTGGTATGGCGTAGTCCACCTTTACAGATAGAAGGTACTGTAATTTTTTCAAGTTCTCTGCCCACTTTTCATTACTCTACATGCTTTCAAATGATGTACATTTCATTTAACAATGTCATTCTTCTTTTATGATCAGAGACAGAGTATTTGCTATTGGAGTTATTGAATCCCTAAAAACCAGAGGGCACTTTCAGCGGCGTAAATGGCGATGAACTTCCATATAGCTACGCAGAAAGTGCCTCAGGAGTTAAAAGAAAGACAATGGAACAACGACGTCAAGAAGGAAACGGCCAGGGAAGTGAAGGTGAACTGCTTCCTAGCTATGAGGTTAGTTCCTCCCTCCTACACATACGAAGCCTATAATTGTGAAACTGTAAACCATGTCTTCTCTATACTATCCTGTGAGCTTTCAAAGTTGGAGTGGTTATGTCCCATGTCCATGTTCAAGATGTTGATGTTTATCACTATGCGTGAATTGTATGTTGTTTTCTTCTGAGATATTGACGGAATGTGTTTGACTATTATTTTTCAACCGGATCTATTGTTGATGTCATTCAGCGTAGGTTTAGGTTTAGGGTCACTCATATGTGTATTTGTTTGCAGCGATTTCGGAGAGGAGAAAAAACAACATTTCATGACCTGATCATATATGGTGAAGCGGTTCTTGTTGCGTCTGAGTACGTGATACTGATGTGGTTGAGACGAAGGGAGGCTCCTGCAAACAAAACTCGGATTCTCCTACACTCGGAGTTCATGACGGAGAAGATCAACGTATTTAGAGGTCAGAATGGGTCCATTTAGTACACTTGGCTTGAAGACATCCAAGAGCTACCCTCTATTTGACATGGTGACGACTATGAGTACAAGCCGTGGTTCTGCGGTGGCAAGTCGTGCACGAGGAAGATCCAGGTAGCTCACACTTGCAGACATCGAAGTGGCAAGGGAGAAAACAGGAGAACGTCAACGCCGGTGTAGGGAGCGAAGAAGGATTGCTGCGGAGGAGGCACTGCGTCGCGCCTTGGCTGGCGATGAGGACGATTCTGACATGGTTGACCGTGGGAGGGACGTCAAGAGGCTGTCCACACAGATTTGCGACTTTATTACCAAGAAATTAGAGGACGCTGGAGAAGGTCCCTCTTTTCGCTCGGCAGTGCTAGAATGTGTTCTAACGAACAAGACAATTGTACCAGATCAGCCGGAATGTTATTGTCAGGCAAAGGATAGCCATATTTTTCTACAGTCTTATAGGAGCGAGTTGCAGTTAGTGAAAAACCCACACTCGAAAGAAAAGCTTGTGCGAAAGAAGGCACTTTTGGATGCAGCGATAAATAGCGAAGCAAGTGGGGTGCGAGCCTTGTCCAGGATCTTGGGCACAAATTCCATGAACATCTCTACAGCTATGCAGAGGAGACGAAGTTTGGAATCCAGTGGCTCATCTATTTTCAGCCTGGCTAGTAGAAGAAAGAGGGCAGGGCTATCAGACAGTACAAGAGAACTTGTTATTTCTTGGTGGAATTCGCAGACCAGGGTCAGCCCTAACAAAAAGGACGTCAGGAGGAAGCGACTGGGACCCAAGGTTTACGAGGAGCATGCTACCCACTTGCTCCTTGAAAGTCAGGTGTTCTTCTAACATGGTGTACACTTCTCACATTGGAGGGATTAGAATTTCTGTCCAGTCACCATACAGAAATATTGTCAAGGGATGTTGATAGTGTCTGTAGAGGAATGTGAGTATATACCGCGTGTAATGTTTTCAAGTCCACGTAACATATGGTATATTGTAGATCATGTTTTATATCCCGGGGCTTCATTGTATATAGGGGTTTACTCAGACCTATGTTATTGCATACCGGTGGTGTTGTACAATTCATGACATATGGTGTATCATACGCCATTCAAGTTCTTTAGTTACTGTATGTTGTGATAGAACAAGACCCTCTTCCATGTCTATAGATACCACTTGAAGGATTTTGTAGACGGTCAGGGGAGTTGCAAACTCTGTTTTCATGCATATAGATCCTTTATTGCAGCAGAGCTTTGGGATTGTTCCTTTTACATACTAGATGTGGTATATTTTCATATCTTTGTAACACTTGTTGCACCGTATGTAGTGTGTAGATATCCCATGGTGAGTTTTATGTAGTTCACGTGTTCCTAAATTCTGGCATGATGGCATACCTCGGACACAATGTTCTCTGTATTGTACTGTACAAAACCAGTATGTTAATTAGAATGTACAAAGTCTATGTACATAGAGGCTACTCAGCACAGCTCAACGTTCTCTCTTTAGATACTTTCAACAGAACATAACGTAGTAGCTAGGTCCTAGGGTAGTGTCTCAGGCAGTTGGTATACAGTCTGAATAGAAGTATATAGTGTGGTGTCTTGAACCTTGAATATACCGATCCGGGTAGAGGCTATCTAATTCAAGGCGTTTAATATACCTTAGTGGTATGACTTTCACTTTATTGACATGTCACATGTTGTATTGCACATGTTGTAGGCTTCATTGTACGAACGATTTCAGACTGCGAATCCAGCTAAGTGTGTCTCCAGGACCGCATTCGACACGCTCCGACCTTACTGGGTGAGGAAGTGTAAAGACAGGAACGTCTGTTGTTGCAGGTATCATGTAGAGCTTGACATGTTACGTCAAGCTCTACAGTCGGTGAGGGACTCCATGAGGGGTTTGCACTCAAGGATCTCCTGCGATTGCTCTTGCAGTGTCTGTTTTGTTGAGTTTATTGTATTATGTTCAGCGCATTTGAGTACGTTTGATGGGGTTACAAAAATGTGGGAACTAGTGGTGTGTCCAAAGACAGACGAGGACGAATTTCACAGATTAGAGTGTCTCTTGGGTGAGTGTGCAAGCTGTGGGGGTCATACACTTCCTGTGTGCCCACTCGAGGGGGTCGCGTCTGATTACGGATTGAAGTGGCGTCGTTTCGATGAGATTGTGGTGGGGGTCGGAGAAGACGGCAGACCGAGGAAACGAATAGGAGAAGTCCATATGGAGACTTCCCCACATGAGTTTTTTGACTATCTGCTGCCAAGACTACACCGCTTTATTACTCATAACTTTGTAGCGCGCTGGCAGGACGTTCTGTGTAGGGCGAGCATAGAAGACTTACCGCGCGACGTCATTTTGTCAAACGTGGACTTTGCTGAGAATTACACATTTGAGATACAAAATGAGATACAGAGCATGCATTGGCTTGGGACACAGATCACCATTTTGGTCCACATTACATATCACTATGAGCTTGACAACGAGAGTGTAGTTAAGGAATCACACTTCTACATATCAGATGATAGAACTCATGACACGCTCTTCGTACAACATTGTTTTCTAGCGCATTGGAGGTGGCTTATCGAGAAAGGCGTCCACGTGCAAAGGCACTGGGTTTGGAGTGACGGATGCGCAGGTGAGTCCCAAATAATTTTATATTGGATTTGTTACTTTTTATCTGCATACTGTATACAACCATACTCGTCGTTGAGCATTGGAAGTATATTACCTCTTCATGTATGTCTGTAACTGCTAACAGAAGTATTTTGATATAATATACTATTGGTTGTATTCTAAATATTGGTTGTGGAGTCATTGTTGTGTAGGACAGTTTAAAGGCGCACTATGTATGTATTTTGTGAGCCGCTATCCCGGCCTTACAGAGGGGTGCAAGATGGAATGGAATTTTTTTGGAACTGGGCACGGCAAGGGGGAGTGGGACGGCGCTAGAGCTGTGGTGAAACCTGCATTACGGACTGAGCAACTCCAAAACCTGTGGAAGAAGCTCCAGGATGCAAGCGACGCAGTGCTCTTTTTGGAAGAGAGATTGGGTGGCGTGGTGCCTGGCTGTACTTCGGAGGGGAAGACACTCTCGAGGCGTTTCTTTCATCACATTGGCATGGACGCCGTGGACCACAGACACCAGCATGGATGTCAGACAATGTCCGGTTCTCGTAAATTGCATTCTATTCGAGCAATGTCGGCCGCTGATCCCACGTCACTTCTTGTACGCAATATATCATGTTATTGCAGCAGGTGCTTGGATGGCCAATGGGCGCTCTGTGAGAAGGTTTCCCATGTGAAGCCATGGACAGTAGTGAAGCTTGTACCCTCAGACGTGAGCTTTGCACGAGAGAGGATGCAAAGGGAGGAAGCTGACGAAGCCGAATGGGACTTTGCTGTCGACGACAGCATCGGAGAGTTGGTGGAAGTGGGTGATAATTTTGCCATTCCAGCTGACGAAGACAATGATGAAGGCGTCGACTTTTATATTCTCCAGTGCCAACGCTGGAAAGAGGTAGTTAGGGAGAATTTCACGTGCGTATGGGGGGGAGACTTTGAAGTGGGTCAAAGCACACTTGTCGGCACGTACTATCAGAAGTGGGGCACGAGCCCCAATTCCTATGTGATTTTGAGGAATTCTCGCGTTGCTCATATAGATGCGGGTTTGGTTGTTGCATGCAAATTCCTTATGGTCCCAGCAGTCCACCGTGTTAAAGGAGGTGATCCTGTATATCAACTATCAGATGAGTCTATCGATGTTATTAGGACATGACTAGAGAGCTTATAAGTTTAGGGACTAAGGGATAGAATACTCTACTACTGTGGGTGAAATGCAATCTGGTTGTGTGAAGTTGTTAGCCCTGTCGCCTGAAGGGCGTCACAGGTCGTGTGAGAGGTATAATGTATTAGTATATATCGTGAGATGTACTAGTCACTCGTGACTTACATCATGGTATGTTTTAGATGTTGAGGGTATACATAGTGGTCTGTTTATATTGTTCAGGAACATATAACCGCTTGTTTCTCGAATGCCTCATTATACTTTGTATACAGTGGTTGTGGATGTTCAGGGTATATGAAATTTTGTGTTCCAAACCTTGAAGTTATCTACTGTGATATACATCGATATATTGCACGCTCTTAAGGTATATATTATGGTATGTTGCAGACTTTGAAGGTGCCGAGTCTTCTCTCGCTATATATATTGTGGTATACAGAATGCCCTTTCTAGTATACATTAGTCTGTTACATACTTTCAGTGCCTGAAGAGTGGTTTATCTCTTGGTATATTGGAGGTCTATAAGATGTATGTAGTGGTATATACAGTGGTATACATCATGCAAGAATTGTATGCTCAGATATGTATGGTTAACATGAAGTCTGTTTCCTATGATTTTATGTTAATAGTACAATAATTTTCAATAAAGATGATATGCACAATGGTCTATGGAAGTCCTTAACTCTTGTAACTTGGCAAATGTAATACGACACAACACACCATGGTTGTAAACATCTAAGCGTGAGCAAGGAATCAGCTGCTTAATTGTTTTGGAATTGTGAAACTGATGTCTTAACTATTTTTCAAAGTTTAGGGCGTAGATGTTTATAAACAAACATTGTGCTTGACTCTAGGCAATATGTCTTCTACGGTCACAACAGACGCTACTTCCGCAAAAGCACTGGAAAGCAAAAGCCTCATGGCAGACATCTTCAAAATCAATTCCGTAGTCCCATGTCAGCTCCTCACCCGCTAATACAACCTGAGTAGTAAAAAATGCAACCTGTCTACAAAGAACACTATGTCAGTTTCTGAATATATATGGCTAACTGAGTACATGGTTTACATACAAAGCCGCACCAATTAGAAAGGTAACAATTGCTTACGTGATAGTAGCCCAACACGTGCTCCTCAATTATGATGGAAATTTGCAAGAGGTTGGCATCATAGCACCTGATTAGAACCAACATTCACTAAGTTGCAACGTTTCACAATATACAAAAAGAACTTAATCAATTAGTTTGATAAAGAATTTGATATGTAGCTAACCTGTGGTTTAGAAATCTCCCCACATTTCCCTTGTGTGTGGCATCAATGCAGAGACAATCTGAGTTGCCCAATTTGCCCTCCAACCGCCAGTTAGCATCCAAGTTCAGCGAGTATTTGCTATTCTCATGGGGGCGCTTATCCAACTGCAAGCTGGTTAGAACCTCACCTACAAACTCAAATACAAATGCTCCGACTGGCAAATCCTCAAGTGTTCTGATTCCCCATTCTTTCTCATTGCTCACCCAGAATACCTGCATGGTTTAGGGTATTGAATTAAAACCTTTATACATCAAATATAACTCAATTTCTTAGGACGTAGGTTTGAGAGAGAAGGGTCAGTGCAAAAAAAAAAGATTGTATGCGTACCTCAATCTTCCTTGACAGCCCTTGCTGAACCACGTGATTGGGACAGTCAGCGTCGCAAAGACATTGTGGGCCACATTCCTTTAGGAAAGTACGAGTGATGTGGCCAAGACATCGTCCCTTCCTTTCGTTCAAGCATTCAACGCTATCACAAAATTCTATGAAATCCTCGTCCATAGAAAAAGTCTCACTCAATGCCTACAAGATATACACCACACTAATTCAAAAATCTATTCACATTAGCTGAGCAGAGGAGGAAAAACTCCTGAAGGGGCTACTTCAATTTATTTACAAGCAGAATCAAAATGGCTTACCATGTCAATGTAATGCTTGTGGATGAGACCTTCTCTAGTGTACACCGCGCAATCTGCTGCAAAGTAAGCACACTTGCATGTGTTGTGTTTTCCTACCCCACACGCAGGAACACATCTCTTGCACCCACTCCGCTTCTGTATTGTGCCCTCTTCTTCCACATAATCAAATTCACTGAGTGAATTCTCCAAGATATAGAAGAACTGCTTTAGCTCGTGATATGGGTCATCTTCGACAACCACCGAAACGGGGACCCGTTCAACACCTCCTGATATATCACAAGAGTTGCGAAACAACTCACCAACCTGCGTGCATAAAGATCCCACATTACACAACATGCTTACGGGTTATACAATATCTACTACAATGTACCACAGAAGTAGACAATGCCCGTCACTATACTATGTAATGTTAGTACCTTGGCGAACTACGTAGTACACTGTAGCATTTTGTAGTATTGCAGTATACCGGACATAGGCACCTCTCTACGTCCTGTGTCACTCATACCCTACCCCATTTTATAAACATAGGCACCTCTATGTTAGTATAAAATACCCACAAACCCCTTGTTTATACACCTAAGCACCTCTATATAAGTATAGAATATCCAAAATCCCCTTATTTTATACACTTAGGCAACTCTATTTAAGTGTAGAGAAACTATACCCGCATGTTTTAAATTAAACCTACGTGGTACAATGTAGCACAATATAAAACGATGCCCCTCATTAGACTATGTAATGTGTAGTATAGTGCAGTATTACCCACCTCACTGTAGTATCGTACAATACTGCAATGTACCACATCATTTATTCCAAAAAAGTGCGGTATACTTCATACATCAGTACTGAATACTCGTCATCCACACATTTCTGAGCTGACAAGCAATATGTGCAGCATATGTGTCCCTTGCATTGGCGCAACACATACCTCACTAATGACATGAGCGGTTTCACAACCACAGTTTTAGGCATGGGAAGTCAAATCAAAGCAGACGATTGCACATTCCGGTAAATTGAAGGCATACATGCAGCGATTGCCCATATGCAATGTGGAACGAACACATGTGAGCAAAACTTAGGAAAACAGACTACGACGACTAGTAACGTGCTAGCTACATGGGGAAAAACTGTGCACGTCCTATGGCTCCTACTTTAAGTCAGTTTCCCCCACCAAAAGCAAGAAATGCATCTATCTTCGGCATGACCTCTTTACCTTTGTCAACTTTTGCTCCCCACCATCCTGGGCCACTACATCTTCAATATCTTTTAGCCGAGTGTTCTTCCTCTTTTGCCTTGCCTTCTTCCCGGAACTTGTGGCCACTGAGTCTTCCACCATCCCTATGCATTTTGTCTTCATCTTCTCAGTCCCGCCCCCCTTAGTGTGGACTTCTTCTTCCGCCTCAGCTACAGTTGTGGCATCAACCACACAGCCATGAATTGCTTTCCCCCGGGCAACACCCTTCTTAACACTCTTGGTCTTCAGTAATGCAAGTTGTTCCTGACAGTCTGCCACCATGATCGCGTCCCTCAGTAGCTGAGCATCGGCGTCCTGACCTTCAGATTCCCGTTCAGATTCTTCCGCAGCTGCAACGGGGACAATACACAATTTAGCAAAAATATAAGGTGTGTAGGTGACCAAGGTTAAGGACACTTGCGACATGCAAGCAGTTTAGGCAGAAAATTTGAATAGGGTACCGATTTTGACAGGCGATGGTTCACTTCGGGAAGGCAGAAAGTCGTCCGGAGTACATGTAGGCGCAGTCCCGGGAGAAGTAGGCTTTTCAGCTCCTACACACGCCTGCTGCGACCCCAACAAAGCAGACTTTGCTGAAAGCAGGTGCTTAGACTGCGTTACTGGTGGTGTCTCCCCCTCAGCCCGCATTGGGGACTGTTGAAGTTCGCCTGAAACCTGAACAACATTGGTTGGTGACGGCGTCCTCTTTGTTGGCACTATCGGCGTCATGCTTGCAGGCAAACTCGCTAAGATCCCGTCGAGCGCCTTCTGGGGACTGTTGAAACTACGTCGTTGTGCCGCATCCGGTACATCTCTCTTTGGTGTGCTCCATACTTCCAATCGATTGGGCGTGGGCATCGCGTGGTCGCTTACAATGAGGCAGTCATCCACACCTCCCTCATCACACTTGTCACCTATCATTGATGACCTTTGAACATACAACCCCCTAGGATCTTCGAAGCTTTTGCCAGGCATCGCAGTGGATAAACGGCTAGGTTGAGATGAGACCATTGTTTGGCTGCTCTCGCCCACGCTCTGGGTATCTATTGTGGTCGATATGGGACTATGGAGAGGCTAGGAAGATCCTGCGATGATAAAATCAACATACAAAATATATTTAACTGCTCACGATAAGGCACGAGTGCACATTGCATTTCCGAGTATTGACTGCACAACATACTACTACCTAGGTGCACAAACATACGTTGATGCAGTTCAAGGAGTACATATGATATACCACATCCCTTGAAGTACTACACAGTACCGTACACAGGTCAGACATCATACCACAATACACAAACATCACTATATTGTGCAGACATATGACATACCCTAGAGTGGTACACTTACATGGATACAAAAACATCACATACTGAAACAGGGGAGTATCAAGACATTTCTGTGCAGTACTAAATACTCGTTAGTAACCTAATCCATTGCTACTATCTTAGCTGAAAGAGAACACCATACCACAAGTAAGCAAAATGTATACTAAGTTTTTGCTCATAAGAGTTCATGCACTGTATTCTCTAGTTTCGTAGCACTGCACTCTATACCCTCCTACGGTTTAGACCACTCGCATTCGAATATAGAATGAAGGAAAGCACCAAGCAAGACTAGAACATACTCTTCTAGAGCAAGACAATGTACCATACATCAATTTGGAAGGCTTTGCAGAGCGCAAGACAACTTTAGCATACCAACATGTACCACAAATAACACACCTATATACCTCGAGCAAAGAGAATGACATACTGTTGATAGACATGACAACCAATGGTGGAGAAATATACTATTACCAATCCCGGGTGGAGTCTTCTTCGCAGCCAATGTTCTCATGGAAATAGCCAACACTCTAGACATCTCACAGTCTAGAGCCTGCGCACGGTCATGCAGCTCAGGCGATAGCTCTCCAAAGCCATGACTTGTATACCACGCAGGATGAACCAAGCCGCAGTCACTAGAAGCACACGTTGAATTAACCCTGAACCACACACTGGCACACCAAGGGTGATAGACATGGTTGCAGCTACAAAGAACCACATCTGAATGGGGGAATGGCAGGTCACAGAAAGCACATGTCCCGTATGTGAGCTTAGTACAACCCCCTCCTTCAATTTCCTGTGGGTAGACCATGGGATGGGGGAATACAGCCAAGCCTCCCAACCCTGAAATGAGCATCTTCTTTTGCTTGTCAAGCTCTGTTGTCTGCCTTCCGAGAGCATCTCCCCTCCTAATAAGCCTCTCCAGCAAATCTCGCTTCAGCTCGTAATTAGCCTTGAGCATGTTGTGTTCACGTGACGCCTCCCTAAACATGTCACCGTAAAACTTGACGCTCATCCGCAATTCCTGTATCTCTCCTTCGTCATGGCATTCCTCTAAGCGCTTCTTCACATTATCCCATGTGACGCGCATGGTGTCTACAATCTGGCCTGTCGTCACCATCTTCGTCATAATTTCTGCCTGGTCCTCTTTCACAGTGACAAGCTTCATCTTTGCAGAAGCGGTCTCCAAAGAAACAAGGGTGCTAACTTGGTCAACCTCGTCCATCTTCACCTTCATCCACCCAGCACTCTGTTAGGACTCCACCTGAAACATGCTCCGGCATCCGTGTTTGTTCTCCTACTTCACTGGTGCTCCTCCGTCTAGATAAGGACATAGCTCGTCCTCCTCCGCAATTGTGGCAAAGGACTTTCCCGTAAGACGAGCCTGTACATTGCTAGAATGTGTTATATTGTAATGCGATTGATGGGTCAGACATACCAATACAACTTCAGGTGCTCAAACAGGCAGCGAAGGGTGCAATGATGACTATTACCTTGTCATCGACTAAGTTGCAAACCTTACTGTGCCATTGGCTGCGCTGATTGTGGTTAGTGTGGGCGGCAAACCCAGCCCAATCAATGGGCATGTCTTTCACAACCTCCGCTACAACTGCAATAGCGAAGTCCCTCCCCACCAACTTCGTTGCAGGCATAGTAGGCTTCTGGTAGCAAATACAGTAGTATTTGTCTATCGCCGCCCTGATCTGCTTGTCCTTCAAATACTTGAATGAGTAACCTGATTTTCCCGCCCTCTTCTGCCTAAAGACGGCCACGAGGTCCGCCTCTGTGACGACGTTCTTATCCCCGTGCTTATGAGGATTGATTCCACTAGCGTTTAAGTGGAACCGATCCCTGAATGCTTCATAGTCAAGCGCTGCAGGCGGAGGTGCTCTAAGCTTCATAGCAATCTGGAGGTCAACGTCTTCAAGCGTCAGCTGCTTCTTCCCTGGAGCATCCTCGTCACTGGAGCTATCTATAGTTGCCGCAGGTGGTTCCGCCCTCCTTTTCACAACGTCGCTCCGCTTGGTTCCCCTTGCCAACCTCTTCTCTTGCTTGCCCATCGTTCGTCAATGGGGTATACGAAGCAGCCTGCCACACCGAAGACAAGTAAGTGTAAGTACCATCACACATTGAGAACAAACTGACTTAGACCAAATAGAAGAATAACTGTAAATATTACGTACCCCGACAATATGCCAGTAGTGAAATCGCGCTTGCGCATATGATCTGGGGCTCTTGTACAAAGTGGCTGAAATGTGGTACCGAAGCTGTGCGTCTGTATTCTGACCGGAGCTTGTTAGATCAGTCCG
Source organism: Bryoerythrophyllum caledonicum (assembly GCA_963971425.1). Lineage (NCBI taxonomy): Eukaryota > Viridiplantae > Streptophyta > Bryopsida > Pottiales > Pottiaceae > Bryoerythrophyllum > Bryoerythrophyllum caledonicum. The sequence goes on along the minus strand of OZ020521.1, from coordinate 832,331 downwards.
CAACAAATCTGGTGAGGAATGAGGAAGCCCGCGCAAGACCCCTCGCGCGCCTAACTGCAGCGCCAGTAACGGAAAGTGTGTACCATATCCATGTGGCACGCACGGTGGCAAATCGCATTTAGTAAGCCGCCAAGCCATAATGTTAATGATCCTACCCAACTCAACGGCCCCGATTAAATTGAATGTAGAAATGGACGGCTACAGTGGTTTCATCCAGTTTACAAAGGGGTGAACTTCCAATATACCCCATATACCTACGTGTTTGCCAAAATCGTATAGGGCGTAGCAAATTTCTACCCCTACATTAGTGGTTGATGAGCAATCGGTGCGAGCGGTGAGCGGTCGGTGCAAGCGGTGAGCGGTGGGTGACTACAACGATTATTCTAAATTAGGTACCTAATTTTGGAAACCTCAAGCTTGGAATTTTTTTGTTCCTACTGTCAAAATAGAAAGAAGTCCTAATTCCGTGCCTTTACAACTATATTTAGAGATGATAGGATTTAGAATAGGGCGATGGATGTTCTAAAATTGGCATGGCATGGCTTAGTTTCGGATCTGAGAAGGTGCGGATCCTTGAAACCAAGATTGAGGATTACGGTTCGGGTGACGGTTTAGGGACCAAATTTGTTCATTGACCAATCTAAAATACAACGGTTTACTCAATGCTTCTTTGAGGTATTCTGTTTTGGTGACCGGTTTAGGGTGGTAGTGAAGGACTTGGGAGGGAGGGGAGACGCATAGTACAACCTAAAAAGCAAAGAGAACAAATGGATCTAAAAGCATTAGAGAAAGTTTGGGGTCTCCAGATGCCCAACTTGCATTTCTAATTACCGTCCACAATAAATCAGAAAATAGAGCCTCCACCCTGGCGTATAAGGTGGTGACATCGGATTACGAACAGTTGCCACCAATGAGAGCACAGTGTGGAAAACTGTATAATATGTTGGTACCATCAGTCGTGGTACTGTTGGAAACAATATTAAATTTATGTACCAGTGTCCCATGTCCTCCCGATGTGAGTTAGAAACAAAATGAAATTTATGTACCATTGTCCCATGTCCTCCCGATGTGAGTTAGATACAATATATAAATGTGTGTACATCCGAGGACTAGTCCTACGTTTCTATCGTGGAGCCGCCAACGATGTGACCACAACGGTCAATGTTGTGACCAACAAGTGCATTTTAAATTTGGCGGGAATCAAGAGTGAGGAAGAAATGAGTGTGACACTAAATTGGAGGATTGGTGGAAACACCACTATTGATGGCTTGTTGGGATGCATTGTATGTCTGAATGCATGCGAGTATTTGCTTCCATAACGTTTGGAGGTAACGTGGTTGATGCATGTGCCGAGGTTGGCAGGGCAGTATTACAGTTGCGATTTTAACGTGGTTGGTGTGAGCCGCAAAAACGGCTCACGGTGACGAATGGACCACGCATTGTGTCCATTAAGGTTAACAAAGTAGTGGAAATGGGTTATCCCATTGGTTAGTTCATGATTTTTGATCAAGATGGCTAAGTAGCCTTTCCATGCGCTAATTCTTTAATTAGGAGCCACATTGCGGCAACCAAGAATTTTATGAAGTTAACCAAAAAATAAATAGAAAGGAAAAAATGAGAAAAGGTAGAAAAAAACAAAAACAATAGAATAGAAGTGGAAATAGAAGTGGTGGAGAAGAATTTACCTCCTACCGAGTCGGGGACCGCCATTGGCCTCGGTGAGGAAATCACGGGAAAAATTAGGAGAAGAAGAAGAATAATGGTGAGGGAAAGGAAAAAAGAAGGAGGCTTAAAAAGCCCTTAAAATAGTAGTTAAAAAGGTCCAAAAGGCTTGAGCAAACCCCTCACCAATCACTAAGTAAAATTAGGAATTATTCCAAGCAAGGGGAATTCAATCTAGGTAGATTAATTAGATTTAGCATCCTTGAATTTTGCTTAGTGGTTCACTTATTGGTGATCATGCACGCACCATGTGGCATGAGTTAAAGTGGGAGATTTAGATATTCCTTGGTTAGTGGGACACCCACTTTTGTTAAATGCAAGGGTGGCACGGAATTAGTTAGTCATAGGTTAATGGTTTTTTATTGAGGAAGGTCATTAATGGAAGAAGGCAAAGGCGGCGGGGAAAACCCTTGGGAACGAGAGGGGAGCAAAGGAGCTTGGGGGTTACCCCTGGAGGGCTCTCATTCTTTTGGCGTGTGAGTGAAGGAGAGTGAGATAGGGAGTGAGGGAATGTAGGAGCGTGGACTAGGAAGAGCCGGAAGCCCTAGCCAGTGAGTAGAGTTTTTTTTTGTAGGAAGTAGCGAATTCGGTAGGGACAGCAGAGGAGAGCACGATCACGAAGAAGAAGAAGACGACAGCAGAGGAGAGCATGATCACGAAGAAGAAGAAGACGACAACAGAGGAGAGCACGATCACGAAGAAGAAGAAGACGACAACAGAGGAGAGCACGATCACGAAGAAGAAGAAGACGACAACAGAGGAGAGCACGATCACGAAGAAGAAGAAGACGACAACAGAGGAGAGCACGATCACGAAGAAGAAGAAGACGACAACAGAGGAGAGCATGATGTCGAAGAAGAAGAAGACGAGGGTGAATTGGGAGGAATCAGGGAGCCTCTCCCCTTCCTCAGTTTAGCTCATCAAGTCCTTGTGCATGTAATTGAAGGAACCCTAATTTCGTTGTTTACAATAGTAGTGCGGAAGCGCTGCCAATTTTTTATTAGGATTAGGGTTTGGTATCAACTCAACCAAATAATCGGTTTTATCTACGATAGTAAGTGAACGAAGCTAAATGCTCATGCATGGTAATGTGCGAATGGGATTACTTATGTGAATGTATGTGGTATATACGTGAAAGTGTGGTGCATGATTTTGAATAAACATATACGTTAAGTGTGCACTGCTGGTCGTTGGCTGTGAGTTCAGTATTGAGTCATACGGTTAATTGAAGGCTGCCATTGTGTTAAGCAAGAAAAGCTAATAAGAATACAAAAAACAAACATAGAAAACGGAGTCATACCCACGAAGATAATGAAGAATTAAACTTTGGGCATAAAAAGAAGAAGCCTGTCTGCTGGTCGCTGCTGCCAGGGTCGCACTTAGGCTTGGAATTGGTTGTTGAGATTCTAATCAAGTTCACAAGGTGGAATTGAACCTATCTAAGCTTTAAAACGTTGAAAACGGAGCTTTGAGGTGGAACTTATGCTTGTTTAAAAGTTGGGTTTAACTTAAGGCTAAATCTAGCCATCACATCACTAATCATTAACGAACATTCTTAAGTGACCACACCTTGGGTCACTGTGCTGGTATGAATGGTTGAATAGGGCGTGCACAAGGGGCTGTATCCCACATTAGGGTCTTGTGTTCAAGGTAAGCCACCCATTAGGGAGTGGTTTATTTGGCTCACATTTTGGTGCGTCTGCCGGGAGGAGGTGTGTTCATGGTTTGATTGTGTTAATCATTCTATCGTTGGATGTAGGTACAAACGCAAATAGCCTTACCGTTTATGAAGCAGCATTGGGTAGCTTGAGGTAAGTGCCCAACCTTGCTCATGAATGGTTAATTGATTGCCAATGGTGTGCATGTCTTGAAGTCTTGTGAATGAATGTGCGTGCCAAGTTGTGTTTAGAGGTGGGGGTCTAGAAGGGAGTGTGGTTTCCCGACCTTCCAACCACAAAACACCTTGTGTTGGAAGGATCCCCTTCTAGGCTTGTGGCTTGAGTTGAGCAAGGGGCCTAGGGGTGAAAGGTTGAGGCCCTCCCATGGAAATCCACAAGGATTTCCAGTGAGCTCCTAGATCGAAGGGGAAGGGTGCATGAGCCCGGGTATGGGACAAGGGCGCCCCTTCCTTCCCCTCGTGCTTAACTAACCACCAAGGTAAGTACAACTTGGTGTTAATTGAATTGCTTGAATCAATTGTTGCGCGTAAAGGTATGTATGTGTGAATGAGCCACCGTGGAGGGGAGTTGGAGTCGTGGACGTATCCAAGACGTAGGGGTGCTGATTGGAAGGAGCGTTGCGTACGGTATGTGCCCTACACTCTCTCTTAGGACCGCGAATAGTAAAATAGGATTACTTGGATGAGGTGACCATGTTAGGGACAAGAAAACCCTGATTCCCCACTTGAGTCGTGTGGGACACTTGCCTTAGAAATGCTAGGGCGGGCCAACCATGAATCGCTTGCAACGAACCTTGTGCTAACATGTGGGGTGGCTGGAGTTGCTAAAAGGTAAGTTCTCCCCCTCTTAAACATTGCATGTTTCTCAATCGGTTGGCCGTAGAATCGTTAGAGTGCGATTAGGTCCATGGTCGTTTTCAACTAATCGTGACAAGGTGGCTGGAAATGCATCAAGGTATGTCTTCTTCACGATGATAACATGGCTCTCCACACATTGTTGTTGCCGTTCCGTGATTGTGTCGTTTTCCTCCTAGTGGGTAATGCCTAGCTCAAGTGGTAAAAGGTGGAAGGGGAATACCAAAGATATCGAGGAACCCCTCCTTTTGTCAAGTTGAGGTCTAGGTCAGCCCCACAGTAAGGATTTGTACCGTGTGGCGCCAATTGGAGAACAACTTTCCAATGGGGTGATGTTTGTGGAGACATTCCTCAATTCGGTTAGTTTTTTGTCGTTTGCCCTTGAAGGGTAGTCCTTAATAGGATTCTTCGGCGGCTTTATCAAGCTAAAACTCCACAACTAAAAACTCTGGTCTTGGTTTTGAGTCTGTCCATCCTCGTGATAGTATTGGGAGTAGGAGTGTTGAAAACACCCACTCATCGTTTGAGGTAGGCCGTGCTTCGTGTAGATCCACCCACGACCCTTAAACCTTGGACGGTAAACCTTTTGGGGGACATGACTACCATCAACGAACGACAAGACCTTACCTTTCGACCCTAGAGTAGATGTCCCGTGCCACAAGGTCCCAAAGACCTTCCCTCACACCACCGTGGGAACCGGCGAGTGAACAAAGGAATAGGTCTAGGGAACTCACCGAGGACACGACGGAAGGATTCTTAGAGGTTCAGCTAGAGGCTCTCCCAGCTCCTCCCCTTCCTTTTTCCCCATCTTTTCCTTCCACTTCAATTGATCCGATGAACACCACCAACACCACTAGTCCATGAGGCACCACCTCAACCCCTGCCATGGCCTCAGGAGGACCACCCCCGGTTCGGCCTCCCAATAATCCCTTGATTCAACCAAGGGGTTTACCAATCGTAGTACCCGAGGGCTTGCAAGTGGCGCTTATGCCGCCCAATTTGCCCACGTTTAGAGGAACCAAGGATGAAGACCCCTCCGCACACGTGGAACAGTTTCTAGAGCTCCTCACTACTTGCCTCACCACCAACACCAGTTATTTCCTAGTGTGGTTCTCGTGTACCTTGAAGGATGCCGCTTACGAGTGGTATAGAAATCACCCCCCCCCCCCGACACCTTTGAGGATTGGGATAGCCTCATGAGGGCCTTTTTGGAGCACTTTAGACCCGAAGTAGGTCAAAGTAACGCCCTCACAGCCCTAGCCGCGCTACGCCATGGTCCAGGGGAGGACATCACGACCTACATTAGGAGATTCGACCTGGTGGTTACAAGATTCGTGGAAAACCTCCTCACCAATGACACCTTGACCCAATTCTTTATCCAAGGGTTCAACAATGAGGGAACCATTAGGGAGATTTTGAAGGTCCGCCCCGCATCGTTAGACGAGGCCAACGCACAAACTAGGCTAATAGAGCAGGTTGATCGTGACCAGGAGCGCATGTGGAGAAAGGAAGATCACCATATCCCTAGTTTCATACCCATTCATGCCAAGGGCAAATGACCAGCCCTAGAACCTAACCAAGGATCCACGGGTGCACAAGTTCCTACGTGGAACTACTATGTTCCACCCTTAGACGTTAGGCCACCTGTAGCTCTTCCTGAGCTCACCTATCATGAAGAGCGGGGCACATGGAAAGAGGAAATGAAGAACGAAATCCTCTAAGGCCAACAAGGCTTCCAGGACCAATTGGCTCAACAAATCAAGGCCATGTAAGACCAAATGGCCTTGTTGATAAAAAACCAAGTCCCTAACCCCACACCTCCATCCATAGAGTCTGATAGACATGCTTCGGGCCTATGGTGTACTCAATGTGGTCAACCAGGCCACACCAGCCCTTTTTGCACCACTCCGGTGGTAGCACCTTGTGAGCCAAATAAACCGCCCCTAAAGGGTGGCTTATCTTGAACACAAGATCCTAATACGGGGCCTAGTTCCTCGTGTGACCAATCCTCATTCCATTCATACACAACTTATACAAGCATGGTGACACATCTCAAGCTTACTTAGGCGCCTTGTGGTTGATTAATAAGGTGGTGACCTAACCCAGCCTTTTAATTGAACCCACCTTTAAACAAGTGTAACTTTTGCTCTAGGGCTCCGAATCCAACATTTTCAATTCGTATGGGTTCAATTCAGCATCACGAACTTGATTAGACCCTTAATGATCAGCTCCAGGCTCAGGTGTGACCCTGGAACCAGCCGGCAGCAGACAGGCTCCCCTATTTTCTACAGACTTATAATCCCAATTATCTCCTTGACTATAACTCCGTTTCGTATGGTTGTTTTTAAGTTTCTTATTAGTTTTTTGTGCTTAACAAGATGGCAGCCTTCAATTAATCATTGGACTCGACCCTGGACCTCACAGCCAGCGACCAGCAGTGCACACTTAACGTCTATGTTTACTCAAAATTGTGACCACACCTTCACTTGCACACCACATACACTTCACACGATCCACCCTACCTTATCACTAAGCTACGCATGAGCATCCAGTTGCGTCTTCTTATTCTTGTAGATTGATCAATTGGTTGGGTTGAGTTGATAGCAACCCTAATTCTAGTGAAATTTTGACAGCGCTTCCGCGTGACGTGTGGTGACTAGAAAATTAGGGTTCCCTGATGCGCAAGGAATTGACTACTAGCCGGGTGAGAGGAGAGGCTCCCTGAATTGATTCGATTCACCCTCCTTCCTTCAGTTCGTGTGCTTCGGCTTCAGCTCGGGATCTCGCCCTCTTACTCTTCGTGGTCCTGTCGTCTTCGTGTTCTGGTGATCTTGCTCGTCCTCTTCGTGCTCCAGCTCGCGACCTCGCCTTCTTGCTCTTCGTGGTCCTGTCGTCTTCGTGTTCTGGTGATCTTGCTTGTCCTCTTCGTGCTCCAGCTCGCGACCTCGCCCTCTTGCTCTTCGTGGTCATGTCGTCTTCGTATTCTGGTGATCTTGCTCGTCCTCTTCGTGCTCCAGCTCGCGACCTCCCCTCTTGCTCTTCGTGGTCCTGTCGTCTTCGTGTTCTGGTGATCTTGCTCGTCCTCTTCGTGCTCCAGCTCGTGACCTCGCCCTCTTGCTCTTCGTGGTCATGTGTACCTAATTCACTCTTCCAGTGGCCGGGGCTTCCGGCTCTCCCTCTCTCAGTTCTCTCTCCTCGCACATTCCTTCCACACTCTCAATAATCTCCCCTCTCCAGGGGGTAACCCCCCAGCCTAGCTTCGTTTCCATGGGTGTTCCCCGCTGCCTTTGGCCCTTCTTCCATTAATGACTTCCTTCTTACAAAGCCTATTAACCCCATGACTACTAATTCCGTGCCACCCTTGCATTAACAAAAGTGGGTGTCCCACTAACCGAGGAATATCTAAATCTAACTTTAACTCCATGCCACATGGTGCGTGCATGACCTCCAATAAGTGAGCCATTAAGGCTAATTTCAAGTTACAAAAAACCACTACTCTACTTAGCTCGAATTTCCTTTGCTTGGAGGAATTCCTATTTTTACTTAGTGATTGGTGAGGAGTTTGCCAAGCCTTTTGGACCCTTCTAACTCCTTTTTTAAGGGCTTTTTACTTATGCAAGCCGCCAACATCAAATATCGTAACCAATTCATCCTTGTAATACATCAAAATGAACCTTACGTATATTTAGGCACAAACCTTGTCCCCTAACTAAAATGGAAAATACAAATTCACAATACTACCACAAAACTTACTAAACAATGCAAAGAACTACTAACATGCCTGGCCACTATGAAACAAAAAAGAAAAATGGTGAACACCGTCCTCAGACCCAAAGTAGCATACAACTATAGGCTAGAGATTGAATCCTACGTCTTTGGATATTTTTCCAATTAGGTGAAAAACTGTACTCAACACTACTTTTGTTGGTACTAGCTTGTTTTAGGATAATTTACGTGATTTTTTTGGTGATATTAAATTTTTATATACCAATTAACTTTAAGAATATCTAAAAAACCAATTATATGATACAACATGAAATACTCTGTAATGATTGAGTTTTTTAAATTATAATTATATAGAAAAAGTCAAATATTGGTAAAATAAAAAGGTGAATTTATTTCTTAATCTTTGATTTTGGTTTTTAATTTTTGATTTAAAACATAGCTTACAGTTATTCTTCTACGTATATAAGCCTGAGCAGAGGTAAGTTTATCGTACCAAAAGTTGATTTGTTTTATATTATGAGGATTTATTAATGTGAAATGATAGTAAGCCTACAAGAGCTTTGGATTATGAAGATCATTATGACATTGCAATGGCTAGACTGCTTCTTTGGGATGTTGCAAGTATTTCACAATGCAAAAGATTCTCGCAACACTTTTGCTCAATCAACACTACACTAAAAATGATGTTTAGTGTGGTGGTACGAATAGTGTACTTATCCTACTACTATTTGTGAATAAGTTGACAATTAGTGTCAATTTACAATAAGAAACTCTGATTTCATATCGGTGGCTAGCCCATGTTTCTCGTCATTGGCAACTTTCCAGTGGCCATAACTCACTCAAATTTTGTCCGAATAGGGCATATGAGGTGTTTTTTTGACATCTGCAGAAAATATAGATGTCGAAAAACACCTCATATGTCCTATTCGGATAACATTTGAGTAAGTAATGCTCGTCAGAAGATTGCTGACAACACTCTACTTCTGGACCTTCTTTTTTTACTTCTACTGTAGATACACTAAACATCTACAAGTGAAAAAATAAATATTGCAATCGTTACTAGAATTGACAAACAGTGTAGTAGTTGGCACTTAGTGTACGGTTTGGTCACTACACTAAATGCATAGTTTGCAATTAGTGTATGGATTTGAATTTAGGGTATACTACACTAAACATCATTTGAAGTGTAATGGTCACAATGAAAAACATTAAAATTGTCCAAAGAAGATTGATTTGTGGATTTGATATTGTCGGAAACTTTCATCTCTACCGCCTTCTTGCAACATGAGCAGTGAAACGATTCGCTACGAGAGCGGTGGATTTGATGAGCTATGTGTGTGCCATCTGTTTTGAAGCTACTAGAACGGTGATTTCGTATCGCTACTGTCACGTCGATATCGTATCGGGGCAGCGACTCCAAGGTTTCCTGGACCAGACTTGTCACTGCCTTGTCTGCTTTGTCACTGCCTTGTCTGCTTTGCTCATCCAAGCTCTCCTCGCCATTCCGACCATCTCCCGAGCTACCATTCCACCACCTGTTTCCCTGTGTGCTCTCCTGCTCACGGTAAACCCCCCCCCCTCCCCTTCCTCTTTTCTCTTTGTGCTCGACCCTGCGCTTCCTCTTCCTCTCGTCACAACCCAATTCGGGAGCCCTTTCTGGGTTTCTGTGCGTGTCTGTGCCCATCAGGTGCTCACCGCATCATTCTCTTCCTTCCTTCCTAGCTCTGCTCACTTGCACGCTACTTCTTTCTTTGCACTTGCTTTCCATCGGATCTGTTGGAGTTGTCTCCACGATTTCGCTCCTATCATGGCTATCAGGGCAGTGTTTTTACGAGAGGGCTGGTATCATGCTGGACTGTTTCCTTATTAACAACTTCGTCACCTTTGCATATTTCTTGTCGTTGTTAGGGTTTTCACCATCGCTATTTTATATGCTCTCATTTCAATATCATTACATTCACTATTGATCATCGTGCATGGTCAACCTTGCCGGTGCTGTTGCCAAAAACGCTTTTGAGGTTGAAGCGATTCAGAAGTTAGCGTTTGGGGCACAGCTGAATATTCTTGTGAGAATCGATGGTATATTATCAAGCAGTGGAACCATGGTGGTCTTTTGAAGACGAGTAATGTGTTGCTTAGAACACTTTCAGTTTGGACAGGAGCTCCGGAGCACGACGGGTTTGGAGATTTGTACGCTTTTTGTTAGTCTGCTTACCAGCCTGTGAATCTTTTTGGCAAATCATTAGGGTCCCAGCTCTTGTTTATGAACTGTCGTAGAGGTAGGTGGTGGTTCTTACAAGAGTTCGCTCTTTCACTTGGTTGTTTCCAGGTGTTCAAACCCCGTCTACGATTCACATCAAGCCCTTCTTCTTCCAATCACTACGACATGGCATCCTGCCTTCACCACCACGATTGTGAGGAACACGAGTGTGCAGGGGATTGGTCCCTGTTCAAAAACATCGACATTCCAGGGGTAATAAAAGTGTTTCATGATATCACTTGCAATTGTTCATCATATCCAGCAAATTTTTTGGGTAGTTGGCTTGCTTTGAAAAAAAGCAGCAACCTTATGTTCGTTATAATTTCTGAAATCATTTATGCTGCTTTCTTTTGTTTGCCGATCATGAGCGACTGATTTCAGGTGGGAGTGGAGACCTTGGTTGACAATACCTTGTTGCGAAGACTAATGTTGCGAAATAAAAGTCCTGGGCATGTTGTAAGGCAGATGTTTGCTCAATTTGACTTGTTCTGTACTGATTCAGGTATCCGCGTTGAACGAAGCTGTTGAGGGGAGTGCCAAAAGTGTATTTAAAGCTTGGGAGCAGCGCTTGGATCTATCAACGGTGTTGGCAAGCAACGATGACGATCCTGAGCTCATTGTTTTCATACCGTAAGATGGGACCTTCTTATTTAGGTATTATGAGAATTATGATGCTATTGAAGCGTAATGTATTTTTGATTTCTGCTTGAAAACTTTGCGTATTCTTTTTCTTCCAGGTTCACTACAGATGTCAAAATCAAAAGCATCTGTATCATAGGGGGTGCTGATGGCTCCAGCCCTTCAAAGATGCGAGCGTAAGTTTTACAGCTGGCCTTACTCCAATTTCCAAGATGTACGTGCATTTTGGGTTTCATATATCTTAGTGGACTGATTCATGTTCTGCATTTAAGTAGATAGTTGTGAGTGACATCTGTCTTCAAATCTGTTGTGCATTTGCAGCTTTTTGAACAGGGAAGACATTGACTTTTCACAAGCAAACGATTTGACACCAATTCAGGAGTGGGAACTAGCCGAAAACATCAGAGGAGAGCTTGAATACCCAACTAAGTGGGCCACTCAACTTAATCTATTATTAAATTGGGAAACTATATCGCTTGCATCTTTCTGTAGGTATTTGATAATTGTATGAATATTAATATAGATGAACTTCTTGCAGCACACGAGCTCCTGAATTGATTATGCTGCTCATCGGCAATTACCGGACTCATATTTCCGGTCTTCGATTGGTCTGTATTGTAAAAAATTCAATTTGTTGGGGTGCTCATGTGAGAACTATATTCAGTATATGGTATCTAAAGGGTTTTGTAAATGAGGCAGGTATGCTAAGTTTCAGGGAGTTGCCAGCGTCACACTCCACTTTCCACAGAACTTTGGTGCTGATGCAACACGCTTGCATTACATTGGATTCCGTGGAGAAGCCACGCAGGTGAGCACTTCATTGCTCTGAGCTTCAAGTCTTAGTGGAGTGGAACATAGTCTAGTTACTCGGGTGCCAAGGTCTGATTATCATTAGTCGACCCATTATAAGATCCTTATGTTCATAGATACTTATCTATGTGAACATCGTAGTAGATGTGACGTTCCGCAGTTCAGTGACGAGTAGATGCAAATTTTTACAGTAAAATTGTCTACAAAGGGCTTATTTGTGTGTATATCGTGAATGGAAAAGTTTATACATTTTTGTGAAGAGCCTATTGTTAGCGTGGTTCAGCATCTTGATTGTTTGTCCTTTTGAGGGAATTGAGAATACTGATATCCTTAACGGGCTTCGGCTGCTGTGGAATAGATGAAAAGGGATGCTATTGCAAACACTGTCTACGAAGCATATCCAAATCCGTCCGAGCACAAGTATCAATTCCAACACATCTCCCTCTTTTTGCAACTCATTGTACTAATTATAGCGTAGATTTATTGGCTTGTGTTTTGACTCTTGAGCATATTGACGTAAATCGGGTGGTTTTATGAATGCAGAATCACCCAAGAATCAGGAATGCCACAGGTGTTGTGAGGTGTTTGGAACCGCGTGACAGGTATCCATACGTAAGCACTGTCCTGCTCTTCTGCATGTACGTGGTTCTCGTGGAAATCCTGCTAAGTCGCTGAAACAGTTCATGTTAGCATTTGAAATCTTAGACCTAGACACGGGGTTTGAACGTCAGCACTTGGTATCGCAGAGTGGTGACCTTAGAAATTTGTATTGGTTTTTTTTTTTTTCAGTGATTTACACATTGTGTCAGGTCTTGATCATTGTGTCATGATATGTTCTCTTGTCCAAGGTCCGTTGTCTCTTTAGAGTGTCTAAACCGGTCGCATAATCTGTTGATGTTCCTATTGCAGGACCATGTGCAATTACATTTTGAGTTTCATCAGGTTCTTTAGAGATCTTCAAGATTAAGTTGCTGTATAGTGTTTTCTTTTGAGAGGATTTGAACTTTGGGAACTAGAAGATAGTTGTGCCAATCAGGCAATATTCTGGGGTTGAGAACAATTTCAACAATTTTGGACAAATGCTGCTCACCAGAGAGTTTTTGAATTAGCTTCAACAAAGACACTTGAGCGAAGACATATTCTGGCGAAATTTGAACCCTTATTATTGAACATGTGAAGGAATATTATTGTGTGGACTGTGATTATTTTTCAACGTCCCTTAGTAGCTCTAGATGTAACACATTGTGAGTTTACAATGATTGCCGATCTATTGTAATCTAGTGTTTTGCAAATTTTCACTTAACCCTTAAATGTCATAAGGTGCCAGTGGTGGCCATAGTATTCTACATGTATGGGGTTGTATCTGACCATGGTAAGGTTCAGATATTGAAATGACCTCCAAATGAAAGATGTTAATGACCTCCAAATGAAAGATGTTAATGTCCTCCAAATGAAAGATGTTAATGACCTGAAAGATGTTATTAAATACGTGCTTGTATATATGGTTCCCGACTTATGTTTAAGGGTTAAAACTCACTGCATGATCAAGGTTTGAATAGATCGTAGTTCTGAAAATATATATGTAAAACAAAATGTATATAAAAGTTATTGTAAAGTACTTGGAACTTGGAGAGAGTAATGTGGGTCCACAATTGACATGAATTGAGCATTTGGTGAAAGTGCAACTAAATGTGCCACCTGGGCCTAATATGTCACTTAGAACTTAATTTATATACCTTTGATTGTATGGACTTGAAGATTATAGTGCTTGAAGATAAATTACAGTGTCTAGCAAAACTGAGTCAAGTTCTGGTAATTCGAAATTCAATTACCAATGTAGGAAAACTAGCAATAGATTTGCACAAATCATAAATTGTACAAGATAGCAATTTCAGTGAGCTACAATTTGATGCAAAAGAAAGTTCTTCTTACATTCATATGTACAAGAAAATTACATTTGAAGGAAACTGTGTCTCTTGACTCAGTTTTGCATCATCAACCAAAAAAAAAACTTAATATTTTATCCACTTGCCTATGGCAGCTAAAACAACTTGGATTCGTCGTGGCATGCTTTCGTACAACCTCCTACACTCCTCTGGTTTTATAGAAGCCTAACACTCCTCAATACGTTCTAACAACTCTAAAATTCCTTTTGGAGCACTTTCATACTGGTTAAGACGACGTTTCAGCCTTACCCAAAGATGTTCAATTGGATTTAGGTCAGGAGATTGTGCAGGCTACTTTAGAACATCAAAGTTTTGTGATTTTAGCCATTGGCAAACACTTTTTGTTGTATCTTTGGGATCATTGTCATGCTGAAATATCAAATTCGAAGGATCAAGATCACATGCCATCACCGTGTACATTAAATCTCTTTGCAAAATTTCTTTGTACTGATGTTGATCCATTCTTCCTTCAATTCTACAAAACATGCCTGAGCCTTGAAATGTCATACAACCCCACAACATGACAGAACCACCACCAAACTTTACAGTTTGTTTCACTTCTTTCAAATCAGAAGACCGTTCATTTCGAATCCAACACCAACTGCGACCATCAGAGCAAAATCGATTTACCTTTGTCTCATCAGAGAAGATGATGTGCTCCCAATCATGAATGGTCCAATGTTCATGGCGCCTAGCAAATTCAAGTCGATCCTTGATGTGTCTTTGGATCAATTTCGGTTTCTTCTGCTTCACTTTTGATCTCAGTCCTCCTGTACGTAAGACCCTTCTCACCATATCAACACTTACAATAACTTGGCATTCCTCACGTACATGTTGGGTAGCATATGTCGCAGTTTCAAATCCTCCTGATGTGACAACTCTAATGCATGCTCTCTTTTGAGCATCTGTTAATACTTGTGGTCTACCACCACTACTAGTAGAAATATCAGACAATCTCTTCCTTCTAAGTCTTGCAACATGACTTTGAGACACCTGCAACTCACTTGCTACATCCGTTGTGGATCTACCAGCTTGCAATTTTACCAAAATAGAGTTATCAAGGTTTGTACGAGCACTTGCAGAAAGCTCCTTCAAGTACACCATGCTGAGTAATAAAAGTATACTAACAATGTGCATGGAGTATTGCAACATTGTAGTTTAACATGCCCAAGCCAATTTGAGCTCATACATCCTCAATGCATTTGTGGCATGCAAAACACATGTCTTGGCTCATGAGTCTTCAAAGGCATGCAAAACTAAGTCAAGAGACACAGTTTCCTTCAAATGTAATTTTCTTGTACATATGAATGTAAGAAGAACTTTCTTTTGCGTCAAATTGTAGCCCACTGAAATTGCTATCTTGTACAATTTATGATTTGTGCAAATCTATTGCCAGTTTTCCTACATTGGTAATTGAATTTCGAATTACCAGAACTTGACTCAGTTTTGCTAGACACTGTATATACCTTTGATTGTATGGACTTGAAGATTACAGTGCTTGAAGAGAAATTATATACCTTTGATTGTATGGACTTGAAGATTACAGTGTTTGAAGTGAAAAAAGAGGTTTTTCTTCCTTGTATTAAGAGGACAAAAAAGACTTCAACTTGAATTAGGGACAAATTTTTGCATTACACAAGGTCTAGAATACACCATCATAATTCACAAGATTTCACTTGTTTGTGAACCATACTATGATATATCTTTGTTAAAAATTTAAAAAATTTGTGGATCAAAGTTGACATCATAGACACTTGTCTAAAATGCCAAAAGTTCCCAAAGGAGCAAAGTTTCCTTTAGGGATTGAAATCAATTTTACATCATTTTAAATATCTCAAATCATTTCTTAACACCTTCTAAATGTTAATGGGCTTTATAAATAATGAAAATAAATGATCAAAACTGTTTGAGTTTAATAAGGCCAAGTTATTTCATAATCTCATTAGATCTCTAAAAAAATTTAGCTCAAAAAACGTTATTGCTACAAATATAAACAAAAGATATAGAAAATTTTTAAACATATATTAGTATAATAGTATAATTGTGGATTAAACATGGACTTAAAAAACTTGATTGATAAGTAGACCATTATGTCATATATTTCTTTTTAAAATTAGTGATTTGGACGAATACCTGATATGATGAAGTTACAATTTGCTATGATTACAAATAATACATCGTTGCACCTACAAATAAGTTGCAATATAGGCATGCTATCAAAATTTTAGGAAATTGAAGATTTGACAAGGATTTTGAATGACTAAATTTATTTGAAGGTTTGGGTCAAAATAGATCCAATAATTTATGAATTATGGAATGGAGTTGGATAGGGGCAAAGTAATTGGTAGTTTTAGGAAATGGTAGAATATCCATGTTAAACCCTTAAACGTCAGTCAAGAACCGTATATATAGGCACGTAGTTTATTATGGGCTGAAGATTCTTCAACTAACATCTTTTAATTAGAGGTCATTTCAATATCTCAACCTTATCATGTTCAAATACGACACCAACACCAAACATGTAGAATATTGTGGCCACAAGTGGCACCTTCTGACGTTAAAGGGTTAAGAAGTCACTTGTGAAGTAAATGTGAAAGGAGTTATATTCAAACCATCTCCCTCCAATCACTACCTTAACCCTTTACTGCCCAAGGATGTTTCTGGAAAAACCAAGATTTCTACTGATTTTTGTCTTTGCACCGGATTTGATGGAAATGCAATGCCTAATATTAATATCTAACCTTACAAAATTGAACTTAATCCATGATCTGAACTTTGGGGAAATTTTGCACAACATCCAACAATTGATGGAATAGATTATAGTGTTTAAAGTTACCGTATATTGGTAGTGAAACCTGTGGATTTTGGAGGGTGCACGACTTTTACCATCAATAGATTCTTGCAAGAATTTTTTTACTTTGAATTAGAGCGGTTCACATGTGCACTAGGTTGATAGCTTCGCATTGACATATCATATGCGAGGAAAATATTTATACACAATTATTGGTGATGTTTTTTTTCATTTTTCTACTTGATTGTATACAAAAATGTTCCAACCTTATATGAATAAAAACGGAAGTTTTGTATGTGAAGAGAGAGATCAACAATCACAAAACAATGAAGAATGTCTCAAAGACAAAGTTCAATCAAAATTTAAGACCAAAATCAATGTGCATGTGTGAAATACAACATAGTATGTGGCATAGTATTCACTGTTTTCACTGTATTTGAGAGTATTTGGTGTATTTTGTGTTGTATTCCTAACTTTTCCAAGAGTTCTATAAATCCAAATCATGATCTGATTGTTGGAGAGTGTTTGTGTATTGAGTGCACAAATCTGAACCTCGTATCTCAAAGCCTACTTCCTCATGGATTGCATGCAATTTGAGTTTTAGCACCTCCGGAGTCCCATTTCGGGCTTCCTGGGCGCTAAAGGGTTAACCTGTCACATTCTAAACCATCTCCCTCCAATCACTACCATATTCCCCATATTTAATTGAGGCTTCAGCACATTCTAAACTGCAACTTCAATACACTAAAAGCTACTGTAGTCAAGCTCTGAATTTGTCGGTCAGACAGCCTATTCTGCCAACCAAGGGAAGACATTGGGCGATGTTGGTAAACGAGCTGTCAAAACTTCAACTCCTGTCTCCGTCACCTTCAGAACAAAATGCGAGGTTAGCAAATCAAAAAGACATTCCATACTAGAACTATTTGTAAACTCACTCGGTCCTTCATCCAATCTGTCACCTCTAATTTCACTTTACTTTTACCAAATTCATGTTTGAACCATTAAAATGGAGCACAAGTGTCGATAGAAGCATCTTGGGAACAAATAAGATGAGTATACAGATAACTCTCCTTCTTTGTAAAGAAAAGCTTTTCAAGAGGTCTTGAAAGATAAGAGAAGACGCGACACACACCAGAAGAGTATGCTCAAATTGCGCAGAACGCTTTCCATCTGCAGTGACGGCAGTCCATCCATCTGGCCACATCCTGTCTTTCCATATTCCTGTTTGCGATTTCGAAGTCAGTTATCACATTTTGCATGCAGCGGCAGCGTCGTTATTTAACAATCAAAGGCAGTTGTAGACTGTAGGGAACCCAGTACTGACCTGTATTGATCATAGGTTCGATAGTAAAAACTTGCCCAGCTTTCATAACTCCTACTGCTTTGTTGCCTGTACACTAGAGTCAAGGAGCAACTTGATTTCGTTCGTCAACACAAGCTTCAAACGACAGAACCACAATTGTGGTGTGCGCGGGGAGGGGGGGGGGGGGGGGGGGGGAGCGCACACAATCCTCCACCATGATACTAATCCTTATCTAACGGCTCATGCAGTTACAATTTGTCAGTTACAAATACTATACTACAGGAGTTTCTGACATTTGAGTTGAAAGGCCTGGACAAAGTCAAAAAATATATTTACGAAAACTAGAACACACAATCTAATAACAAATCTTAAAAAGGATACGAGCATAATGTGGAATATTGGGTGCACAATGGAAAAGCTCTCCTATTCCATGACCGCAGTAGGACTTGACCTGCACCCAAAGATGTGGTTGTGAATTCTCGAAAGCAACTTTGTTTGTCGTCAGACAAGTCCATTCCCGTTTTTTGGCATCTTCATGTGCTCTATTCACATTTGATAATACTCCATTAAAAAATCCACCGAATCCACGGGAAATCTAAAAGGTTACAATATACGTACCACGGATAGGCCATTCAAAGACGCATATCTACTGACAACTTCACCAACCTCCCGATATCGTACTCCAGGTTTCACTGCGCAACCAAACGCAACACCAACAATTAAAATCTAGATTGACTATCCACGAAAAGCCTAAGATACGGGTCAACTCATTTGGTAATTGACAAGTGGCAACTAGAAATTTTAATAAGCCAATACCAAAGTTTCAAACCACAGAATTCACTTGTCCTTAAACAGGACAGTTAGAAAATGTTCAAATGTGGAATTTGTTACAAAAACCATTAACAAAAAGAATGGCGTGGAGATCAGCCAGCACGAGTTGATGCGTGAGGAAGCACATGCTCACATATGAGGAAATTCAACACATAAGTAGGCAATCAACTTGAGATGAAGTTGCTAATCAGACAGTATTCAGAGCAAACCTAAGGCGATTGCCTTCTCAAGACATTCATAGGTGCTGCGCACAAGATCCTCGGACGCTTTGTCTACTTTTCCCACAAAGAAGGTTTCATTCAAATCACCTGTTCACCCCCCAGCAGGCTCAATTTCATCATTCAAGTGAGAATGTCCAGTGGAACTAGCAAGAAAAAGAAAATGTGAAAGAGTAGATTTCCTCTCGAACAAAAAGAACATACGACAATAAACACGCAAACCTGTGTAAAGAGAAATCCAAATAGACAGCCACAAGCTCTATCTAATGATCACATAAAGACTAGCACATCAATCAAAAACTTCACCATGGCAACCATTCAAGTAGACGGTTACGTCCACGTTGACAATATCGCCATCTTCCAACGCCCTGCAGGAATTTTAGCAGGGTCAAGTAGTGTCTCAAGACATAAGTAGGATAAGGTCAAGAACATGATAACCTAGATGCCATTTTGATTACAATAAAAATGGAAAGCATTAATTTTTTTTGATCATGTCCGAATCCCAGCTCTGAAGATTGTAGTTCACCTTGCATCAGGAATACCGTGGCAGATTATTTCATTTACTGACCTGTCATCGAAACCATACAAATATTGAGATATTTGTCCATGCAGCGCCAAAATACATACATGGGTTTGCTGTGATTCAGTGAGTCATAACTGAAAAAAAGAACGTGAAAGATGGTGTCTCACGTGCAACAAGATTTCGGGAAAAAGTGATAGTTCAAAGGTGAAGGGTAGCCACCTGCAATAGAAGAGGACAGGATCAGAGACATTGCCAGACAGACACCCCTTCCCCCCATACTCAGAAATCACTTCCCATAAGATCATTATATTGGAAACATATTGAATGCTAGTCGGAACAACTACCAGAAAGCTTCCAAAAATTCAGCGTGTTCATTCTCGAACAAATCAGTCAAAAGTATCCGGAAAAAATCAAACCATGGCTGTGCAGAACTAGGAGAACTGCAGATATGCAAGATAAAACCATCAATGAAGAGCAAGAAATATGTACCGGCAGCAATGGTAGCCTCGTGCACAATTCTGTCTATCTCATCAGTTGTTACTCCTGGTTTGATGGCTCTTGCTGCTGCATCCAGAACTTCTCTTCCAACCTGCATAAATAAGAATGACCAATGTTAATAACAACAGAAAACATACCCACATACTAACAGGGTGGCAAGGATCTCTAAGTTCACCAAGGTGGCACTCCAGGCCACGCAAGAGAATCTGTCCAAGAAGACTGAAAAAAGGACCAAATGAAGCATGCAAAGTGCAAGAAACAAGGTTAGAATGCAGGAACCACATTCTGGGAACAACACATACCCTACATGTTTCTCGCAATTTGGCTATCTGTGCTGGAGATTTGATCTGCGAAATTTACAGTGTTTATACTCAGTAATAGAGAAAATCAATATTGACCTTGAATAAAACAAAGCGCATCCGATTAGAAAGCCCGCTTTCAAACTGAAGCAACAACTAAGATACAGACGAGGCAAAGTGGACTACTGTAGTCTAGTTTTCCGAATGTTTCGCACCTAGGTTAGAATATACTAAGCGACGTTTAATATGTGTCGATACCTTACCTCAACACTATTCTGCCATTCAGAACTGATTTCTTGGTGCGGTTTACCCTGCTCAACGAAACACCAAAGAACCATAAGACCTTGCTAGCAACGAATAGAACGGAAGGTGGGAGCACTAGACATAGCCAAGAAGTCAAAACGAAAAACGATTTCAGAATTTAGTTGAGTAGGCCACTTAAATGCAGAATCCTCCTAAATTTCACCCAAAATATGCCAATCCAGAAAGATAAGGGTAGAATGGAATAAAGGATAACCGTGGAAGCCCATTCAGGACGAGGAATGCGGTCGGGAACAAGTCGGCGAGGTGATATGGGATATGCTCTCAATGGTCTGTACATCGGTACAACAGGAAAAGTCAGGAAGACCATTAACAGGACAGATGCCATTTCACTTTTGCAATATTATGTCGGCTGATACTTGAGACGAAATTACTGAAGAACGTAGAACGACCTAATCTTGAAACCTTATTTACAGACAATAAATGGAACTCCATGAACCTAAAATGAAATGCTAAAGCTATAATATAATTATCAATCTAGTTTGAACATGATATTAAAATGTAATACGGTAGTGGTTTGAAGTTAATTGTCAGAAAATGACAATTTTCTCTCGTCAGACATTCAATGTAAAAAATGAATTTCCTCTCTTCGACAAATGGTCATAAGACATTCAATCTATGAATAAATTATTTTGGATTGACCCAATGTGTTAGGTCCATTCAGTCACACTCTAGAAAACAAAAAAAGAATTAATATTACCGGACCTACAACGATTTCACATGCACTGTTGAGCAAATAAAGGACCACCGTGAAAATGTGGGTGGTTCTGACTAAAAAGATGTTTGCAATGACGGAATAAGAGTCATTATGCTTACCCTGTCCAATCAAAGGTGGGCAATTGCGGACTTCGACTTTGCCCCTTCCGGAGGCAATACAGCCACCCTTGAGCCAGGGCTGCAGCATGTGGATCCTGGACACCATGAGACTCACCCGTCTCCTTACGACTCAAAGAAGTGTGAACAAGCTTGTGTGAACTCCAAGATTCCTTAAAGCATTCCTGTGAACTGCCCAACGTCCTTGTCAGAGGACGGGCCAAAAAATATCTAACAGACTCTTCAATATCAAAATCCGTCCGGGAGGCATGAGCTTTTGGTCTTAAAACCTACAATCGCAGCAACAACAAGGGAAACACGTACACACCCTGACCTCAAAGCCATGACAGATTATCCACGGAGCTAGATAAAAACTGTACCAAAAAGACGCGTTCACTCGCGGCAGTTTCAGCTCAAGGCACTTGGGGCATCTGCAATACATCGAAATGCGATCATTACACGATACGCTTCAAATTGCATCAGACGGCATCTTACAAAACTCGAGGGAATCCAGCAAATCTAGACTTTGCGCCTTTCAACACTATACGAAAGACTCTATTGGAGATGCACATGATGATTCAAGCCTCGCACTCCCCATGATGAATCCTGCTCGCAGCTGCAGCTTTTAGAGCAATAGCAATTAACCCTTCTGCTTCGGACCCCAGACAGAAATTCTACCTTGAGCAAATTCCCAGGGTTTGATTTGGTGAGAAGTGCCCCAAACTCAATTCAGTTTCAAGGTGATCATGAGCACCTAAACCAACTCGGGTGGCACAGAACCCATGAACCAGTAAAGAAAGACCATCCTACCACACCCAGAATGATAGGACACGTCACTATGCAAGGAACGAAACTAGGTAGAGATTTCCAGAACGGAAGACCAAAAAGAGAACACGCGCTTGGCAGCCATGCGAAGAAATCGTACTGCAGACGAGCCGGCTTGCTGCACCGCACGCACGCCACATGGCCCAGCTCGTGGTCACCATCCCCGTTCATGTTGAGCACAAAACCAACGTCAAAGGAAGCTGTGGCTGCTCCACCTGGAGTAGCAACCAGGACAGGGCCCGGAGAGTCGCTCTGCTTCACAGCACCGCCAACAGCACAACGATCAGGAGCGGTGCAAGGGAAGCAGCCCCCAACCCCGGGACAGAGTCTGACTCACTCGCTCAAGCACTCTTCCAGAACCCTAACCCTAACAATGTGACTGGAACGATGACGATGATTACGTAAGCTGTGATGATGAGAACAAATAGAAGTAGTACACTGGATTTGATGTTTAGTGTCATGGGCAGTAAATGACTTGTAAAGGACTTGTAAATGCTGTAAGTTTTTACTTCTGATATAGATTTTTACTAAGAGCACAACAATCTATACTACTCAGCAAGGGGATCATAGTGGACATGGTCGGTAAAAATATTCATCAGGAGTGAAAACTTATAGCATTTACAAGTCATTTACTGCCCATGACACTAAACATCAAAATCAGTGTAGCTCAAGTGGCGGAGGTGGCGCACAACGGCGATCATCCAAACAAAGGACGGTGCGCTTTTGTCGCCTGGCCCGCGGATTCGCACCCACGGTCACAGGTGAGAACGATGCCCTCCTCAGTCCACGTCGGATTCGCCAAAGGTAGGTTCGTCGAGCCTGACTCGAGGGAGTGCAGTGCACTGCAACTTGTGCAGTGCTCAGTTGATGACAGCGAAGCGGCGGCCGTGACGGGGGGCAGTCTGGCGGTCGGGGCGGGGTGGGGCGCAGCGGGGCGGAGCGGAGCGGCGGGGAGGGGAGCCGAGCACCACCGGCGTTGAGAGCAGCATGTTCCTGGTGCGCGGAGGCCAGTAAGGGTGCGGTGCGGCAAGCTGATCGACTGTGGCCATGGCGATGACGGCGACCGTGACGGGTGACGGCCAGTGGCCCGCGGTGCTGCCGGGGCTGTGGAACTGGCCTCCGCGGTGGGAGGAGGCGAGCCAGCCGAGCGTCTCCGACTTGGCGCTCGTTCCGTTCTTCGCCCTCCTCTTCCCCGCATTGCGCTTCGTCCTCGACACCTTCGTCTTCGAGGTGCGTACTTTGCCGTTGCGAGAGACAGAGAGAACGAAAGGGCCGCATTGTGACGCATGTGTGATGTGGGGTCTGGCCTTGTAGAGGATGGGGCGCGCGTCCATTGCCGGGTTGGCGGTGGATCAGTGTGGGGCGCTGGGGGACGCGGAGCGCGAGGAGAAGGAGAAGAAGCTTGTCAAGTATAAGGAATCGGCTTGGAAATGTGTGTACTATACCGCTGCCGAACTGCTTGCGCTGGCTGTCACGTACAATGAGCCTTGGTTCACGCAGACCAAGTGGTTCTACCTCGGGCCTGGCGACCAAATCTGGCCCCACCTCACCGCCAAGTAAGCATTGATCATCATCCTGTTACGTTTCTGCGTCCTCATATGGCTGGTCTACTGCTGTACCTTTTGATCGATCAGGGACTTCTTTCGCTCCAGTGGCAAATCCTCTGCCTAGTTTTCGGCCAGTGGCGTACTTTTCTCTTTCTGTCGTGAATTAGATTCTGAATCAGTCAGTCAGGGCTCTCCAGGGTCGGTGGGATTGCAGGAGGGTGTCGAATCTAGGCCGATAGCGTGCGAGTAGCTGTTTGCGGTGTCTCCTAATGCCACAGCCCTTCATGCTGCGACTGCCCATACGCGGACTAGCGGATGGGGCATTTCCCTTAGATTCATACTAGAAGACCTATTCGTGTATACTGTTCTCGATAACATTGCCTCTTGCACCTCGCATTAATGTAGGCAGATATTTTGGCCGGGCTGCTCGTCGCATTAATGTAGGCAAAGAATGGTAACCTGTGGGTGTGCTAAGTATATGGAAAGCATTAGATTTTAGCGCAATGCAGCGACAGAGCCGTTCCACGTTCTCCGATGAGAATTCTAGTTATTGGTAGTTGCTGCCCTCTCCGTGCCCTTGTTCCTTTTTTATGGCTCTTCTGTTGCTTTGCATCCATTCTGGCCTGGTCAACCAGTTCCTGACTTCCTCTGCGCGGCGTGTGCAGGCTGAAACTGAAGGTGTTGTATGCCTTTTCTAGCGGGTTCTACACTTACAGCATATTTGCACTATGCTTTTGGGAGACACGGCGAAAAGACTTTGGTGTCAGCATGACTCATCATGTCGGAACACTCGCATTGCTCATAGTCTCTTACATTGTCAAGTGAATTTTCTCAACGCATCATCCCAACCCTTTCAATTTATTTGTTTGATCAGTATTCTAGTATGTGAATCGTACAAGAGCTTTCCAATTTCAGAGTGTACTAATAATTTGCGGGGATGAAACTTCGTTTATGATTTCTAATTTTTCACCGAACAGTGCGGCGGCCGTACTTTAAAATACTTTGTCTTTCTGTGTGTTAATACTTTTGAATGAATCGCATTTTTTAAAGTTTTTCATGTAATTGTAAGTTATTCAAGGAAGCCATTAAATGTGAACTTAGCTAAGCTGAAAGTATTTTTATTTTTATTTTTTGCCTAACAGGTGTTTGACATCATGATTAACTAGTTGACACCTCTTTAGCTTACAATATATCTTTTCGAAGAGCGAGACTCACTCTAGGTTCGTGTGGCAGCTTACAACGTGCAGGATCAGTAATACTAGCTGTCCACGACGCGAGTGATGTGTTTCTGGAAATTGGCAAGTTGACAAAGTACAGTGGCCTGGATTATATTCCTGAAATTGCGTTTGGATTATTCGCGATTTCATGGGTTGTGCTACGACTTCTCTATTTCCCAATTGTTCTTATCAGAAGTACCACGTACGTCCCTTCACCGATTCCTCGTATTATTTGATTGTAATGCTACTGTCTAAGTTGATGGCGCATGCTTTGCTGTAATCTAGAAACCTTGAGAGAATTAAGTGAATAATGATCAACGGAACGTTTTATGAATATGTTTCTTTAGGTTACTGACGGTTAACGTGAATTTGCCTCCATATACATCTTGCTGAACTGAAGATACTCAGATGTCTACCCAGTCAGATATCGACTAGGAAAATTATCTTGGCTGCTACCAGACTTGATGAAACCCTTCGCTCATCTTTCGTTTACAATGTGACTTGAACATTGAATGATGACCCTTTGTTTGTGCCGTCACGGTTCTACACAGCAGCAACACTGGTTTCGCAGGAACCCTTACCTAGGTCGCGTTCACCACTGTCTGACAAAAGCATTGTATTGTTTAATGCAGATATGAGTGTCTGCAAGTACTGGACAAGGACAAGTATAAAAACGGGCCGTATATATATTACATTTTAAACACTCTGTTAATCTGCTTGCTGGTGTTGCACATCTATTGGTGGCTACTGATCTGGAGAATGATAATGAAGCAAATTCAAAACTCTGGGAAAGTCTCGGAAGATGTTCGCTCAGGTGCCCACTTTCTTCCATCTTTATTTGGGAGACAGACCTTGACGGTCTAGAAACTTCACGTTGGACCTGAATTCTAATTGCACTCTAACCGGATGAGTACTTGTATCCGGTTGATACAGATTCAGACTCGGATTCAGATGATGAAGACAAAGACAAAACGGAGTGATGGCATCGCCGTCCAAGGGAAAAGTTGTTTACTCCAGCAGTGGGCGACATGCCTTGGAAGGCCTGGATGGCCTTCCAAACGTACAAGTGAGCTGCGTCTTTTCATTTGATTTCAACCATACGTTACGGTCCTGAATGATTACGGAGGGTGTTCGGAAAGCTCAGAAGCGTTGCAGTTCTGTAGCAGTGTTGTATTTTTCAACCTCTGGGCTCTCCCACCGAGTACTGCAGTACTTGGGCGTGAAGAATTGGCGTTTCTGATTTGTTTTTACAATCCATGATGGCATTTCTTCATGGAATTTGACTTCAATCCAAATGGTGTAGATTATGAGAGTCCCACCACGTACATGAAGCAATACCTCACCATTCCATTCTAACGCACTAAACTTTCATTTCTATTATATGTGGTCTGTATCGTTAATTAGTCCTTTATTTTTTCTGACAAATTCCTTGACTATTTCTCACAAATACGCCTCAAAACTGACAATTCTAGTGCATAGAGTGGAAAGTATACGAGAAGTTTTATCGCCTTCCCATTTGTAGGATTTTCTAAAAAATTGTAACATTTGACCACATGGATTTGAAGATCATAATTTTTGAAGTGAGGAAAATTTATTTTGAATCCAACGAAAAGGAGTTTAATCCACATTGTCTTTAGCTGGTATCAAAATTTTGTTGTACATTATGATGTACATGATGTCAGTTCCTTCTACACAAACTTTAGAGGTAGAGTGGAATGAAGCATTTTCAAAAATTATGTGACATTTCGTAATTGGTGTTTTTTTTCCTTTGGTTTCGTTTTGTTGACATCAAAGTGGGTTTATAAACCATCTATTGTTGATCAAAATAATGTAAGATTATTCTTCTGTTCCTACGTGTGTGATGTAAGGTCAATTAACCCTTCAGTACCCAGGTCATGTTTCTCCAAAACTAAGATATGTCCTGATTTTTTTCTTTGAACTAACTTTGATGGAAATAGAATGTCTAATTTTAGTACACACCCTTACAAAAGTGAACTCAAACCATGACCTAAACTTTGGAAAATTTTGCACAACATCCACACTTGATGGAACAGAATATAGTGTTTAAAGTTATTGTATATTGGTAATGAAAATTGTGGACTTTGGAGGGTATACTACTTTATCCATCAATAGATTCTTGGAATAAAAATTGTACTTTGAATAAAAAAGGTTCACATGTGCACTAGGTTAATAGCTTTGCATTTTCATATCAAATATGAAGAAAACATCTACACATGGTTATTGATGATTTTTTTACTTTTGCCTACTTGATTGTATACCAAAATATTCCAAACTTATACAATTTAAAACATAAGTTTTGTATGCCATGAGAGAGATTAGCAATCACAAAACAATGAAGAATCTCTTAAAAGACAAATCTCAATCAAAGTTTAAGACTGGAATCATTTAGCATGTATATGAAATACAACATAGTATGTAGCATGGTATTCTTTGTTGTTTAGAGTATTTGATGTATTTTGTGTTGTATTCCTAGCTTTTCCATGAACTCTATAACTCCAAATCATGATTTGATTTTTGCAGAGCGTTCATGTAATGCGTGCACTTCTCGAAAATTCAAATTCCACAACCCAATTCCTCATGAATTTCATGCAAATTGAGTTTTAACACCTTCAGAGTCCCATTTTGGATCTCGAGGGCACTAAAGGATTAAGCTCTGGCCGAAGCGACATTGCTATTGTCAAATACCATTTCCACACAACTCGTGAAGTCAAACAAATGCCAATCCTTCCTCCCAAACATGTGTGCATTTTTAATTAGTGAAGAATGTCAAATCACAAAGTTATGGAAGAAGGACCAAACATGAGTGATCATTTTATGCTCATAGCATCATGGTGTTTCATAAATACATCTAGTCCATCTAAAATAAAGTGGTCAATGCCTCTCCTCTTAAGAACATCCATTTGGATTGAATACATGTCTTGATAAGTTGTTAGTGAATTGATCAAATACTCAAACCAAGCTAAGAAATACTGGTCCAATGATGATTAACCCCTAAAGGCCCAAGGTTTCTATGGTATCAATTTATATCATTCCTTTTTGAAATTTTTACTGTAGATGGTCATTGCTAAAAGCTTTGATGGTGATTGCTAAAAGCTTTGTATTAGTCCATTTTTTTCTACTACAAGATGTGGTGTAAACCTTCTTATTGACCATTTGGATTATCATGACTCTTCATATTTACTTTACATAAAATAAAAATTGAATTGACAATTTTTGAACCTCCACCCCTTGCACATTTGTTATAAATACGCTACACCCCTTCTCTTCCTCTAAAACATGGTGTACAAGGAAAGAACATCATGATTAACATGATGGTAATGTTTTCAGACCTTGTGTAGTGCAAAAATATGACACCAAGTGTAGTCAAAGTATGATGATCCACTCAAAGTAGGGAAGAAAAAGAACATATTTCTCTACTTCAAACACAATAATCTTTCAATCTGTGCAGTCAAAGTTTATGAAATTTTATGAAGACATTAACAAATAAGTCTTAATTGAGATCCTATGGTTAGATATAAAAATAATAGGTTTTGATTACCTCATTACTCATTGCACTAGAACGAGCAGTTTTGAAGTGTTTTTGGTGTGAAACCTTTAAGGGTTATATGTGAAAATAGCAAGAATTAGTCCCTACTAGATAAGTGCAAACAAAATTGGGAATAACAACAGGGAGGAATGTAAAAGGAGAGGTCCGCGTGAAAGGGCGTCACTTGAGGTGAGGGACCCAGCACGGAGGGCAAGCACGGTACACTACTTTTGGTATTTAGTGTGACACTACATTTAATGTTATAACCTCTCTTCATCACACGACTCTAATTATGTTTCATCCAGAAAATTAGTGTAAACGCTCATTAATGAGCCACTCGTTATATCTGCACATGCACTCACTCACGTTGATAAGGACAAGGAGTTGCACAATCTCGACGGGATGACGAAGTTGTTAAAGGGAGAATTTCCTTAATTCTTATTCATTCATTTAGTAATTAATTAAATCCGGAAGCGAAGTTTTAAGAAGTCCAGAATTGGTGTTTACTCAAAGAACAATTTCTAAACCTGGACCTTTAAGATTTTGGCCTTAGGTCTTCTTTATGATTCTCTCAACAAACCACGGTGGTTTTAAATCAATATCTGGTGTTTACAACTCAATGCACAACATCATTACCCCTAAAAGCCCTAAATATGCACAAAAAAGGTTAGGGTTTCATAGATAATGTAGATTTAGACCAGATCTAGATGAATTTGCCCCGATCTACAATACCCACAAGACAAAATACCCAAAAAAACACACAAAAACAACCAAGATCTCACTTTTGAAGGCTTATCTCACTCAAAACACATTAGGGTTTCACTTAAGGGTTTAATTCACTGTAAAAGTGTATAATCTAGCCTAAGCCTCTAAAGGACCAAGTGTCCCTCCTGGTCTCGGTCTCAATCCTGGTCTTCGTTTTGGTTCACCTCTTTCAAACCCATCCCATCGTCATTCAAGTTAGTCCCATGTTTGCGTCTGGAGATAAAAACCTCCTTCCAATGTGTATCCGGGTGTAGCTTGTCAGGCTCAAAATACTTTCGTACCGGGCCTTGTTCATGGTATTCCTTTGAGTTACTTGACCGGTCCGCTTCCGAGAGCAGCATGTGGTGCCCTGGGCTTGATCTTTCTCCTCGGTTATCTCCAATCGACATCAATACCGGATCCAAATCCTCCCAATTATTTGAGGCTTCACAACTGGTCCATAATGTTGGGACTTGGCCATTCCAGCTACTATCACCTTTTTGCTTCCCGACATGTCCACGGGTCAAAAAAGTCCAGGGAAAAAGGTCTTTGTACTCCTAGAAGGGTAACTTTGCTTAGATCGCCATTCCTGGTTCAATACCGGCATTTATCCGCAAGTATTAATAGTGTTCCTCCATTGCAACATTGATCTTCCATAGTTGGTGCAACTCTGGAAGAGTCCAAGCAACCACCTTTAAATTCTGGACTTTGACTCGGGCGAGTGACTCTTCCACTTCAATGTCCCCCTCCGGGAAGGTATAAAAGTACTTAAGGCATGTTTGCTCTTGGTCCATCTTTTCTTCCTTAACGCACGTCGCAATTGGTTTGGTCCTTCTATTGGTAATTTGTCAAAAGGTACAAGGTCTTCTGGGCTCCAATGAAAATCTGGGCTGACATTGGGATCAAATCAGGTCAGGGTCACCAACAGGTTAGCTAAAATGTCCGGCTCTGCCTCCAACCACCTTGCTTCTTCTTCGTTTGTTAATCTTTTTGTTGCTTCAAGTCCTTCTGACGGTGTCTTGGATCCTTCCTCCAGTGCGTTGAGCTCTTCCTCTGCTACGGTGCATTCTACCTTCTCTACATTGAGTCCTTCCTTCAATGCCTTGTATCCTTCCTTAGTTGCATCCGGTCTGCCTTCTGGTGCATATGGTCTTCCCTCCAGTGCATGTAGTCTTTCCTCCGGTGTTTCTGGTCTTTCCTCCAAAGTTTCTGACCCTTCCTCCAATGCATATGGTCCTCCCTCCGTTGCATGTGGTCCTCACTCTGGTGCATGTAGTCCTTTCTTTGGTGCCTGCAGTGCCTGCAATCCTACCTACGGTCCTCCCCCCAGTGCCTCTGGTCCTCCCTTAGGTGTTTCCGGTCCTCCCTCCGATGTTTCTAATCCTGTTGTGGATCCTACCTCTAGTGCCTTCAGCCCTTCTTCTAGTGCTTTCAGCCTTTCTTCCCGTGCCTTTGGTCTTTCTTCTAGTGCCTCCAGACCTTCCATTTGTGCCTTTGGTATTTCCTTTGGTGTTTTTAGTCCTCTCTTTGGTGTTTCTAGTCCTCTATCCAGTGTTTCTGGTCCTTCCTCCAATGTTTTTGATCCTGCCTCTAGTCTTATCTCTAGTCCAGTTGGTCGTGCTTTTGGTCGTTCCTCCGGTGCGTGTGGTCATGACTGTCGTAGAGAATTTTGTCTTTTAACTTCTAAAGCTTCAAGCGTTGTGGTCCTTAAAGGATTCATTTTCCATGCATCCACCCAATCCGACTAGGCTAGTCCTTTGCTTGGACAATATTTGGGCCTAGGAACCTCTAGCTGATAATCATCACCAGTTGGGTGATTGACATATTCCATGGGATTTACAGCTTTTTTCTCGTCCCCGGACGGATAGACACCAGGCTGCTGACCTAGTGTTTGGCTATAGTTCGAGCTCATAGATGTTGTGATTGATGACATCACAACCTCCAGAACTTCTCTGGTTTCGTAGTCCGTTGTCGTCCATTCTTTAGGGACACGTAATGTGGATTGCCCCCAAGAATGGTTCGGATAGTCCGCTTCTAGAATGTCCCGCCATTCTCCCGGTACTTGTAATATGGACTGCCCCTAAAGATGGTCTAGATAATCTAAATCCGGTATGTCATCCCATTTCTTCAAGTGGTCTCGCCATTGAGTCTTCGGCTTTCGCTTCTCTTTAATCTGTTCTTTTAGTTGTTGACCTTCTTCCCAAAGGCGTAGAGCCTTTTGACACAAGGCCGCCGCCTTTAGTTCTGCCCTTAGTCTCTCTTTTGTCATGGCATATGCCAACAGTGAAGATTAAGTGTCTCTTTAGGGATTGGTAATATAGTTTTATTGTTAGTATAGCCTAAGGGGGCCCTAGTTAGGACTTAAAGTCACTTAATAGGGCTGAATTAACACTAGGCGAGTTTGGAAGTGTGAAAGGGGTTATTTCAGGACTGGTTTGGGGTGGTTGTAACCCCAAGCTGCCCATGTCACCTTCATTCTTGTCAAGTTCAGATTTGGGTGTAGAAGGGAGAGTTGGAAGGATGTGTGGCTTGGAGGCTTGTTGAAGTTGGCGGTTTGCCATGTAATACAAAGCTTAGTCGTTGTTTCTTCTCTTTCTTGGACTAATTCTACAGGAATAGAGTAAGAAGAAGGGATGTGATCTTCATTACTTGACAAGAATCTAGCTTGTTTTAGTTGTTGGAATTTAGTGCAAAAGACGACGTTGCGGATGTACGGAGGACTGTAGACGTTGTGGAGACGCTGCGGAGGTGCTGCGGAGACGTGGCGACAACGGCAGTAGCAGTAATTGGAGCGGCAACAAAGACAATGGAGTGTCGGAGGTTTTTGGAGCGCTTGTATTTGGGAGCGGTTATTTTTGGAGGTATTTTGGAGTTGTTGACGGAGTTGCAACGTTGATAAAAGAAATTTTGGAAGAGATGAAGTTGACTTTGGAGGTAAGGGTGACTAGACTGGATAAGTGACACGGTAGGTTGTAATTAGTAATTGTCGGGCAATAGTAACTGGGTAATTACTGTCGGATAATAGTAACTGGTAATTAGTTACCGCGAGGTTAATTACTGCTCGGTAATTGGGTAATTTCTGCGAGGGTAAATAGTAACTAAGTTACTGTGGCAGTAATTAGTTTACTGCCAGTTTACTGTGGCAATAAATAATAAAAAAAAAACTAAGTAACTGGGGGCCAGAAAAAGGTGGGGCTCGAAGGCGGAAGGCATTCCGAGCACCTAAGTTCCGTGGGCTACGCGGGCTTCGCGAGGCAAAGCCAAAAAGACCTAGGAAATTTTGACCTAGTTCCCTTGGTCACCCATCCAAGTTCTATTCCTCCCCCATCCCGCTTAACCTCAAGGTTCTCAACAACCTCTTACCGGCTTCTACTAGCCTTGGTGATGTTCAAGACTTAGAAGTGAATAACTTTCTACTCATTGCTTTGTTTCAAGAATGGTTTGTTGCATGCACATCAAGCTATGATATTCTATTAGTTGATGGTACAAACACGTAAGAAAGACTACGGGTCACCAAAGTATTCATCGGTATCTGATAAGGTATATTTGGAGGACATCGACGATGAAGAACTTGAAGAGGGTGCACACATGCTCCTCTTTGCGGTTGATCCACCTAAACCTTGGGGGTTTAATGCCTTTGAGGACATGGATGACCACGGTGGTGGATCCATGGTTCGAGATCGATACTCAGGGAGAGTTGAAGGCATAGTCTTCAACGACTGGAAGACCAGATTTCGATCATGGCAAAGAACAATGAAGTAACGTAATCCATTGTTTAATGATTGGTGGGCCTTTGAGCAATTACCAAACCATATGGAGTTTGAGGCATCGCAAGCATATGATGCCTGGTTTGAAGACCACATGGAAGATCTTGGTGCTGTTGAGGACTACTGGACGCGACGCGTGGAGTTGGTTACAACATTGAAGGAGGGTGTTGCTATTCCTACAGCTAGAGCATTGGATGATGATGATAATGAGGAAGTCTCGACAAGTGGAGATGCTGCACGAACATCAAGGCTTCAAGCTGCAGCAGCCAAGACTCGTAGGGCTAGAGAAAGTGCCACCTCAGGGACAACAGACACACTCATATCTAGATTGTCCAGAGCTTCCACAGAGGCCATAGCCACTATTGGACCTCTGCCTTACTTTGATCCGTTGGTAGTATTCTTTGAACACCTGGAGGTTGAGTTTGGTGGCATAAGACGTGATCGTATGCGCCACATTCAAGATTTCAAGAAAGGAGTTGGAAATACTCCAAGGATTATGTATGCACGCCTTACAAGATTTGCTCATGAAAGTGGAGATGCATTTACAGAGCGGCAATCGGTGGAGCTTTATATGGGAAAACAAGACAAGAAGATTCGAGGGATGGCACATCCTTCTGATAGTATAAGTGGTGCAAGTGGAAGTAGAAGAAAAGCAGCTGACAAGGATCAACAAACGAAGACACAAAGTTAAGGCAAGGCTGCCAACTCTCCTCCTAAATGCTCACATCCTATTTGTGGACGGATAGGACATAGTGAGGCTCAATGTTGGATTAAGAATCCACAGTTGAGGCCTCAATCTTTTCAACCACAAAGGAGTGGATCAACCTTTGGACCTAACAATTTGGAGGCACGTATGGGTTAATTGCAAAATAGCTTGGCGTTGTTGCTTGCAGCAACAACTAAGCAAACACCTGCAACCTCCGAATTAAGACCGGCACATAGTGCCTCTCAACAACCAGGGTATGATAGATTTGAGTATGGAGCCCAAGGAGAGTTGATGGCAATTGCAACAACAAGGTCATAGTTGAAGACACCATCACAGGCATCAGATATACTTTGAGATTCCGTGTTGGTTGATAATGAGCTTGGTGCAGGCCACAAAGGACATGCGCACAATATTGGACAATCACAATTGCCCTTGACTTTTGGTCTTGCAGATGTGACAACCAAACCACTTCACAATCAAAGTCTCAATGAGGACAAAACATCTTTAGAGGAGGATATGGTCAAGAAATTTGCGCTTAAGGTATTTGAGATCCCATTGTTTTCAGGCATGCAAGTGCACAGTTCGAACTTTGATGCAGCTATGGTCTATTATATGGCTGGAAAAATAATGCAAGGGAAAGTGCAATTACCTGCCAATGTGGCCATGAAGGAAACAGAAGAGGCTATTGTGACTGAAGATATAGAAGGTAAAAAGAAACAAGCTGCTTCTGAGGCAACTGATGCACTCAGACGCCGAAAAGATTGGAAGAAGGAACCTCTTTTGGCAGTAGAGTTTGATAGCGGCCTATATATGAATGAGAATCATCTTGATTTGGAAGATGATATTAAGGTTGCTACAAGCTACTTGGCTAATATTCCAGCCAGGACAGCTCATAAGCGCTTGCAGATGAAGCTAGGGGTGGTTTCATTGGCCAATTCAGGCCATGTATTTTCTGTGGCTAGAGGTAATGGTTCTAAGGTGTACACACAAAAGATTTTGCTTAATACAGGGGCTCAACCAATTATGTTGGGAAAGAACCTAACAGAGAGTTTAGGTATTAAAGCAGGAGACCTTGATCCATGCCCTTTTACAATTGCAACATCTCTTGGGGGCACAAAACATCCAACAGGGCTTACAAAAGAACTTGTAAGGCTACAATTCAAGGTGGGCAACGATGCATATACTCACATATCTGTAAGATGTATGATCATGAGTGCCACCACTTATGATATACTTTTAGGGCAACATGCATTGTACTCCATTGATTTTGGTCACGATTGCTAGACTGAGGAGGCATGATTTAGACTGGGTTGGTCTCAAAGAGATGAAAGAAAGGAAATACTCTCTGTCACCTTTGGTGCCAGTGCAGACCTAGTACATGGACAAGTAGCGATGTATGGATGCGTTGCAGAGTGGTTTGCATCTGGTGATTTGCTACTTGAGGGAAATATGTCTTCATTAGATTCACCTCCACAATCAGACATGCAAGTGTCAACTCAATTGGGCAAATTTGTTAGGCATCGAAAGGATCCAACGCCAACTTGGACTTCATCAAAAGGCTTGATGGATCAATGCCAAGAATTGGTGAAAAATGTTGATCAACACCTTTGGGAGCCACAATATACAAGGCCTCCTTTGCAGAAGCTTGTGGAGCTTCACAAAGAGGCTGGGGGAATAGTTATCGTAGAACTATTTGCTGGACTTGGTACCGGATTGGTTGTTGCTTTAGAAGCTGGATTATCTATACACAGTTATACATATGTGGATAATAATGCCATTGTCAGTACAGCAGCAAAGCATCATCTTCAACACTTGTAGATGAGATATCCAACGCAATTACTTGCAAGTGCTATACAAGGTTGTATGTCACGTTTACCATCGGACATTGCTTTGATTGGCCAAGAGGATCTTCAAAGGTTAAGAAGAGTGGACCTTGTGATGGTTGGATGGCCTTGCCAAGGGCATTCTCGAGCTGGGCCAGATTTAAGGCCTCTGAGACCCCCGATCTGCTCTATTTTGGGAGCTATTGCGGTTGTTGAAGTGGTGGCAACGCCTTCAAGCCACTCATGTGGCCTGTATCTTTGAGAATGTCCCACCATTAGGGGTGGTCAATGCACAATTGCAAAATGCTGCAGCACAGGTGTGCTTACATCTTGGAGAACGAGTACTAGTGGATGTAGCAGCTCTTGGTTCTTATGTACATCGGTTGCGGTGGAAATGGACAAACTTGGCTTCCGCACCAGGTATTTCGGCAACATTGGGGCAACTTACACGTCCACAAGGGAGGCATGTTGACCACATTTTAGATGTTGGTCGCTTTGCTCAACAAGTGATGCAAACAGATTCAGCCCCATTTGCCTTGATAAATAATGTAGGGGAGCCTCGTTTGGCTTTGCCTACATTCATGATTTATCCTCGATCTTTCGCATTTCGTGACGGGGGACCAGACTTAGTATTTGATATACAAAGTCTTCGTGAGCCTTGTGCTGATGAATGGGAGAGAGCCATGGGCTTTCTTAGAGGTACAACAGCTCGCCCTGGAATTACAAAGTTTCAACGTCGCCACATCCTTGGACAAGCCATGGATTTAAACTCCATGATTTGGTTTCTAGGGGTTTGTCTAGCAGCTCAAGCGCATCAAAATGGTGGCTTGGATGGGCATCTGGGGGCAGAGTCTTCAAGCCAGGGGGCACATGGTGGAATGACACCTCATGATATTTCAAAAAAGGTTCATCCAGATCAGGGTTACTAATCAGACGTCCTTGGGGGTTCGAGAGCGTCCTAGGACGTCCTACGACGAGGACGCCATGACGTCACGTCGGATTCTCGGACGCAGGGTCCGGAGGGGGGTAAAATGCATTTACGGGAGGCCCTGGTAAGTATTCTGGACCATCAGATTCGACGAAGTGCCACGCAACGAGATCTCAGCCATCAAAATGCGACAGGTCGTACGATCTGTCCCTGCCGTCAGAGTGATCGGACGGCACCTCGGCCGTCCGCCTGATCGGACGGACGGTGGACCGATCGTATGGCCGCGATTTGATCGCGCGGGCGCACGACGGCTGTCTGATCAGGCTGACGGCCGTCCGATCCGCGGACGGCCGTGGTGGCGGTCGGCCTCATGGCCGTCCGCCACCCTATAAAAGGCCGTCCGCCGCCTCTCTCTCTCACTTTTTCTTTCCCCTCTCGAAATATATTTTTGAATGGATGCGGAGTGGCTTTGGCTGGCATTTTTCCATCCATTGGCTCCTCATCTTTGGGAGGGAAAAGTGATTCACATTTGGGGGGAGGTTTTGCGGTTATTTTAAAAGTACTTTTAAAAACTTGTTCCAAACGGTTTTTTCCTAAATTTTTTTTTAAAACTTGTTCTAAAAAGTTTTTTTTAAAACTTCGAACGACGGCGGATTTAAGAAGATGCCGAAGGACAAGAAAAAGCAGAAGGTTGCGGACTTCGGAGTAAAGCTTCATCCAATCCACGACCTTCCATCTGAGGCTTGCAAGAATTTCCTCATAGAACTGACTGTCAGATTCTATGAGATACATTCTATTCGATCATTGGAGAGCAAGTACCTTAGATATAGAGATGAAGGCCCCGAGAAGTTCCGGACGGACATGCGACAACACATGATGGACGCGCTTCAAGCCCCGATGTGGAATACGGAGACCCAGAACCGCGGATTTTTGAAGTTCTTGGATGCCAGAGTGCATGATTCACTCTGGAATGCCAAGAACTTGTTGATCAAGTTTGGGAGGTTCAATCGCGCGGCGGATGAAGTTTTCAATGATGTGCTATTGAAGGCGGATTTGTTCGTGGCCTAGATGAAGCCATTCGCCAAGAATCGAAACAAACGTGGCTCCATGGGATGGTGGAACTCGATAGATGGCCACCAAAAAGACCTGTTGCGTAAAGCCCATCTCATTGCCATTCCGCCAACAGCCGCGGTTATACGAATGGACAATGCCAAGATGAGAGATGGATACGCCACCATTCGCAAAGTCCGCATTGAGGGTGCTCCGGGCATTGAACCATTTTGGGAATTTGCTGCCAAATTGTCCAACCAATTGGAGACACTGCCGGATTTGGCAATAGTGGAGCATCAGAACAAGTCGATGGCGGTGAGGATTCCACATCCGGATGTCATCCGTTTCGTGGCCATTCATCCAGGCAAGTACGAATGCTATGTATATTGGTGGAATGGCGGGACAATTCGAGAGATGTTGAACCGGGATATCGAGTTTGGTGACGATGTCGTTGTACATTTGAACTATAGGAGATTTCCCGAGGATGAGATTATTCGAGTTCAGCAGTTGGTTCGTTTTTGCAAAAAACGGACCGAGCTTGCATGGGCATTGTTGCGCATCATGAACGAGGTCCACAAGAGCAACAATCTCCACAGCGACTTGTCTCCAGACAATATCCTCCTCCACTTCCCTCCAGATGAATCGCGAGTGTATATTGGAGTATACGATTGGGGCATGACCACGAAGGTTAACGAAGCAATGCAATCTCTTTATACGTTCACAAAGCGTGAAGATATGGCCGAGACTCTGCGAAAGCGATGGTGGGTGGATCTGCGGGTTGCGTACTTGCACAAACCAGATGCGGATGTGCAAATGATTCCGAAGTTATCGATGGCTTCGAAGGAGTTCGCATTGGCCCGAATAGCGCAACGAATCAACGGGCGGACAATGTCCATAGACTACGAGAATCTGCAACGGGAATCTCGGAGTTCCGTAGTATTCTCAAATCAAGAATTTGCGGATACATTTCATATGTACATGGAGAGGGTCTGCAATGAAAACTGAGAAAGCGCTGGAGGGTTGTTTCATATCATTACACGCTTCAGCGACACATACAACTAGCCCACGCCTCATGAGCATTATCGGTCAACGTACTAGTATTACATAGGTTTTACTTTATTCCTTTCGGCATTATTAGACTATACTAGATAGCATGCAAATTTTAAAGTGACTATAGCAAAAGTCTTAGATTAATATGTATTGCATGCCTTTGAAATTTGGGTACAAGAAGTAAAAAAACCTTATTTCATATAGTAGTGCAAAGACCGACATTTTTTGAATTTTATATGGTTTAGGTTGTGGCATAGTTCCGATTTTTTAACTTATCAATGTGTTCTATTTCAAAATTCTTGTATTTTAGATTTTTTTAAAAATTACCTCAAAATATCCAAATCCAACCTTATGATGATATTTCCCTACACACCAATTTTTAGAGGTAGAAAAGAACTGTAGCATATTCAAATCAAGTGTGCAACTATGGGAGTTTAAAAATTGCCATTCCACGTTTTATTTTTTTGTAAACTAAATTAGATTTCAAATGATAATCCAAACCTAGGTTTAGGAAGGTTTTCAGTGTTCACTACATGTTGTTGAAAAAGAAAAATGTGTAAAATATGATGATCTCTAGGTTTTATGTAGAGAAGACGCATATCAAATTTTACAAGTTTGGGTTCGAATTTTTGGATAGATCATAGTGCTCATGGCACTAAATCATACATAACCTCAACCATTTTATGTTTCTTGAATATAATTTAGCATTTATAGAAATTACCCCCATTTGAAACACCTCCTCGGGCCGGACTCCCTACTCATACAACATGTCTCCTATATCCCCAAAAATATCATGACAGTTTTGCACCGAAAACACTTCAAAGTTGTTGGATTCTAGTGCAATGACCATAGAAGGAAACCAAAAGTTTGATTTCTAGTTCAAACCGTTGGATCTCAATTAAGACTTATTAAAAAATATGTTTATAAAATTTCAAATACTTTGACCGCACAGATTGAAAGATTATAGTGTGTGAAGTGAAGCAAATGGTTCATTTACTTCACTGCGTTTAGTGGATCCGCAGACTTTGACTTTACTTGATGTCAAAATTTTGAACTACACAAGGTCTAAATCCACTACCTTAAGCATGATGTTAGTTCCTTAGACAACAATTTTTTGAGGTAGAGGACAGGTGTAGCCTATTCAAAATAGCTGTGGAAGTAGTGGAGGTTCAAAATTTGCCAATTCAAACTATTATTTCTTGTGAACTTAATGTGTTTTGGATTACTAATCCGAATGGTCAATAAGAAGGTTTACCCCACATATTAATGTAGAGAAAATAAAATGTAACCAATACAAAGATATGTAGGTTTTATGTAAAAATTAATAAGATCTTTTGGTACCTCGCCCGACAATGAGTGACAATGTGTGAAAATGTTTGACTTGGGTTGGTATGCTATTTTTTAAAAATTCAATAAAGAGAAGACTTGTTTTTTCAAGGGAACGGTGAAAAACATCGTTTCTCATGAGGTTTTCCATGACATTGTCATCTCCATTCTTCTAAATATTTACACCTGAATCAAGTGCATAGGAAAGTTAAAAGTTTGATTCAAACTTTGCATGTTTAGGGTTCATGCACGCTTTGGCAACGTCCCCTTCCATCCAATTGTATTCTTTTGGTGTCCATCATCATATTATTGTTTCAAATGAGATTTCAAATGAGACACCTTACATGTCTTGTAAATGAATATCGCCATATATAACAAATTTGAAAATACAACCAACACTAACACACAAAAAACATGCATGAGATCGAATGTGATGAACATATTCTCTAGCCATAATCTACATCCAAAGTTTAGTCCCTAAAATGTTATTTTTTAATACACTCGAAAATGTCAAATTTTCAAAACTTTTGTAATAATTTTTTGCTTACCTTCTGGATGAAAACGCACCTAAAAAGCCTAAATCCGAAGTCGGAATTCCAAAAAAATGAATATTTTGGAAGTTATTAACTTGCTGTTAAATTATTCTCCCAAAAAAACAGTTTCATCCACTGTGGATGAAATTCTATGCGGTGGAAGAAAAATCT
The DNA here is from genome assembly GCA_963971425.1 of Bryoerythrophyllum caledonicum. NCBI lineage: Eukaryota > Viridiplantae > Streptophyta > Bryopsida > Pottiales > Pottiaceae > Bryoerythrophyllum > Bryoerythrophyllum caledonicum. The sequence goes on along the minus strand of OZ020521.1, from coordinate 791,864 downwards.
TGCAGCGGATGAAAATTTCCGCAGTGGATGAAAAACAACGCAACGAATGAAAAAAGGCTGTGGATGAAAAAAAATGCGGATGAAAAATCAGAATGCGGTTTAAATGTTTGCAGCGGATGAAAACATTCGCAGTGGATGAAAACATTCGCAACGGATGAAAATGAGACTGCGGATGAAATTTTGAATAACTAATTATAATATTACACTACATTACAATGGTTGGACTCATGCGTTGCAAAGCAAGCGCCAACCGCTAGTTTGCATCTATAGAAGTTGAGTAGTGGTTCGCGCTTGTTTTGCAACGCATTATAACAACCACTTTAATGAATTTTCTATATTATTTAATATTAGGAAAAAAATTCATTTCAAAATTACTTTAAAAAAATTAGAAGACTAGAGAAGGAGTGTGGTAGGATAATCAGGTAGTAATTTTACATTGGTTGGTATTTTTGTTTAGAATGTATGTACTTACCAATGGGAATAGATCCTTAGTGTTAATAGACCCTATTAGTGAGTTACGTTCCGATAGGGCAGTTGGTAACGGATGGATATCAATCGGTGGATATGGATCGTGATTTGGAACGTCATGCCAATAGGGAGTACAAGTATTGGAGATAGACCGATTGGAAATCAGTTGACCATGCCGAGAGAGCTGGAACTCCTTCCTCGCCGATAGGAAGTTTATGTTAAGTTTAGAGTTGGTAGAATTGGAGATACAAAGATTTTGTGTGAGAACTTGTAGACGATTGGAGATTGCCGAATTTATATGTTGATATATTATATAATGATAATTGGTGGAATTAAAATGACTGTGTGATTTGAAGAATGTTGTGTGTACCGATTGGAAAATTAATTATAGAGAGAATTGTGGTTGATTTGAGAAGCAATTGGTTATTGATGGAATGGTGTATGTGTTGCATGGAAAATCGCCAATGGGGCGTATGTGAGATGATGCTATGAATAGATCAAATTGGAGAAGACTGTGATTTGAAGTTAGTGATAGTTGGAAATTTAGTTATGGAATTATGAAATTGACAAGAACCAGATTGGAAATGTGAAGTGATGGAATAAATTGTTGGTATGAATTGTACCAATTGTGAGAACAATTAACTTGGAAATATTGGAATTCCACTATGAATGTGTGCGTGGGTGATAATTAGAAATTACGTGATTATGAATTTAATAAGTGGACAATAATTTGATTATTAAAAAGAATTAAAGAAATAAATGAACTAAGCGGTTATGACTTAGCAAGAATATTTTTATATTGTATGAATTAAGAATATTCAACCGGTGATATTACATTGCAAGTACGATTTATGTTATGACGATGGGAATTTAGAAGACGTTGTGGCTTACATTTATATGTTCCATTAATTTAAGTATTTAATAGTGACAACTTTATCAAATCTTATAATCTACCTCCCTAATAATCTAGCGAACGAACTCAATCCAATTGTGTTAAATCACAACTTGGGTAAAAATACTATCTTACATAGGGCGCCGCTGCCGGGGAAGTAGCCAAATAAGATTTGAAATTCGAAAAAAAATAAAATTGGTGATTACAAAAATCTTTCTAGATTATTGGAAAAATAAAAATGACATTTCATAATTTAATGAATTATTCAAGAGTAATAAATTAAGTTTTAAAATTTACATTAAAAAATTAAAAAAATTAAAAAAAATTAAATGAAAACTGAATTTCACAAATAAATATACATGTAATATTTATACATTTTTTTAAAAAGAAATTAATTAATTAATTGGAATTCTTTAAAAATAAAAAAACATATATATAAAAATTACCAATTGGTTGACAATGATTAATGTCGGAGAGTGGGAGTCCACCCAGTATTAATGGAATTAATATTTCTACACCAAGAGCTATAAGGGCAGAGCGTAGGAGTAAAATCCGATTGGACGTTGAAACTAGACAACGAGAACTTGGTCGCCAATTAGAAAACAGATCCAGTTTGCCGAAGGACACGATCCCCAACCCAACTGGACAAGATCCAGATTTGAGTTCTGAGCAAGTTTCAGGAATCCCTGGTTGGAATCCCATTGGAGTAATATTAAACTTGGAAGATCAATTTCAATCTAGAAGATCACCTATATTGGTATCAGAACCAAGTAGGGAAGAACCAGGAATGAATACAACCACAATGGCAGGGGCTAATGTACTGCCGGTGGTCATGACACCAGGTCAGGCAACCGATCGGCCATACTCAACAATACCTTTCCCAGTATTTTATGGTCAACCGGGTGCTGATCCCGATAGGCATATTAAAGAATTTTTAACTTCATGTAATTCTAATAACGCGAGACATGAATCCCATTGGTTAGCCATATTTCCTGGAACCTTACAAGGAAGTGCCAGAGATTGGTTTAACAGACAACCCAATGGAACCTTTGCTGATTGGGTAGGGTTAAGAGATACATTTTTGGAAAATTTCCGACCAATTGCGTTTAATGAGAGGTTAGTGGACCAATTACATGATTTGACAATGAACCAAGGAGAAACTATTGACTCTTACTATGGGAGATTCAGTGACATCATCATGAAGATACCTCAAGGACAAGTAGTGTCCGATGCAGAGAAATTAAGAATTTTTGTTAAAGGATTAAATCCTTCTAGATTAAGGACAAGTGTAAAAGAAGGACAACCAATTAATTTAGCCGCAGCTTATGCTAGAGCTAAGTTTATGGAGGAAACTATTTATGAAGACCTATTGGGCGCGGCAGTCCATTCACATATACAATATATTTTACCACCTGGAATTGCCGATAGGGTAAGTACAACCAATGCTTATAATTCCAAAATGGGATATGTACCACCACGTAGACCTTATGAGCCTCTTTCCCATTATGTATCAAATCCAGTTCCAACAGTTATGCCCAATAACCAATTGACTATAGCTGCCCCACTTCAAACCAATGCCACAGTGGGTAATTCTCCAATAGTATACCCAACCCCATTACAAACCATGGAGTCTACTCTTTTGACCTTAACAAATAAGTTTGATGAGTTGGCGGTCCAAGTGGTGGAAATCCCAACCAAAAGGGACCAACCTGTAGATGAGAGAGCCAATGTGTGGTGCACCAATTGTAAGGGTCAAGGGCATATGTTGCTAGATTGTCCTTCACCATTAAATCAACCTCCGGAGTGTAGATTTTGTGGCGGGCATCATGATATCTCATGTTGTAATAAACTAAGAAACAATTTAAGGAATGAAGCTAGAGGGCAATTCCGTAATGCACAAGTCTATCAAGTTGATGATACTAATAATCAAATCCAATTTAATGACAACAATGGACCAAATTGGAATACTCAGAATAATTGGAATAATCAGCGGAGAAATTGGAATAATAACAATAGAAATAATAATGGAAATCAAAATCCCAATCCAAACTTTGTTAATAATAATTTTAACAATGGGGGATATAGAAGGAATCCAAATAGGTATATTCCTAACCAAAACCAGGGTAGGTCTGCTATGTCATTTGGGAATCCCAACCAAAATGGACCAACCTATGGTAATCAAGAACCAAGTTGGGAAAATAATCCTAATGTTCAATGTTATAATTGCAAACAATGGGGTCACTTCTCTAGAAATTGTCCAAATGCCCGAGCAAGCGTACCTTATATTCCCCAATGTGGAAATTGTAAACAAGCCGGACATACGGCTCCGGAGTGCAACGCTCCTAAAAGAAATGGCCCACGGGATAATGATGGGATGGTTAACAATAAGGATACCAACCCTCGATTGGTATTAGTGGAAGAATTTCCGAATAATAATAGTACCAACAACAATACAAATCAAAGCCGTACAATAAATTATGTGGCAACTTGTACTGGTAATTCTTCAATTATATCAGAGAAAGAACTATTGGATAAAGATTTTAACCATGGAGTGAATAATGTGGAAAGAGTAATTACCTGAGCAAGGGTAAACAAGCAAATACCTGAAGGGACTCAACCTTTAGTGTTGGGAGATAATTACAATTCTATATTGGCAGATGTAAGAAAGGACAACCAACCAATGGGAAATCATCCGGTCATGCCTGACAATATTGAGGCAGTAATTGCACCTTTGATTGAAAAAGAACCAACAATAAGTAAAAGCCCATTGAATTTAGAAGACAATGAAGTTCCAGTTAACGTGTTGTACCTATTGACACCACAGTACCTCGAGGTATGAAATCTTTAAATCCAATTGAAAATCAAGTGTTTCAGTCATTTTATCCTGATCCTACAATATTTACAACCCCATTGGAACAAAAAGGGAATCCCATGGTGCATGAGTTCGAAGAAGACCACTCCCCTATGGTGTTTCAATCAGTGCATCCAAATTGGAGAAAAGGTGACTTTCCAGCCACTAAAACAGGTCAATTGGGTGAATTCACTAAAGTCAATCAACCTAGGAGGCGGAAATCTAAACCAATAGGTATCATGCAGACTGGTTGGGTAGGTTCGAGGGATGAGATGAGAGAAGAGTAGCTCCGCAAAACCTGGTGAGGAGGGGGGTTTCTGGGTGTTAGGCGCAAATGCAATGTACACAACGATGAGGGTTGTTGGGCTCATTGTGGATCCCTGTGTACACTTCTTTGTTGCTAAACGGTATGATGTAGGTGTGAAAGAGTGTTGAGAGGGATTGCAGTTCTGAGATCTATTGACACAAGATACATATGAGGTTGCAACAATCTAGCACTAGTTTGAGGGAGTAGATCTGTGGCGGGGCTCTGTGTTGGCCCAAATCTAGATCTAGAGGTTGCAGCCCCCATATCATATCTCAATCATTCAGATCGAGATCTAGGTCACCACAACACCACAGAAATACCATACACTAGAACCCCCCTCCTCGACTAGGACCTCAGCAATTCCATGAAGATTAACTACTGCCTGCACAAGACACAAGTCCGCATCAACAAGCACGACATTCAACAAACACAGATAAGTTATCCTCTTACACGCAGAATACAATGTTCTTTGCTAGAAAATATAAATTACATTCATATTGCAAAATACACCATGTAATATTTCTGCTGTGGAATTGTAAGTTAGATTTACGCACATTAGAGATAGCAGTAGAAGGAGATCTACATCCTAACCTTGTAGACAACGGGAAGCACTGCAGCCTCTCGGTTGCGAACACAGACATAGGAATATTGCACACAGTCTAGCCGGACTCAGCAGCAAAGCTTGCTGTCCGAACTCCTGCAGGAACAGAGTATGTCCGAATCCCTGCAGGAACAGAGTATGTCTGAACTCTTGCAGGAACAACGTACAATTAGACCTGACCGAATACAAGTGGGAGCGACCCAGGCTTCTCGCAAGCGCTTCCACTCCACGGTGATGACTGGAGAATCTATGAAAATACCGGCTCCCAGCAGACAATCGGGAGATGCAAACTCGAAGATACACAAACAAGAAATCGACAGCTACCTGCGACGCCAAGCGAATCAACAACAATGGTACCCCACAACTCAAAAATCTCAACACCATCTACAGGTACACAAGACTGAAGATCCGCATCGAAAAAAAACGAGGACACCCCGGATTCCAACAGGCATCCCCCCTCTACACCATTGCCTGAACACCTGCAGAGACAAAGAAATGAAGTACCGCACAGTAAACAAGACGGAGCCACCCAGGCTCCCAGCAGAGGCCCCCAACCCACGCCGCCGTCTAGAGGAATGGGAAGTATATCGGCTCCCAACAACCATGCAGGAAGACCAGCTGCTACAAATCTGAAGACACATAAATGCGAACTCAACAACCTTCATCAACATCAAGAGGCTCAACAAATCAAGACATCAAGAATCCCAAAACCCCAACACTTACAAGGGCAGAAGACAGAAGAAGAGCATCGAAATAGAGAAGGCGTTACCCTGGTTCACAACAGGCGCATCCCCCCCACATCGCTACCCGAACACCTGCAGGGACAAAGGACAGAAGAACAGTACCGTAAACACGAAGGTACCACCCAGCGCCTCCACCCCACAATGCTGCCCGGTGGCTCAGGGAAAACACCGGCTCACAATAATCAAGCAAGCAGATCAGCTGAAGAAAACATGAAGCCACACAAGCACGAACTCAGCAACCATCATCAACGCCAAGAGGATCAACAAAGAAGGACCTTGAGAGCCACAAAACCTCAACAAGCAAGCCTACGTAACCACCGCCTGCTCAAGAATAGAACCAATCACCAGGACACAAGACCGCAGCAACAAATGCGACACTCAACAAAATCAGATAAGTTATCCCCTTACAAAATGCTGCATATGATGCTCCTTGTTAGAAAATGTAAATTAAACTCATACGGAAGAATGCATCTTAGATCTTTTCATGTAAGAAATTGCAAATCAGACTTATTCACAGCAAGATTAGCAGTAGAAGCCGGTTTATTCCCTAACCTCGCAGATACATGGAAGTACAGCAGCCCCCTGCTCGGAAATACAGAAGCAGGAACATCACAAAAAGAGCACATCCACACACAGCAGCACACCCTGCTACCCGAACACCTACAGGGGAAGAGGATAGATGAACCACATCGAAAACAAGACGGAACTGCCCAAGCCCCCCGCAGGCGCTTCTACTCAACGTCGCGATCTGGTGACTTTGGAAAAACACCGGCTCCGAGCAGCCAAGCAGGCAGATCAACGGCTGCAAAGGAGAAGACACTCAAGCACGAAATCAACAACCATCAGCAACGCCAAGAGGATCAACAACGTAGAACTTCAACTTCAAGACTCCAACAACAACTATAGGGACAGATGACACAAGAACTAAACCGCAAAGAACAAGAAGACACCCCAGCTCCCAGCAGGTGTCCTCCCTCCATATTGCTGTCCGATCACCTGGAGGGGAAGAGGTTAGAAGAATCGCACCAAGAACAAGTCGGAGCCACCAAGGATACCAGCAAGCACCTCCATTCCACGCTGATGCTCGGTGACTACGGGAAAACACAGGCGCCCAGAAGGCAAACAAACATTCAAGTTGCTGCACACACGAAGACAAGCAAGCACGAACTCATTAATCACCAGCCACGCGAAGAGAATCGACAACAAAATCAGAGGTATGTGACTATCCAGGTACTTCCACTAACCCCTTTGTCCATTTCAACATCTCTCTTATTTCATGTATACAAAAGAACTCCGAATGACAACAGACCGAGAAGAAACCAACTTTGCTATAACAGCAACATCATCAACAGACAAAGACTGAAGAGAGGGCAACTGCTGACACGAAACCCTAGCCGCCTCAATTTCCTGAACAACAAAATTAGGCTCCGAACGGATCCAGATCCAAGAGCAGCACATCTCAACCTTTGAAATCAAATCGAACGGCCAAGCAAACACCAGAGAGACGCAACCCTAACCTCCAGCAAACTTCACAACGAGACCCCTCATCGACGACAACATCGACGACAACAATGAGTTACATCGAATGCAGACTAACAAGATATAAGAAACACCTCCAGTCTCACAAGAACTCATCTCACAGTTATCAACTCGGCAGCAGGCCAGTACACGCTGCACTCACTCGGAGAGGAGACGGTACCTGGAGGTGCGTAGATAGCCATTAGTGGAGCTCGGAAGCTGCCAAGTCGAATCAAGGAGAGAGGACTCCCTTTCTCTGTGAAGAATCTTCACCCCGTTTTCGTAATGTGTTTTCTTTCTTACGCCCCCTACAGGTTCGACACTAGATTTATGATTATACTAACACCGAATTGTTGAACCTTGTACAGATTAGACAGGTCACAGACTGCTCGGCGAGAAGACAACACACACCCCAACCGAGAACTAGGCGGCGAAAGCAAGAACCCAGGCAAAGCAAGGACGAGCTCAGACGATGCAAGCAAGAGCTTAGGCGATACTAGCAACAGTGCAGGCAGCGTGAGCTCAGGCGGCGTGAGATCAGACTGTGCAAGGGAGAACTCTGGAGGCGAAGAGAAGAGACATCAACGTATGGACATAACCCTAGGCTGTTGAAGACCAACGGCGAGAGCAACTCGTTTCTCCGCCACTACGAACGGCGATTCGTCTCCCCTGAGGAGAGACAACTCTGTAGAGGCGTGCAGGAGTACAGGACAGAGAAGAAGGAGACGACCACTCCCCACACTGCGCCCAAGCCGAAAAGCGAGGGCTAAACTGTGAGCACCTGCGAAGACCCAACCTAGGGAAGATACGAAAGCACACACGCTTCCTTCTCTTCTCGCACCCACGTCGTACGACGTGCTGCACCCCTGCCGAAACCCTTGGCGGCCAGCTTCAGCCCATCTCAACAAACACGGGAGTGCTAAAGATCTAGGCCGCCAACCTACCGTCGACAGTTCAGTAAGTGACGCAATCGCGGCCCCACCCCCAACGGCTACACCAACTGCCGTCACAGACCTTAGCAGCCACATTCCCCTCCAAAAGGTAAGTCTAGCTATCAGGCACCCTATTGCGTCTTGTTTGAATAACAACTTTTGTTTAAAAACCCTTTCCATGAGTGTTGTAGTACGTTTTTATCATGAGTACTTAGCATCTCCTTGTAACATCAATACGTGTCATTATAGTAGTCCTAGCTCAAAAACCCACCTCTCCTTGTTAGTATTGCCTTCGGTAGGCCCACAAATTAAATTGTGGAATGAAGGTAATCTAAAGGATAAAAGAGGCAAAACAATACACAAACCCTTAACTCAAAGTTTCACTCTTTACTGCAGAATGTCTCAGTCAAGCAACGTTGCATCCGCTGTCAAACAACTTTCATTTAAAGCTGTTGTGGCTAATACGGACGATGACATGAATGCTGCCCAGAAACAGAATCTTATGTGTTTGAATCCCCTAAGTCAAAAAAAGGCCAAGGCCACCACATTGCCTAGACCTGACTTCTGGCTAGGGTTTCGCTCTCTCAACACTATTGCTAAGAGCAAAGGATTGCCCAAAATCCCAGCTCTTAGCATAGAAGATTTGAAATTGCGAGGCATAAAGGAGGACCATGCAAAAGCCGACATAGAAGCGCTGCCCTCTTTCCCGTACGTGGCACAAGAGGAATGGCCAACATTAAGGCTTGATGGTGTAAAAGGTAATCATTTCAACTTGACACAAGTCCCAAGTGAGGTTGTGGTTGATGAGGATGGATTTGCTAAAGATTACCAAGTGTCTATTAACTTTGAACTTGGTGATCAAGTATGTGCACGAAAAGTTATTCACAATATGGTTGTGGAAAAGCTTAAAGATTTGGAGATACCTCTTGGCACAATATTGGGAGAACCAATTGCCATCTTTTGCCACCACAAATCTGAGAATTGGAGTGGGACAATCAAACTTCACTTGTTGAATCCCAAGGTAGATGCACGTGCTCTTCTACAAGGGGTGAAACCATTCATCCTCACCCTAAACGAGGGTATTCCATACAAAGGCAAGGTATGTAAGTCATATGACCCTTTGGCTTCATCTAACAACCTCTCGGTCAAAGTCACAGGCTCAACACCAGGAAACAAAGAATGGTTTACCATGCACGAGGAAATAGTAAAAGAAAGTTTTGCTAGGGGATTTAACTTTGAAATTACTGGGATAGAGAAAAAGGCAGCTAACAAATTTGCATGGATAAAAACCACATTTCCAAAGATGGCTGCCATTGTCAAGAACAACAAAGTAGCATTTGCTAATGAAATTTTTGTGCCCAATTTTGTAAGCAAAGGGAAAATGAGTGAGGATGAAAAATTGAAAAAAAATGCATTGATCTTAATTGCAAAAAATCTTAGTAAAATCGAATCCATTGAGAAATTAGAGGAAGGATTAATGATCAAAACTTGGTGCAAACAACATTGAGAGTATGTATTTCAAATTGGAGAACGGAAAACATGTTGGAACATGCAATGTACAATGTCTCAATGCTGCCGTGTACAAGAAACATGTAAAACAAAACGTAGAGCTTCATGGAAAGTATGTCAAATTTTCTCCTCATCCTAGGAGCCTTGATGGCACTAACCCCCCAACTGCAGAAGAACTCAAAAGACTAGGACTGACAGATGTAAATTCAACCGCTATGAATACGGTTATTGCCATGGAGAATGCTCCAAACCAAATCCGTGCAAAGGATCTTAACGAGATGGTGGAGACAGTTGTTAATAAAGGTACACAAAACACTATTGCAGAGCTTCGTAAAGAAATGGCAGCCATGAAAGGTGAAATAATTGAAGAGGCAAGAAGCTATGCCGATATGGTGCAAGAATCTACCAAAAAGGTCTTGAGAAGTGAAATGACATCCCTTAGAAAAAACATCATACAAACCATCATGGAGGAAGAGGAGAGAGCTAGCCAAAGAGTACAGCTAACCATTGAAGGGATGGACTCGTCAAACTAGGTTTGACAAACAACGAGATAGCAATCATATATCTAATAGTATATATTTATACTAAAAACACCAAATACCTACTAATATATTTCTATACTAAAAAATACAAAAACAAAAAACACATATATACCAAAGTATACATATATACTACATACAAAAAACATAAAAGTAAATACAAAAAGAGAACAACAACAACAACAACAACAACAACAACAACAACAACAACACTCCACACCCCTCTCATTAGTAACCAGAATCATCACTCATTACAAACTATTAATTATACGTTGTGGGGACATAGAAACTAACCTCGGCCCCATGCCAAATGTCTTCCACAACCATCCAAATACACACAAAAGACTATCAAAAATATATTTCATTCCGAATATTATAAAAATCCACCCCGAATATCAACACCTAGCATCTTCCTTTGTGCCACTCCTAAAAAATAATCACATACTCCAACAAACTTATTCCACCCTTTACCCCAACATCTCCTGCTACATACTTCAAAAAAACAACAACCACCCATCCACACATATCCTATTTGCCATAATTACCACCCTACACCCGTCAATAGACGAATGCAACAATATTACCAACCAACATTCTACCAACACAAATCCAACACATTGGACAAATATATTACTGAACACCCTATCCTCTCTACATAATCCCCCTGAAAGACATATAAATACACTCCACCCATACACTAAATTCCTAGGGGAAAACCAACACCTTTTTGAACACAAAACCTCTCTACACGATGACCTATATAACTTTATTCATAGCCAAACTCCACCCCCTTCCCCCGAGGAACTACAAATAAAATTTCCCTACTTCCCGCACAATCTCATCCTCGAAGCTCTTAGAGGCCTTGAACCAATTCATGAGTACAAGCACCCTACCCCAGCACCCGCCTATACCTCTCCTCCACTTCGTAACCACGACAATATAGACAATAGAAACACATTTGTAATTACATGGAACGCCTCAATGTTAAACACTGCTCTACCATGCATCCACAATCTAACCGCCCACACCAACACACCACCCGCCATAATTGCCATACAGGAAACTAAACTAACCGCTACTAAATCCACAAAATACATCCAAAAAACATTCCCCGATTACAAACTAATATTCAATAACACTCATTCTCTAACACGTTGCATCCAACAACGTAGGCCATATACCCCGGCAAGAGGAGGTCTACTCATGCTTATACACCAATCATACGCCTTCCCCGGGAATATTACTAAAATCCCCACCCCGGCTAATATATCACCATATCTTCAAATTATTGAAATTACTAACCGTCCCCTCCAACCATGGCTCATTCTCCACCTATACATGCCCTCGCACACAGAAGATTCTAGGCATATTCTGGAGATCCAAAGTTCCATTACTTCACAAATAAATACACACATCAACCATACAATAATACTCTGCGGAGACTTCAACCGAGACATTGCCCTTATTGGACGACAAAACGGAGGGGTAGTCACCCCCCCACTTGACATAGACTTTCAATGGCAAAATTATACGGAGGACCTCGAGTTACATTTAATCCCAACCGATACACAATACTCTCGTCAAGGTGGACTTAATTACACAAACACTAGCCTAATCGATGGATTCTATATTAAAACACCTAACCACACCCAATATACATCTACCACCAATACCACAACTAATCTAAACTCAGACCACTTCCCAATCCACCTCAATATACCTCACAACACCCTTATAAATAGACCTCCCACAACCATTAACTCAAATAATATTAAAATACTAAATCCCATCCCAAAAGTAAACCTTGATAACTTTAACATAATATTCTTTGAAAAAAACTCACTACAAATAGACTCTCTTATAGAAACCCTTTCTAACCACCAACACCTCACACGAATACAATGGGAAGAAGCTTGCACGTCTCTTGACAAACTCATTAATGAAATTTCTACTACCTTAGAAAAAACATGTAAAGCACCCCCGATTCCACAACTCACACCTAGAACCTCAAAACAAGGGGGGTATCTTCCGAGAAAACTAGCAAAAAAGTGGAAACAACACCTAGCCACATACCACATAATCCGTAAAACAATTTATATCGCTAAAACTAATCAGAATTGGCAAACCCACCCCATACTCTTCGAACTACAAAACCTTCGTCACCCTCAAATCCCACAATACCACCACCCAACACCCCTCACGAAGACTGGCTAAAAGACATTGCAATCATTGCAAAAACCGCCAACAAAGAAGCTCGGAAAATTACTACGAAATATGCAAGAGAATGTGTCAAAAAAGCTATTTCAAAATATCGCCAATTATACGAAACCAACCCAAAAAAGATTAATAGAAAAGTCTTTAAAAACAACACAAACCTACCACTAGACTGCATTTTAGACCAAAACAATAACATATTAACCAGCCCAGATGACATCGCAAACAAAATACATCTTCAGCAATCCATAAACAATAGACCAACCATCCCCCCATGTCACTTTCAACCACAACATGCACCAACATGCACATGCGGAGCTAGACAATACCCGTGGCATGATTTAGACGGATTTACTATTGATAAAAGAGGTGAACCAACAACACATCTCCACACATATTATAATAGAGACACATACAACATGTGCCTAAAAAACCTGAGAAACAACAAAACCCCTGGCCCGGACCATATACCCAACTCAATTCTAAAAAACATGCCCCCTAGATTCTAGGATCTTCTATCATTATTTTTCCTTCATTGTTACAAACAAAAATCCATTCCCGCATCTTGGAAAACAAGTCTAACAATCTTATTATACAAAAAAGGCAACCCATCCGCACTATCTAACCACCGACCTATTGCCTTAGCTAATACCATTTACAAACTATATACTAGTACTCTTACATCAATATTATCGGCCTACGGAGAAATACACCAAATATTACACGAAAGCCAAGAAGGGTTTAGAGCCAAGAGAAGTACCACATGGCAACTTCAAACCCTCATTGCCGCCCTTGAGGATGCAAAAATCACGAATAAAGACATATACATACTCTATATTGACTTCAAAGACGCATTTGGTTCCATTGACCATCCTCGATTGCTAGCCGTTATGAGTGATCTTGGGTACCCGGAAGACGCAGTCACACTAATTGGCAATATATACTTCCAATCTACCACTACATACGTCGGAGAATACTTTGGTAAAACACGCCCCATCCCCATCCAACGTGGTACCATCCAAGGCGACACATTGAGCCCATACCTCTTTATTATTTTTCTAGAACCTCTACTGAGATGGCTTCAAAGAGGCAATAATGGCTACACATTTGGAACCTCTAAAGTCACCGTAAACTCGGCCGCATATGCCGACGATCTAGCGGCCATCTCCGAACATCTTAAATCACTCCATATTCAGTTAGACAAAATAGACAAATTTTGTCTATGGACCGGGATGGAACTCGGGGTCCAAAAATGTGCCGTAACCGGATGCCCAAACAAATCCAAAATAAATCGGACCACCTTCAAAGCCCTTATCCAAGCTAACAATATCCACTATCGTAACCAACCAATTCCGGTTCTCAACCAAAACCAACCCTACATATACCTTGGAATAAACCTAGTCCCATCTTTAAAATGGAAAATTCAAATCTACGCTACTACTACAAAACTTATTAAACAATGCAAGGAACTTACACTTTGTCCGGCCACATTGCAACAAAAAATAAAAATGATTGATACTGTCATACGTCCGGGTATCTCATATAGTTTCTATGCGGTCGCTTATTCCATGCCCGCCATAAACAAACTTGACAAAAAAATCATAGCCATACAAAAGAAAGTATGCGGACTCCCCAATTGTACGCCCAATGTCATAACACAACTCCCCCACGAACTATTCGGATTAGAAGCTTTTTCCCTCAAAATTGCCTACCTACGTTGCATTGGAGAACAACTCTAGAATGCACTTAACGATAAAGGACGACTAGGACTAATCTACAGTGGACTCCTTCGGCACATCCTTGCCATATATGGAGGAGCACAATACCTCCAAAGACTTAAAAAATCTGACTGTCTTAGGTCCCCCATTACCCCCACACTCTTTCTACTCAAAACAGAAGGTCAAACATTTCTAAATAGTACACTTGAAGATTTCTTACTAGGCCTCGCGCCGCTCGAACAAAATTGGGCAAATGAAATACATAACCTCCATAGACTTGACCGACAATTATCCGCCAAACTCCTACAAAAACTTTTCTCTGCAAACATTACCGATCTGAAACAAATTACACTACCAAATGGAACACACCTTATGGACGACAAGAGCTACAAAACATTCTACGGTATCCCCCATAAATTAATAAAAAGTGCACTAAATATTGCTAAACAACTATTTTGTCACCCTACATGCCTCCCTATATGCCCCAATCCTTGCACCACTCACGCCCCACCTTACACACTAAAAGACCCGTACATCATTGGTCATCATGACACCCACCCCAACACTAACCTCCCACAAACTCCTCCAATCTCGCCACACTCACGACCACATGCCCCTCCACCACATGTATTAAAAAATCCTTCCATGTACCCTATAAACAACATAACCGCGCACAAACAAAAAAAATACATTGACTCCAACAACATAAGCAAACACTATACGTCATACCTATGCCATTGGCTCCACAATAACACCACCTTCGCCAAATGGCTCCCACAAAAAATCTTTTCCCTTGGCACAACCCAAATACTTCTGAACATAACACCAAAATTCTCATACAATACTACCTAAGAACTCAAAACAATCATTACCTAAATATCATACAAATACATCACCCACAAGTACAACCCCGAGATAGAAGATTTGTCACGCCACCTCTTATTATCCCCCTCCTCAACATCTTTACAACCGAATGCAACCCCGAAACCGACATCCTCACACAAACAAACACAATCAAAATACAACAAGATAATGCTCACATTTACGAAGATAATGGCAGACACCTAATAACCATATCACACGATAGACTACAATGGTTGTAGAACCAATATCACAACGCACTACAAACCCCCATTAGCATTGAACCAATACCCCAAACATTTGAAACTGAAATTGTTTGGCTATATCAAAGATATAAATACCGTATACCCAAAAATGACCCCCTTAAAAATGCACATTACACATTACCCGATCCCATCTTAAACTACCTAATTACATCTATGAATATCACACACTCATACTTCTCATCCCCCGTTACATGCTCCACAAAAATTTCAAAATTCTACTCTCCATTCGAACGGGATAAGATTTTTGGTTCTCTTGGAAAAGCCTTTGATCATAGATGGAGCGGAATAGGCCTTGCACACCCTCACAACGAAGTAGAAACTCAACAAGCAATACATTGGGCGCGCCTAGCGGCAAACAACGATCCCAACCACAACATCACCATTATTATTACTCCCGACACTCAATGGTACCAAAACTCTAACCCACATTTAGGCCCATTCCCGGACTCCCACATCATAGTACTATTTGAAGCGGACTCTATGACATACAAAGAACCCACTATACCACCGCAAATACTAACACCCCGCCTTGAACCAGCAACCTTACGTATCCTATGTATACATCACCAAACTCAAGAAATAGGTAATATGAAAAATTTCACTCATCTCACTTCAATAGCAAAAAATCTAAATATTAACAAGGTATACACCGCTATTGCCCCTCCCATACCTATTTCAATCCGTGTAAACCGTAACAAAAAAATGGTCTAAAACCCCCCACATAAACATCTCTGCACTACCAATTACCGAAATGAACCTCCCACTCCCCAACTACCAAATCAATACCGTCCTTAAATTTGACCCCAACTTTAGCTATTATACTGACAGCTCCTTCAAAGAACCAACCGAAGTGAGCCCATGACATTGGCACCGAGAAAAAGCCGGCTATGGGGTATACAATTCAACCAAACAAATAAAATTAGGTAAAAGACTACATGGACTCCAAAATATCCTAAGAGCCGAAATGATAGCTATACACAAAACCCTTAAGATAATCACCACTCAATACCCAAACGAACCGGCTCACATTTTTACAGATTGCATAAATGTATTATATTTCCTTAATACACACATAAAACACCCCACTTTACACAACAGTCACCCGGACAAAACCATCCTCACATCTATGGTTGTAATGCTTCAAAATCGCACACAGATTACTACACTCCACAAAGTCCGTGTTCATGCCAATATTGACGGCAATGAACAAGCCGACAAACTAGCAAAGGAAGGAAGAGAAAAAACCCACAAAAATGCAGAACACCCATACAAACACGCCCATGCCACCCCATATTACTTTCATAGGTATGAATGGCCCTCTATGGGAGAAACTCCAGACAAAGGCCCCATACGTTTCTTGGACAAATACCTCAAAAAACATGATCTTATAAATAACCTGGAAAAACTCACAGAAAATTTCCCCAATATTGATAAATGGTCCGGCAACCCAAATATTCACAACGAATTGTCCAACAATTTTTGGAAAAACCCCACAATTACGGACGCACTAATCACATGCCTAATCAAATTCCGCACCGGACAATACATGGGAAATGCCCGCAAACAACTCTTCTTCGGAATTGAAAGATTCCCTTCAATAACATGTCCAATTTGCAACACCACGGACCCGGACACATGGCTACATGTCTTACTCAAGTGCCAAAATCCCCATATACACTCATTAATAGTCAAAAGACATAACAAAGCCGCATGGGCTATTCGTAAACTACTTATTTCATCAACCAAATCCCGGTGCTTCACTCTCATGAATGCCGGAACCTTTAATGACAACCCACAAGAAAATACGGTCCCTACTTGGCTATTACCATGCATTTGTCACACTCAAAGATGCCACTGCAATGCAAGATTCAAATCGGACCTACTATGTGTTAAAGGGCTTTCATACAAAGACCCACCACCAAACCACATAGACCCGAGTCTCACTATTCAGTTTATTGAATTCACATATTGCAATGATAGATTCTCTCCGGACACTATTGCAAACAAAACAAACAAATACCAACCATTACTTGACGATATTCAAGCAATAGGATGGAAAGTAGACCCCCTCATTGTCATCACCGCGGGTGCTAGAGCCACCACCTTCATTCCCTCAATGACAACTCTTGAAGAAACATTTAAAATCCCCATCACTTCAATCAAAACCACCTTTTCTAACATTAACACTATCGCAATTCAACATGCTATGTCGATACTCCTGCATAAACGAAAACTTGAAAACAACCAATCCCTTCCTGACACATCGAACCCCCCCCATAGACCTATATTTGCACTTCACCGTACACGCCCTCCCTCTTTTAAAAAAAAAAAAAAAGACTTTCGGGACCTTGGGTCCTTTGTTACTAGTTACTTGTTACCGTGGACATAGTGTCTACCTTCAAAAGGGGGAAGTAGTTCCATCCTACTAACCCATGCCCGGTGGGCATGGACTTGGTGGTGGAATGAACGGACACTTTATTCACGCCGGCTCCCTCTGGGGACCGGCGTTCTTCTTCTCTGCAGACTGGTGAGCAATATGACCTATTGGATGACTTGGGCAAAATAAAAGCTGACATTTCAATCAGACAATTGTTGGGAATTGTTCCAATTTGTCGAGCTTCGTTACAATCCCAACTGGTAAGGAAAAGAAACAAGCCAGCAATTAATGAAGTAGCATTAAGTTTTGATCCAAGAGCTCCCACATTGGATGTGAATATCGATGGGATAGTTGTGACTGGAGTCCAATTGGATGGCGACTCAAGTGTCAACCTCATGAATAGAGAGACTATGTTGGCCTTACATTTGACAGGATTAAAAGAAACCAAACTAGTATTACGCATGGCTGATCAAAGTCGTGTCAAGCCGATGGGAGTATTACCTGCAGTAAAAACATTCATCGCAAGTATATTATATTGGACTGATTTTATTGTGTTCCAACCAAGTTCTGCTTATACTTCATATCCAATATTGTTGGGATGACCTTGGTTATATCAAGCGAAGGCTATTGAAGATTGGGATCGTGGTTTGATTATTATCGGTAAAAATAAAGATAAATTAAAATTAAGTATATATCCAAAGCGGTACATTGGTGAGACCCAATGGGAATCTCGAAATGTCACTTCTGATTTGGAATATGATTCTGATGATGAACAGGAGGAGCTAGGAGCCCATCGGATTCATGCCAATTCTAAAACTGATTTTAATAATTACCCACCTATTGGGACATATATTGAATTGGGACCGGGTGAATTTTCAATTCCATGTGGTGAAGAACTTGATTCTGATAAAGCCATTGAATCATGGCTGACCGATAGGCCTGTTTATGCAATTGAGGCTCCACCCTCAGAATTGGAACCACCCTATGAAAGTGAACCCCTATGGGATTATTCCTCAGATCCGACCCCTATTGCAAAACATGTTCCTAAGGACCAGTGAATGGAGCTTAATATCGGTACCGCTGAAGATATTAAAGTTATTCACATTAATTGTGAACTTACCAAATTAGAGTTAAGAGGCTGGAAAGAGTTCTTTAGAGAGCATGCTTCCAACTTTGCTTGGAGCTACAAAGATTTACGAGGCATCCCAATTGAGGTATGTCAGCATCATATTAATCTGGAAGAAGGTTCAAAACCAATTAGGCAGAGACAACATAGACTCAATCCAAAGTACTCTCTGATGGTCAAAAAGGAAATAGATAAGCTATTGGAGATCGGTTTCATATATCCTGTTTCATTCAGTGAATGGGTAAGCCCAATTGTTGTTGTGCCCAAAAAGAATGGGAAAATCCGCATATGTCAGGATTTCCGGAGGTTGAACTGTGCCACAAAGAAAGATTATTTTCCCCTACCATTCACAGACACCATATTGGACGCTGTGGCGGGCCACGAATGTTATTCGTTTCTCGGCGGTTTTAGCGGTTACAATCAAGTAAGTATAGCCCTAGAAGACCAATTGAAAACAACTTTTACTACTGATTGGGGCACGTTTGCCTATCGGGTAATGCCATTCGGATTATGCAATGCGCCCGCAACCTTCCAACGAGTGATGACTGTGGCATTTCAACAATTCTTAAGGCATTTTATGCAGATTTTCCTTGACGATTTTTGCGTTTTTAGCACAAAAGAAGATCATAAAGCAAAATTGGAATTATGTTTAGCTCAATGTGATAAGTATGGCATTTCCTTAATGCCTCAAAGTGCCAATTTATAGTACCCTATGGGAAGCTTTTAGGCCACATTGTTAGTAAGGAGGGTATTAGCACCGATCCGGATAAAATTGCTTTAATTGTGAATACACCTAGACCAGCAACTATAACCGGAGTAAGAAGTTTTGTGAGTTTGGGGAGTTATTACCGTAGAGGTGTTGCAGGTTATGCTCAATTGGCTGCTCCTCTCACAAATTTATTAAATTTTTTGGAAAAAGGGGATAATCCAGTTTGGACACCCGATTGTGAAAAAGCCTTTATCCAATTAAAGGAAAAGCTAAGTTCCTCTCCAATATTAATTCCACCAAATTGGGATGAGCCATTCCACGTCTATGTGGACGCCTCTAATATTGCACTTGGATGTGTGTTAAGCCAAAAGGATAAAGCCAATATGGATCATCCCATTCACTTTGCGAGTCGCCAATTGATAGCTGCAGAACGTAATTATTCAACAACTGAGAGGGAGGCCTTGGGAATGGTCTTTGTTGTCCAAAAATTTCGATATTACCTATTGGGATATCCATTTACATTCTATGTAGATCATGATGCCCTTAAATATCTTATCAATAAGCCTGATCTAAGTGGGAGATTAGCCCGATGGGTACTTCTATTCCAAGAATTCAATTTTACAATTGTGGTTAGACCAGGAAAGAGTCATGCCAATGCAGACCATCTTTCCCAATTGGAGCCGGTGCCAGCTGACAAGTTAAGTCCCATTGATGACAATTTACCAGACGCGCAGTTATTTGAGGTGGACATCATTCAACCTGAGTATATAGAGATTTTAGAATATTTGACCACAAATAAAGTTCCATTGGATTTTACACCCAAACAAGTTAGTGCATTGGTGCATAAGAGTGCTCCATATACTTTGATTGATAATATTTTATATAAAAGGGGCAAAGATGATATTCTACGGAGATGTGTGTATAAAAATGAAATCCCCTTGATATTAAAAGGATGCCACAATGATGTGTGTGGAGGACACTTTGCTGGCGAAGCCCCCGCAAGAAAAGCCCTATTGGCCGGCTATTGGTGGCTAGATTTATTCAAGGATTCTAACTACTATACGCGGAAGTGTGATCCTTGCCAACGTGTGGGTAAGCCAATTTCTACGTCCCCTATGCCCTTGCAACCCCTATTGGCATTGGCTCCCTTTGAGAAATGGGGAATAGACATTGTAGACCCCATAGCTCCTGCTACAAGGAATGGCCGGAATCGTTACATATTGGTAGCAACAGATTACGCAACTAAATGGGCTGAAGCTCGTGCTACACGTCATGATGACGCTAAAGCACTAGCTAAGTTTCTTTATGAAAACATTATTCCCCAATATGGATGCCCCAAGGAATTAATCAGTGATTGAGGGATTTACTTCTTAAATGAAACTATTGAAATACTTACTGATAATTTCTTTATTAAACATCGGAAGACTAGTCCCTATCATCCACGTGCCAATGGGCAAACAGAGAAAACCAATGGGATATTATGTAAAATCCTTACTAAGACAATTGTAGGTGCTGCAACCGATTGGGATGAGAAATTGTGGGGTGCCCTATGGGCCTATCGAACAGCCTATAAGGTGACAACAAAATTTACTCCATTCCAATTGGTATATGGACAAGAGGCAATTCTTCCTATTGAATTTGAGATTCCTACTTTAAGAATAGCACTAGACAACCGATTGGATGACAATGACAGCCTTAACGACCGGTTGTGTAAATTAGAATTATTGGGTGAAGAAAGGAGAATGGTGGTGTATAACACTTATGTCGCACAACAAAGACGGAAATCATTTTATGATTCTAAATTACGCCATAAAGAATTTAAAGTAGGAGATTTAGTTCTCCTTTATGACAGTCGTTTCTTCAAATTTCCGGGTAAACTCCAGATGCACTAGATTGGCCCATATGAAGTTGTGGATGTTAACACCAATGGGTCTGCCCAATTGAAGGATTTTGAAGGGACTTTGCTTCCTACTCGGATTAATGGTTATCGATTAAAGCCCTATTTTATATAAGCCGTGGATGGCTTATAAATTGGATATGGAGGGGATATTATTAAAGACTCTAAATGAAATTACATATAACAATTTTAAAAAATAAAATAAACTAATGAATAAAATATTTATAAAAAAAAATTGAAAAGAAAAGATTAAAAAATAATTAATTTAAAAAAATGCAAATAAATAAATAAAGATGTAATTTAAAAATAAAATAAAATAAAAATAAAAATAAATAAATAAAATTAATACTAAAGAAAAATCAGTCAAACAAACAAATGAATAAGATAATAAATAATTTTTAAAAAAATTAACAAATAAAAAATTTATAAAAATAAAAAATAAAAAAAATCCAATAAGTGGAATAGGTTGACGTAATCTACAAGTGACTCCAATGGGACGTGAAGTATCGGATGGCGGCAGGAAGGGATGCCAGTTGGATATTATGAACCAAACTTGATTAGATCGTAAGACTCCATCAAACCATGATGATGAGAGTAAAGCCAAGATTTGGTACAACCGATTGGAGGGAGCAAAAAGGCGGCCATGGCAGTATCAAGACAAATCAAGACGTGACGAAGAGAGCAAAGACGACAAAACAACGAGTCAACAACAACTTTCTATCGAGCCTACGATGATAGGAGTAACCTCCAGCAACACCAAGAAGAATCCGACAATGAAGAAACCAATTAGGAAGAACTGAGATGTTTGCGAGGACGCAAACAGCTGAGAGGGAGGCTACGTGGTAGGATAATTGGGTAGTAATTTTACATTGGTTGGTATTTTTGTTTAGAATGTATGTACTTACTAATGGGAATAGATCCTTAGTGTTAATAGACCCTATTAGTGAGTTACATTCCGATAGGACAGTTGGTAACGGATGGATACCAATCGGTGGATATGGATCGTGATTTGGAACGTCATGCCAATAGGGAGTACAAGTATTGGAGATAGACCGATTGGAAATCAGTTGACCATGCCGAGAGAGCTGGAACTCCTTCCTCGCCGATAGGAAGTTTATGTTAAGTTTAGAGTTGGTAGAATTGGAGATACAAAGATTTTGTGTGAGAACTTGTAGACGATTGGAGATTGCCGAATTTATATGTTGATATATTATATAATGATAATTGGTGGAATTAAAATGACTGTGTGATTTGAAGAATGTTGTGTGTACCGATTGGAAAATTAATTATAGAGAGAATTGTGGTTGATTTGAGAAGCAATTGGTTATTGATGGAATGGTGTATGTGTTGCATGGAAAATCGCCAATGGGGCGTATGTGAGATGATGCTATGAATAGATCAAATTGGAGAAGACTGTGATTTGAAGTTAGTGATAGTTGGAAATTTAGTTATGGAATTATGAAATTGACAAGAACCAGATTGGAAATGTGAAGTGATGGAATAAATTGTTGGTATGAATTGTACCAATTGTGAGAACAATTAACTTGGAAATATTGGAATTCCACTATGAATGTGTGCGTGGGTGATAATTAGAAATTACGTGATTATGAATTTAATAAGTGGACAATAATTTGATTATTAAAAAGAATTAAAGAAATAAATGAACTAAGCGGTTATGACTTAGCAAGAATATTTTTATATTGTATGAATTAAGAATATTCAACCGGTGATATTACATTGCAAGTACGATTTATGTTATGACGATGGGAATTTAGAAGACGTTGTGGCTTACATTTATATGTTCCATTAATTTAAGTATTTAATAGTGACAACTTTATCAAATCTTATAATCTACCTCCCTAATAATCTAGCGAACGAACTCAATCCAATTGTGTTAAATCACAACTTGGGTAAAAATACTACTTTACAAGGAGCGGGTTACAAACATTAAGTGTTTCTTAACAATGTTCATGATGATTCTTAACACTTAGCAATAGTCATTCGTAGACGATTTTTCTTCTGGACACTGTTTTTTGTCCAGAGACTGTTTTTTCAACCACGAACTGCTTTTCCATCCTCTGACTATTTTCATCCGTAGTGGATGAAATTGTAATTTGGCCAGATTATATTAATAGTAGATATCGGCTCACTAAGAAGGGTTTTGATTTAGTAGAAAAAATAAATTGTGTAGAAGGTTTTCCAAAAACCACATTCTTGTGAGTGTTTATAAAGCATTTTAAGGAAGTTCAATGCCTAATTCCGTAGGTAGATTGCTACGACATATTTACTTGGACATCTAGAACCATAATAATTTTAAGCAATGAAGTATATGCAATCATTAATACAAACATGCATACATTAAAATGTACAGGCATTCAAATATGAATAGCAAAAATGCTTATAGGAAGATTTTGTTGTATTCATTGATATTGTATAATGTATTTGGTATACTATTTTGGGTACTCTATGGAGTAATTTCCACACACTAAAATATCCTTAGAGCATAACTTATGGCCATACACAAAACATGACAAATCATCACAACACAATACAACAACAAACCCGCACACATATTCACTGATTGTATCAATGCACTTTATCTACTAAACATCCAAATAACAAACCCTATCCTCTACAATAGCCATTTCGACCAAACTATTTTAATGTCGTTGGTCCACATGTTACAAAACTGAACACATATAACAACCCTTTACAAAGTTCTACTCAAGCAAATATCGATGGAAACGAACAAGCAAATAAACTTGGAAAAGAGGTCCGCAAAAAAACGCATGAAAATGCCAAAGACTCGTTCGAACATCCACATGCTACCCCATACTACTTCCAAAAAGAAGATTGGCCTCCTAAAGAGGATACCCCCGTTAAGGTTCCGGTTTTAGGGTTGAACAAATATCTCAAGAAACAAGACCTCTATAACAACCTTGACACAATCAAAGAAAACTTCCCTAATATAGAATAATGGGTTGGCAAAACAGTTAGACTATGAACTCTCTACAAATTCTTGGGAAAATCCCATCATTCCGAACTCAAAAATAACATGCGTTATCAAATTCCGTAATAGTCGATATTTGGGAAACGCCCGAAAACAACTCTTATTTGGAATAGAAAAATTCCCATATGTAACATGCCCCATATGCACTTTCTCAGGCCCCGACAAATCACTCCATGTTCTACTCAAAATGCCAAAACCATCACATACACTCCTTAATTGTCACAAGACATAACAAAGCAGTATAGAAAATTCGAAAACTATTTACCTCCCATAACAAATCACGATGATTTATCCTCATGAATGCCGGCACCTTTAATAACAAGTTACAACCCACAAGGAAATACGGTCCCCCCTTGGCTACTCCCGAGTCACATGTACATGCGCAACTTAGCGTTGTCCCTGTAACGCTAGACTCAAAGCCGACATACTTTGCATTCGGGGCCTACCATACAATGACCCTGCACCAGACCACATTAACTAAGAGTATACCATTCAATTCATCGAATTCACATATTGTAATGATAGATTCTCCCCGGAAACAAGTGAAAACAAAATAAATGAATACCAACCCAGCAACCCCTTATTAATGACATCGTTGCCCTCAGATGGAAAATGGACCTGCTTATTGTAATCACTGGCGATGCTCGTGCCACCACCTTTATCCCATCTATAAATATCCTTTTGAGATACCTTTAAAATCTCCATCAAAACAATTTCACACACTTTCAATATTATTAACACCATTGCCATTCAACAGGCCATGTCCATTCTACTACACCAACGCAAAATTGAAAAGAAATCAAGCCCTCCTCGACACGGTGTCTGGTGGGCATGGTCTTAGTGATGGAACGAACAGATTCTTTATTCATGCCGGCCCCTTTGCGGACCGGCGTTTCTCTTCTTGCTTTAACTTCTGGGTGAGAAATACTCAAGGAACTTTAGGGGTACAGGTTGTAAAAAGATATTTGTTGAACATGTAATGATATGAAATACTCTTTAACTTTTATGAGGTGAATGAAAAGTTGGAATGTATAAAAATTTCTCATTCCACACCTCCACTTATACTAAGAAATTATCAATAAAATTCATTTGGAAACACGTAGCATGCATTGTACATTCATCATCCACATTGACATGGCCGCAGCGTAGAAATATTTAATAAACATCAATTTGAAGATCTTAAAGAATGACCTTCTAAATTTACAAAATAGTCAACATTGTTCTCGCATGAAGACATTATCCACATGGATTACATTACACAAAGACCATGTATGATTAATCCAAATCTGAGTCAGTATCACGTCTTTGACTTGGCCTAGCGCCGCTTGAGTACGGCCTGCTTGAATAAACATCATAGAAGTCATTGTATTGCCTGTTCATGTAGCGAGATTCATCTTCGAGCTTGCGGATGTACTCGTTCTGGCTTTGTATTGTGGCTTCATGCATTTGTCTTTCAAACTCGACATCTTCGTTCTGACGAGGAGGAAACATTGATGGAGGTGTGTTGTCTCTCCCATCTAAGCTCCAGCCATATCCATCGTAAGGATGGCCATATCCGTCGTAATAGACGTGTCCAGGGTTTGGAGTGTCGTGTTCTTCCTCTTTTCCGGGGGAATTATGACCAGACTCGTTCGTATCCCTTGGATGCGTTCGCGTATAGCTCTGAGGGGTGTTGGTCCCTGTACCACATTGGCTGCCATCCAAAGAACGGTCATATCCATGGTAAGAACCGCCATATCCGTTGTAATAGACGGGTGCAGAGTTTGGGGTGTTGTGTTCTTCCTCTTTTCCGGGGGAATTACGACCAGACTCGTACGTACCCCTTGGATGCGTTGGCGTATAGCTCTGAGGGGTGTTGGTCCCTGTACTACATTGGCCGCCTTCGTAGTAATGGCTGCCACTCCCCCCACCAAATGATACAGGCGCGGAATTTCGACCAGACTCATACGTACCCCTTGGATGCGTTGGAATCTCGCTCTGAGGGGTGTTGGTCCCTGTACCACATTGACCGCCTTCGTAGTAATGGCTGCCACTCCCTCCACCAAATGTTACAGGCGCGGAACCCATATCACTGCCACGGTTGTAGTCGTTGTAGTTATGTCCCCCGTACTCTTCTGGAGGTGTGCGCCGTTGTTGGTGGGCATCGGAATCGTCCCCGGATCTTTGGTTTGACCGACGTGGCCAACAACCAATCGGTTGATTCCAGGTGGTTGGTATAAAATGGGCAGTTCGATCCATCAAGCTGACATTGCGGCCCGCCACGGTGCGCCAGTCCACATCCTTGTGTAGGACAATTTCTGCCCAAACCATCGCCATGTTCAAATACAACATGATCTCCGGCCTCGAGTTGCGCACACCCACCGCAGCAGTGACCTCATGATATCGATGGCGAAAATGGTCGCTCAGACAACTGCTCGCTAGACCTTTGCGCCGCGGCCCCAATATCCTCGCTTGTGCCGTGGGCCACAACTTCATGAGGTGCTTCATCTTCACGTACCTCTTGCACATGGTGCAAGTCCACAGCCTCTCTTCCTCATCCTGCCATCCGTACTCCGCTACAACATCTGGATCGTCCGTTGCGTCTCAATCCATCTCGGAGGCTTTCCCCTTTGGAGCAACGGGCTGGTTGGACCTTGGCATCTTCCCTAACTAGAACAAACAATTAAATGAATGAATGGGAATTAACCCCTAAAGTTCCTTGACAATTTCCCTCAAAAACTATAAATGATACTAACTTTCAAACCACAAATCCAAAATAAAAATAAAAATATGTCCACGAAGCTCTTATCAAAGGCAATCTAGAATAAAAATTTTAGAGAAAATTGATTTGTTTTCGAATTTTAGGAACCTGCCCAAAAATCAACGAATCCCCCCGAAGGAGACTCTGGTCGTTTAGGGGTTAAATGAATTAAGAAATAATGAGCCACTTGAGGGGGCGCAATCGATTCGGCAAAATATGCCAAAGCGATCAGCTCGCCTACTAGAGTGTGGGCGAAAGGTCGGTTGTTCGCCTTTTATGCCAACCGCAAGTGGCGGACGGCCTCGGCGGACGGTCGGCGAATCGTCCGAACCGTCAGATGGCGGACGGCCTCGGGCGTATCGCCCGATCGGTCACGATTCCGCCATGGACGGTCGCGACTGTTCGTAGTAGCGGCCGTCGGATCGGTCTCGGCCGTCCGATCGGATCCGTCCGTAGAGTCCGACCGCGGCCGACCCCGATCAGTCGGCCTCCCCTCTTCGCTCCTCCACTTCCTTATGCTCCCTCCCCTCCCAACTCTCTCCCCTCTCATCTCCCTTCCCTTGTCCTCCACTTCCTTTTCTCGGACGGTTGACTTTGCACGTGCAATCCAGTTCTGGAGATCCAGTCACGTGCATTAATGGTCGAAAGAATGTCGGGAAGATTTTGTGCGCATTCACAAGGATATTCCATTGTGCGCATGGAAGCACAGATTTATATAGTTTCTTAATAATGGTTCCATTTAAAATATCTTACATAACATGTAAGAGATGCTCGTTTCCTTTTTTTATGTTTGACTCACCAGGAGGAAATTGGAATGGCCCACGGGCACAATGTTCCAAGGGCCAAGGGTACATTGCCCACGGCATAGGCATAACTTTGTCTGGAAGGACTTTTGGCCTCTACATGACTAAATCTCCTTCGCGGCGAGTTTTTCATTTTGGGCAGGTTTCTAGATTGCGAATACGAAGAAACAACTTTCAAAAATTTTATGTTACTTTGTCCCTGGGAAGAGCTATTTGAATGTATTAATTAAATTTTTTTGTAGATTTGTGGTTTCAAATTTAGTACCACCCATAGTAAAAAAAAAGGAGCACGGGCATCTAAAATCCTTTTATAGAATTGTCTATTGACATTCAGTCATTGAGGTTTTTCATACTCATCTGAAATATTTTTTTCTTTAAAGGTTTCCCAAAAAAATGATGGTCTTCATTGTAAATTCGCATTTTATTCGAAGTAAAATAATTTCACCATTTTTTGTGCAATGTGCAATGTGAGCCAAATAAACCGCCCCTAAAGGGTGGCTTATCTTGAACACAAGATCCTAATACGGGGCCTAGTTACTTGTGTAACCAATCCTCAGCCCATTCATACACAACTTATACAAGCATGGTGACACATCTCATGTTCACTTAGGTTCCTTGTGGTTGATTAGTGAGGTGGTGACTTAATCCAGCCTTCTAATTGAACCCACCTTTGAACAAGTGTAACTTTTGCTCTAGGGCTCCGAATGCAACGTTTCCAACTCTTATGGGTTCAATTCAGCATCCGGAACTTGATTAGACCCTTAATGATCAGTTTCAGGCTTAGGTGTGACCCTGGAACCAGTTGACAGCAGACAGGCTTCCCTATTTTCTACAAACTTATAATCCTAATTATCTCCTTGACTCTAACTCCGATTCTTATGTTTGTTTTTTATATTCTTGTTAGTTTTTTGTGCTTAACATGATGGCAGCCTTCAATTAATCATTTGACTCGACCCTGGACCTCACAGCCAGCGACCAGCAGTGCACCTTCAACATACATGTTTACTCAAAAATTGTAACCAACCATTCACATGCACGCCACATATACTTCACATGATTAACCCCACCTTAACACTAAGCTACGCATGAGCATCCAGCTGCGTTCTCTTATTCTTATAGAGTGATCACTTAGTTGAGTTGAGTTGATTGTAACCCTAATTCTAGTGAAATTTTGACAACGCTTCCGCGTGACGTGTGTGACTAGAAAAAAAATTAGGGTTCCCTTAAGCACAAGGAATTGACTACTAGCCGGGAGAAAGGAGAGGCTCCTTGGTTTTATTCAATTCACCCTCCTTCCTTCAGTTGTGTGATCTAGCGTCAGCTCGTCCCCTTCGTGGTTCGGCTCAGCTGCTGCTCTTCGTGATCTCGTCCTCTTCGTGTTGCTGCTCTTCGTGATCTCATCCTCTTCGTGTTGCTGCTCTTCGTGATTTCGTCCTCTCCGTGGTTCAACTGAGCTCCTGCTCTTCGTGTTCCTGCTCTTCATGATCCCGTCCTCTTCGTGTTGCTGCTCTTCGAGATTTCGTCCTCTCCGTGGTTCAGCTCAGCTCCTGCTCTTCGGGTTGCTGCTCTTCGTGATCTCGTCCTCTTTGTGTTGCTGCTCTTCGTGATCTCGTCCTCTTCGTGTTGTTGCTCTTCGTGATTTCGTCCTCTCCGTGGTTCAGCTCAGCTCCTGCTCTTCGTGTTGCTGCTCTTCGTGATCTCGTCCTCTTCGTGTTGCTGCTCTTCGTGATTTCGTCCTCTTCGTGTTGCTGCTCTTCGTGATCTCGTCCTCTTCGAGGTTCAGCTCAGCTCCTGCTCTTCGTGTAGCTGCTCTTCGTGATCTCGTCCTCTTCGTGGTTCAGCTCAGCTCCTGCTCATCGTGTTGCTGCTCTTCGTGATCTCGTCCTCTTCGTGTTGCTGCTCTTTGTGATCTCCTCCTCTTCGTGTTGTTGCTCTTTGTAATTTAGACCTCTCCGTGGTTCAACTCAGCTCCTGCTCTTCGTGTTGGTGCTCTTCGTGATCTTGTCATCTTCGTGTTGCTGCTCTTCGTGATTTCGTCCTCTCCGTGGTTTAGCTCAGCTCCTGCTCTTCGTGATCTCGTCCTCTTCGTGTTGCTGCTCTTCGTGATTTCGTCCTCTCCGTGGTTCAGCTCTTCGTGATTTCGTCCTCTTCGTGTTGCTGCTCTTCGTGATCTCGTCCTCTTCGTGTTGCTACTCTTCGTGATCTCCTCCTCTTCGTGGTTCAGCTCAACTCCTGCTCTTCGTGTTGCTGCTCTTCGTAATCTCGTCCTCTTCGTGTTGCTGCTCTTCGTGATCTCGTCCTCTTCGTGTTGCTGCTCTTCGTGATCTCGTCCTCTCCATGGTTCAACTCAGCTCCTGCTCTTCGTGTTGTTGCTCTTCGTGATCTCGTCCTCTTCGTGGTTCAGCTGAGCTCCTGCTCTTCGTGTTGCTGCTCTTCGTGACCTCGTATTCTTCGTGGTTTCGCTCAGCTCCTGCTCTTCGTGTTGCTGCTCTTCGTGATCTCGTTCTCTTCGTGGTTCAGCTCAGCTCCTGCTCTTCGTGTTGCTGCTCTTCGTAATCTCGTCCTCTTCCTGTTGCTGCTCTTCGTGATCTCGTCCTCTTCGTGTTGCTGCTCTTCGTGATTTCGTCCTCTCCGTGGTTCAGCTCTTCGTGATTTCGTCCTCTTCGTGTTGCTGCTCTTCGTGATCTCGTCCTCTTCGTGTTGCTGCTCTTCGTAATCTCGTCCTCTTCGTGTTGCTGCTCTTCGTGATCTCGTCCTCTTCGTGTTGCTGCTCTTCGTGATCTCGTCCTCTCCATGGTTCAACTCAGCTCCTGCTCTTCGTGTTGCTGCTCTTCGTGATCTCGTCCTCTTCGTGGTTCAGCTCAACTCCTGCTCTTCGTGTTGCTGCTCTTCGTGATCTCGTCCACTTCGTGGTTTCGCTCAGCTCCTGCTCTTCGTGTTGCTGCTCTTCGTGATCTCGTTCTCTTCGTGGTTCAGCTCAACTCCTGCTCTTCGTGTTGCTGCTCTTCGTGATCTCGTTCTCTTCGTGGTTCAGCTCAGCTCCTGCTCTTCGTGTTGCTGCTCTTCGTGATCTCGTCCTCTTCGTGGTTCAGCTCAGCTCCTGCTCTTCGTGTTGCTGCTCTTCGTGATCTCGTATTCTTCATGGTTTCGCTCAGCTCCTGCTCTTCGTGTTGCTGCTCTTCGTGATCTCGTTCTCTTCGTGGTTCAGCTCAGCTCCTGCTCTTCGTGTTGCTGCTCTTCGTAATCTCGTCCCCTTCCTGTTGCTGCTCTTCGTGATCTCGTACTCTTCGTGTTGCTGCTCTTCGTGATCTCGTCCTCTTCGTGTTGCTGCTCTTCGTGATCTCGTACTCTTCGTGTTGCTGCTCTTCGTGATCTCGTCCTCTCCGTGTTGCTGCTCTTCGTGATGTCGTCTTCTCCGTGTTGCTGCTCTTCGTGATCTCGTCCTCTTCGTGTTGCTGCTCTTCGTGATGTCGTCCTCTTCGTGTTGCTGCTCTTCGTGATGTCGTCCTCTCCGTGTTGCTGCTCTTCGTGATCTCGTCCTCTTCGTGTTGCTGCTCTTCGTGATGTCGTCCTCTTCGTGTTGCTGCTCTTCGTGATCTCGTCGTCTTCGTGTTGCTGCTCTTTGTGATTTCGTCCTCTCCGTGGTTTAGCTCACCACCTGCTCTTCGTGTTTTCGTCCTCTTCGTGTTGCTGCTCTTCGTGATGTCGTCCTCTCCGTGTTGCTGCTCTTCCTGATCTCGTCCTCTTCGTGTTGCTGCTCTTCGTGATCTCGTCCCTTCGTGTTGCTGCTCTTCGTGATCTCGTCGTCTTCGTGTTGCTGCTCTTCGTGATTTCGTCCTCTCCGTGGTTCAGCTCACCTCCTGCTCTTCGTGTTTTCGTCTTCTTTGTGTTGCTGCTCTTCGTGATCTCGTCCTCTTCGTGTTTCTGCTCTAACCTAATTAATGCTTCCAGTGGTCGGGGCTTCCGGCTCTCATTCACTCAGTTCCCTCTCTTCGCACATTCTCTCCACACCCTCTTCTCTCTTTTCCTACCCTTTGCACACTAACCGAATGCGACCTCTCCAGGGGGTAACCCCCTAACCTTTGTTCTCCTTGAGTTCCCAAAGAAGTTCCCCGCCGCCTTTGGCCTTCTTCCATTAATGGCTTCCTTCTTACAAAACCTATTAAACCGATATCTACAAATTCCGTGCCACCCTTGCATTTAACAAGAGTGGGTGTCACACTAACCAAGGAATATCTAAATCTAAACATTGATTCCATGCCACATGGGTGTGCATGATCTCCAATAAGTGAGCTATTACGTTAAATTCAAGGATGCTAAATCTAACTAATCTACCTAAATTGAACTCCCCTTGCTTGGGGTTAGGATTAATTTACCAAGTGATGGTGAGGGTTTTTTTTCCACTTCTTTTGGACCCTTTTCTACTTTTTAAGGGCTTTTTAAGCCTCCTTCTTTTCTCCTTCTCCTCACCATCATTCTTCTTCTTCTCCTAATTTTTTTTTCCCGTGGTTTCTTCACCGTGGCCAATTGCGGCCCCCGACTCAGTAGGAAGTAATTTCTTCTCCACCACTTCTATTTCTCTTTCTTTCTATTGTTTTTGTTTTTTTTTTCCCAACCTTCTCTTCATTTTTTCCTTCTTAATTATTTTTTTTTTGGTTAACTTAATAAAATCCGTGGTCGCCATAAAGTGGCTCCTATTTAAGGAATTAGTGAATGGAAAGGCCATTTAGCCATATTGATCAAAAATCATGGGTTAATCCTATTGGATTATCCACTTCAACTACTAGTTGAACCTAACACAATTGATGTGCGGTCCATTCACCATCGGGAGCCGTTTTGGCGGCTCACACATGGCGGCCATCTCGGACAACTCGAGGAGGCAAAGAACCCAACTCTTGCGCATGGGCACACGGTCTAGTTCCATCTCTTCGTGTTCGAATGGACCGTG